>CM050851.1:28303768-28458768 GCA_027580175.1 Siniperca scherzeri | reverse complement strand
CCTGCTAACAGCGGTGGAAAGTAACTGAGTACATTTACTCAAGTACAACTTCGAGAAACTTGCACTTTTATGTTAATTTATTTCGTAACTTTAAAACAAAGACGACGGCGAAGCGTACACTGCGGAGGTTTTCACGTCTGGACACGTGGACGCGAACGATGCCGGATTTAAAATGCTTAAAATGTTTTACGAGGACGGAAACGCACTCGACGCGTCAGTTAGAGCTCAAGGATTCACGCGCAGAAACGCGGCGCGTCAACATAGCGTTTAAAACTCCACAGAGCGGCTTTAACGTCAGTCGCGGGCCGTATTTCAGCGTCAAACGGGACGGGTGCAGGGGTTAGTAGCAACGAGAAATTTGATTGGATTGCGAAAGATAGGGGCGTGGCTTAGCAACGGACCGCTCTCGTCCGCACACTCTCGCTCAGCTGCCTCGCTGGAGCAGCAGGACGCTGGCAGCTAAATTAGCCGCGTCGGCTAACAGTGCAGGATGCGTTCCCGTCACCAACACGAGTCCTGAAGGAGACGAAAGACGCACTTTGATATAAAATGCTCCAAAACGATTTGCTGGCACACGATAAAGAGATAAATGAACGATGAACACGTGGACACAGGAGCGGCTTCCTCCTCTTCCTCCTCCTCCTCCTCAGACCTCCGGCCCGTGAACCTGTCTGCGGTCCGGCTGCTGGTCTCTGTTCAGTCTCCTCCGAGACTCCTGAGTCTGCTTCCTAATGAGCAGCAGCAGTTGAGAAAACAGACCGAGCTCACGGGCCGCGCTCCCATTGGCCGAGCCGGCGACCCGCTGACCCCCTGACCCCCGGAGACGCCGCTCCGCTGGAGCCGAGACTTCCAGTCACGCCCCGGCTTTGCATTCTGGGTAACGTAAACAAACGAAGGGCGGAGGCAGAAATGAGAGACCCGAAACTCAAGGTCCGCTCGCTCGTTCCGGAGCTTTCAGCCGTTTCACCCGAGCTGCGCCGGCAGCTGCACAACAGATGTTCAAACTCTCCGTTTCATTTACTCTTCACT
This sequence comes from Siniperca scherzeri, assembly GCA_027580175.1. Lineage (NCBI taxonomy): Eukaryota > Metazoa > Chordata > Actinopteri > Centrarchiformes > Sinipercidae > Siniperca > Siniperca scherzeri. Next base: position 28,457,739 of record CM050851.1, on the reverse strand, counting down.
CAAATTGCTGTTTCCAAAAGTGAAGAATAAACTTCTTTACCTTCTCCGGTACTGTCCGACACGCAGAGAACAGATGTTCATTTCTTCCTCACGCAGCTGGAGTTGATTAAAACTGAAAATGTGTGAAGCTGGATGAGCCGTGCTCTGACTTTCCGTCTAGCGCCGCCATCAGGTCGACGCGTTAACGCGTCCGGCGCTTTGGTTTCTGACCTGCAGAGCTGCTGACGCTCCCATCAGCCTCAGCTGCGCTCTGTGTTTACTGCTAACCAGCTAATGTTAGCATGCTAACACGCTAAGCTAAGATGGTGAACATTGTTCCTGCTAAACATCAGCATGTTAGCGCTGTCACTGTGAGCATGTTAGCGGGCTAATGTTAGCATTTAGTAGCCTGCTAAGATGGCCGCAGACCGTGAGGAGGAAACACGTGTTTATTGATCCGACCAGAGAAGAATCTGATTAAACTGATTGGATCTTCTGAGTTTGAGATGATGAGAAACATCTCATTTCGCGGATTTCTGCGCACCGTAACGTTAACGCTGAGGGTCACAGGGCCGACCTCGACGGCCCGGGCGTCTGTTCACGACCGCCCGCTGACCGCTGCCTCCGTGTTGGCGTCTGATTTCGGTCTGAAAGTTCGCCGCTGTACACGTTGGAGCCGCTAACTGACCTGAAACGGCGCCGTGTTTAAACGTCCAGTTAGAAACGGACGGAAACGCACCTTTAATCCGTTAAACCCGGGTTCGGACGTTTAGAGCGGATTAAACGAGGCGTTCAGGCCGCTGATTCTGGCGTTACAGCCTCGATAGACCAGACCCCGTGGTTCCCGGTGCTCTCTTGGAAATCAAATACCTTTAAATGACTTTTAAGGACTTCCAAAGACCTTCCAGGACTCCTAACCGCCTGGCTCCGAAATGACCTTCAAGGCCTCAAATGCAAATAATCACCTCTTGTTAATGTTTTTACAGCTGGACCGTCCTGGAGGACACACAGGCCGTTCAAGGACCTGCGGAGAAACACTCGACAACTTAAAGACCACTTCAAGAGCCTTGGAAACCCTTGACAATACCTGGAACTGAACTTTGAGTCTCAACATGGAGACAAAACCATCCGCGCCGGAAGCTCTGCCATTTTGTTTTGGAACATTTTCATTCTACGTTAACGGGTTCAAACACGGGAGCGGCGCTGTGTCCCCCCGTCCGCTCGTCCAGGTTTCAGGTTAAAACCCAGCGAGCGCTCAGGTGAGACGCGTTAACGCGTCCGGCGCTTTGGTTTCTGACCTGCAGAGCTGCTGACGCCCCATCAGCCTCAGCTGCGCTCTGTGTTTACTGCTAACCAGCTAATGTTAGCATGCTAACACGCTAAGCTAAGATGGTGAACATTGTTCCTGCTAAACATCAGCACGTTAGCGCTGTCACTGTGAGCATGTTAGCGGGCTAATGTTAGCATTTAGTAGCCTGCTAAGATGGCCGCAGACCGTGAGGAGGAAACACGTGTTTATTGATCCGACCAGAGAAGAATCTGATTAAACTGATTGGATCTTCTGAGTTTGAGATGATGAGAAACATCTCATTTCGCGGATTTCTGCGCACCGTAACGTTAACGCTGAGGGTCACAGGGCCGACCTCGGCGGCCCGGGCGTCTGTTCACGACCGCCCGCTGACCGCTGCCTCCGTGTTGGCGTCTGATTTCGGTCTGAAAGTTCGCCGCTGTACACGTTGGTTCCCTCCGGCTCGGCGGCGGCGGAGCTCGGACTCCGGCTGGCCGGCATCTTGGCGAGACTGTACCGGAACGGCTCGTCGTCCTCCTCCGGTTTAAACTCCGGCTCCTCCTCGAGTCGTCTTCATCCTCGTCGTCGTCCTCCTCCGGTTTAAACTCCGGCTCCTCCTCGGAGTCGTCTTCATCCTCGTCGTCGTCCTCCTCCGGTTTAAACTCCGGCTCCTCCTCGGAGTCGTCTTCATCCTCGTCGTCGTCCTCCTCCGGTTTAAACTCCGGCTCCTCCTCGAGTCGTCTTCATCCTCGTCGTCGTCCTCCTCCGGTTTAAACTCCGGCTCCTCCTCGAGTCGTCTTCATCCTCGTCGTCGTCCTCCTCCTCGTCGTCGTCCTCCTCCGGTTTAAACTCCGGCTCCTCCTCGGAGTCGTCTTCATCCTCGTCGTCGGTAAATTCCCGTTTAACGAGCTTGCTGGGTTTAAAGCTGGTGGTCAACACGTACCGGTACCGGGGGTCCGGGTGCTGCTGCTGGTGCTGCGGGAGGTGGGTGCTGGCTCGGCCCGGACCGACTACCGGCTTGCTGGGTTTCAACTTGGAGAATTTCTTGGCGGCGGCGTGGTTCTTGTTAGCGGGTCTGACGACAGTCTTCTCCGGGGACTGAGCGGCTGGCTTCCCCGCAGGCACCGCACAACCGTCCGTCTTGGGCTTCTTCTTGGGCCGGTACTTGTAGTCCGGGTAGTCGGCCATGTGCTTCAGCCGGAGCCGCTCCGCCTCCCGGATGAACGGGGTCTTTTCGGTGTCTTTTAACATTTTCCACCGCTTCCCGAGCCGTTTGGAGATCTCCGCGTTGTGCATGTCCGGTGACTGCTCCATGATCTTCCTCCTCTCGATTTTGGACCACACCATGAAGGCGTTCATGGGTCGTTTGATGTGACCCGACGCGGTCTTACACCAGTCCGCCTTCAGCGGCACGGGGCTGCACGCGGAGCCCGCCAGCAGCTCGCTCTCCTCCGGGTCGGTCGCCTCGCGGGACCCGCCGTTAATCCCCGCCCCGCCATGTTCCGTCTGCTGAACCATGGTCGGACAAACGTTTCAGCCTGATCGCGCCGGACTCGAACAACCCGCCGCAGACTCGCTCGCTACTCTCTCTCTCTCGTTTTAACGGCTCCGGTTTAACGGGACCGCATCTCTCACTCCGTCTAAACTTCCAAACCGGCGTCTTCTTAACCGGCCGATCATGCGCGCGACGTTACCGCCCTCAGCCAATCGCCGCTCTTCTTCTCCTAAACCTTCCCGCCTCCGCAGCGCCCTCGGCCAATCACAGCTCTCCTCCTCCTCCTCGTCGTCGGTAAATTCCCGTTTAACGAGCTTGCTGGGTTTCAACTTGGAGAATTTCTTGGCGGCGGCGTGGTTCTTGTTAGCGGGTCTGACGACAGTCTTCTCCGGGGACTGAGCGGCTGGCTTCCCGCAGGCACCGCACAACCGTCCGTCTTGGGCTTCTTCTTGGGCCGGTACTTGTAGTCCGGGTAGTCGGCCATGTGCTTCAGCCGGAGCCGCTCCGCCTCCCGGATGAACGGGGTCTTTTCGGTGTCTTTTAACATTTTCCACCGCTTCCCGAGCCGTTTGGAGATCTCCGCGTTGTGCATGTCCGGTGACTGCTCCATGATCTTCCTCCTCTCGATTTTGGACCACACCATGAAGGCGTTCATGGGTCGTTTGATGTGACCCGACGCGGTCTTACACCAGTCCGCCTTCAGCGGCACGGGGCTGCACGCGGAGCCCGCCAGCAGCTCGCTCTCCTCCGGGTCGGTCGCCTCGCGGGACCCGCCGTTAATCCCCGCCCCGCCATGTTCCGTCTGCTGAACCATGGTCGGACAAACGTTTCAGCCTGATCGCGCCGGACTCGAACAACCCGCCGCAGACTCGCTCGCTACTCTCTCTCTCTCTCTCTCTCTCTCTCTCTCTCTCTCTCTCTCGTTTTAACGGCTCCGGTTTAACGGGACCGCATCTCTCACTCCGTCTAAACTTCCAAACCGGCGTCTTCTTAACCGGCCGATCATGCGCGCGACGTTACCGCCCTCAGCCAATCGCCGCTCTTCTTCTCCTAAACCTTCCCGCCTCCGCAGCGCCCTCGGCCAATCACAGCTCTCCTCCTCCTCGTCGTCGGTAAATTCCCGTTTAACGAGCTTGCTGGGTTTAAAGCTGGTGGTCAACACGTACCGGTACCGGGGTCCGGGTGCTGCTGCTGGTGCTGCGGGAGGTGGGTGCTGGCTCGGCCCGGACCGACTACCGGCTTGCTGGGTTTAAAGCTGGTGGTCAACACGTACCGGTACCGGGGTCCGGGTGCTGCTGCTGGTGCTGCGGGAGGTGGGTGCTGGCTCGGCCCGGACCGACTACCGGCTTGCTGGGTTTCAACTTGGAGAATTTCTTGGCGGCGGCGTGGTTCTTGTTAGCGGGTCTGACGACAGTCTTCTCCGGGGACTGAGCGGCTGGCTTCCCGCAGGCACCGCACAACCGTCCGTCTTGGGCTTCTTCTTGGGCCGGTACTTGTAGTCCGGGTAGTCGGCCATGTGCTTCAGCCGGAGCCGCTCCGCCTCCCGGATGAACGGGGTCTTTTCGGTGTCTTTTAACATTTTCCACCGCTTCCCGAGCCGTTTGGAGATCTCCGCGTTGTGCATGTCCGGTGACTGCTCCATGATCTTCCTCCTCTCGATTTTGGACCACACCATGAAGGCGTTCATGGGTCGTTTGATGTGACCCGACGCGGTCTTACACCAGTCCGCCTTCAGCGGCACGGGGCTGCACGCGGAGCCCGCCAGCAGCTCGCTCTCCTCCGGGTCGGTCGCCTCGCGGGACCCGCCGTTAATCCCCGCCCCGCCATGTTCCGTCTGCTGAACCATGGTCGGACAAACGTTTCAGCCTGATCGCGCCGGACTCGAACAACCCGCCGCAGACTCGCTCGCTACTCTCTCTCTCTCTCGTTTTAACGGCTCCGGGTTTAACGGGACCGCATCTCTCACTCCGTCTAAACTTCCAAACCGGCGTCTTCTTAACCGGCCGATCATGCGCGCGACGTTACCGCCCTCAGCCAATCGCCGCTCTTCTTCTCCTAAACCTTCCCGCCTCCGCAGCGCCCTCGGCCAATCACAGCTCTCCTCCTCCTCGTCGTCGTCCTCCTCCGGTTTAAACTCCGGCTCCTCCTCGGAGTCGTCTTCATCCTCGTCGTCGGTAAATTCCCGTTTAACGAGCTTGCTGGGTTTAAAGCTGGTGGTCAACACGTACCGGTACCGGGGTCCGGTGCTGCTGCTGGTGCTGCGGGAGGTGGGTGCTGGCTCGGCCCGGACCGACTACCGGCTTGCTGGGTTTCAACTTGGAGAATTTCTTGGCGGCGGCGTGGTTCTTGTTAGCGGGTCTGACGACAGTCTTCTCCGGGGACTGAGCGGCTGGCTTCCCGCAGGCACCGCACAACCGTCCGTCTTGGGCTTCTTCTTGGGCCGGTACTTGTAGTCCGGTAGTCGGCCATGTGCTTCAGCCGGAGCCGCTCCGCCTCCCGGATGAACGGGGTCTTTTCGGTGTCTTTTAACATTTTCCACCGCTTCCCGAGCCGTTTGGAGATCTCCGCGTTGTGCATGTCCGGTGACTGCTCCATGATCTTCCTCCTCTCGATTTTGGACCACACCATGAAGGCGTTCATGGGTCGTTTGATGTGACCCGACGCGGTCTTACACCAGTCCGCCTTCAGCGGCACGGGGCTGCACGCGGAGCCCGCCAGCAGCTCGCTCTCCTCCGGGTCGGTCGCCTCGCGGGACCCGCCGTTAATCCCCGCCCCGCCATGTTCCGTCTGCTGAACCATGGTCGGACAAACGTTTCAGCCTGATCGCGCCGGACTCGAACAACCCGCCGCAGACTCGCTCGCTACTCTCTCTCTCGTTTTAACGGCTCCGGTTTAACGGGACCGCATCTCTCACTCCGTCTAAACTTCCAAACCGGCGTCTTCTTAACCGGCCGATCATGCGCGCGACGTTACCGCCCTCAGCCAATCGCCGCTCTTCTTCTCCTAAACCTTCCCGCCTCCGCAGCGCCCTCGGCCAATCACAGCTCTCCTCCTCCTCGTCGTCGTCCTCCTCCGGTTTAAACTCCGGCTCCTCCTCGAGTCGTCTTCATCCTCGTCGTCGGTAAATTCCCGTTTAACGAGCTTGCTGGGTTTCAACTTGGAGAATTTCTTGGCGGCGGCGTGGTTCTTGTTAGCGGGTCTGACGACAGTCTTCTCCGGGGACTGAGCGGCTGGCTTCCCGCAGGCACCGCACAACCGTCCGTCTTGGGCTTCTTCTTGGGCCGGTACTTGTAGTCCGGTAGTCGGCCATGTGCTTCAGCCGGAGCCGCTCCGCCTCCCGGATGAACGGGGTCTTTTCGGTGTCTTTTAACATTTTCCACCGCTTCCCGAGCCGTTTGGAGATCTCCGCGTTGTGCATGTCCGGTGACTGCTCCATGATCTTCCTCCTCTCGATTTTGGACCACACCATGAAGGCGTTCATGGGTCGTTTGATGTGACCCGACGCGGTCTTACACCAGTCCGCCTTCAGCGGCACGGGGCTGCACGCGGAGCCCGCCAGCAGCTCGCTCTCCTCCGGGTCGGTCGCCTCGCGGGACCCGCCGTTAATCCCCGCCCCGCCATGTTCCGTCTGCTGAACCATGGTCGGACAAACGTTTCAGCCTGATCGCGCCGGACTCGAACAACCCGCCGCAGACTCGCTCGCTACTCTCTCTCTCTCTCTCGTTTTAACGGCTCCGGTTTAACGGGACCGCATCTCTCACTCCGTCTAAACTTCCAAACCGGCGTCTTCTTAACCGGCCGATCATGCGCGCGACGTTACCGCCCTCAGCCAATCGCCGCTCTTCTTCTCCTAAACCTTCCCGCCTCCGCAGCGCCCTCGGCCAATCACAGCTCTCCTCCTCCTCGTCGTCGGTAAATTCCCGTTTAACGAGCTTGCTGGGTTTAAAGCTGGTGGTCAACACGTACCGGTACCGGGGTCCGGGTGCTGCTGCTGGTGCTGCGGGAGGTGGGTGCTGGCTCGGCCCGGACCGACTACCGGCTTGCTGGGTTTCAACTTGGAGAATTTCTTGGCGGCGGCGTGGTTCTTGTTAGCGGGTCTGACGACAGTCTTCTCCGGGGACTGAGCGGCTGGCTTCCCGCAGGCACCGCACAACCGTCCGTCTTGGGCTTCTTCTTGGGCCGGTACTTGTAGTCCGGGTAGTCGGCCATGTGCTTCAGCCGGAGCCGCTCCGCCTCCCGGATGAACGGGGTCTTTTCGGTGTCTTTTAACATTTTCCACCGCTTCCCGAGCCGTTTGGAGATCTCCGCGTTGTGCATGTCCGGTGACTGCTCCATGATCTTCCTCCTCCTCGTCGTCGTCCTCCTCCTCCTCCTCCTCCTCGTCGTCGGTAAATTCCCGTTTAACGAGCTTGCTGGGTTTAAAGCTGGTGGTCAACACGTACCGGTACCGGGGGTCCGGGTGCTGCTGCTGGTGCTGCGGGAGGTGGGTGCTGGCTCGGCCCGGACCGACTACCGGCTTGCTGGGTTTCAACTTGGAGAATTTCTTGGCGGCGGCGTGGTTCTTGTTAGCGGGTCTGACGACAGTCTTCTCCGGGGACTGAGCGGCTGGCTTCCCCGCAGGCACCGCACAACCGTCCGTCTTGGGCTTCTTCTTGGGCCGGTACTTGTAGTCCGGGTAGTCGGCCATGTGCTTCAGCCGGAGCCGCTCCGCCTCCCGGATGAACGGGGTCTTTTCGGTGTCTTTTAACATTTTCCACCGCTTCCCGAGCCGTTTGGAGATCTCCGCGTTGTGCATGTCCGGTGACTGCTCCATGATCTTCCTCCTCTCGATTTTGGACCACACCATGAAGGCGTTCATGGGTCGTTTGATGTGACCCGACGCGGTCTTACACCAGTCCGCCTTCAGCGGCACGGGGCTGCACGCGGAGCCCGCCAGCAGCTCGCTCTCCTCCGGGTCGGTCGCCTCGCGGGACCCGCCGTTAATCCCCGCCCCGCCATGTTCCGTCTGCTGAACCATGGTCGGACAAACGTTTCAGCCTGATCGCGCCGGACTCGAACAACCCGCCGCAGACTCGCTCGCTACTCTCTCTCTCTCTCGTTTTAACGGCTCCGGGTTTAACGGGACCGCATCTCTCACTCCGTCTAAACTTCCAAACCGGCGTCTTCTTAACCGGCCGATCATGCGCGCGACGTTACCGCCCTCAGCCAATCGCCGCTCTTCTTCTCCTAAACCTTCCCGCCTCCGCAGCGCCCTCGGCCAATCACAGCTCTCCTCCCCTCCCCGCGCGCCCGCCCACAGGCGTCCGGCCGTTACCTCATTCAATTTCAATTGATAAATCATTACAGGGAACGTGATCGATATTTAACGGGGATTCATTGGTGTTTAGTGATATTAAATCACAGGTTCGACACTTTCAAAGCCTCTGGATCAAAGTAAACAAGTTTTAAGCATTCAGCTTCCCTCCGTGTGTTTCCAGTCTGTGTGTGTGTGTGTGTGTGTGTGTGTCACACAGTTTTTATGCAAATTCAGCCCGCGTGAAAGATCGATGTTAATATTCAGATTAAACGTTTAACCCAAAATCAATCATGTCTACAGGCTGCAGCGGGTTTTTTCCAAAATGGAGTCCAGACAAGTTCAGGGATCTGTGAGCAGATTCCAGGAGCTTTTTTTTTTTTTAAAGGATTCAAGGAATTCTCCAGGATTTCCAGGGCTCTGTAAGTGGTCTGTGGGTCCTTCAAGGGTCATTGATTGAGCCTCAGAGTGTCCTTCAGGATGTTCCCGGGATCCTTGAAGAGGGTTTGAAGTTCCTGGAAGAGGTCTGTGCAGATCTGCACAGTCTGGATTGGATCACGTGATCGTAAACCGGTCACACGGTCCACTGTAACGCCGCACAATATCACGTTTACGGCGTTTAGTTTGTTAGCGACTGTCTGCATTTAGCCGTTTTGGCGTGTCGCCGCCGCGCCGTTGGTGTCTGTTGGTCTCTAACGCAGAGAAAAGTGTAAATAATCGGACGTAAAGCCGTCCTCAGGTGAGAGGGGACAGGTGACCCTTACCTGCAGGTCGTGATGTCATCGCGCGGCCGGTTAAAGGGCACGAAGGACGTGACGTCACAGGTCACGTGACGCGTTATCCTCAGACCAGCGTTTCTAACCAGGTGATGACCGAAGAGGAGACCATCACAGACTTCTGTTTACGCCTTCTGGCCGTTTCCTGCCGCGGAGTCACGCGTCGTCACGCGTCGTCACGCGTCGTCACGCGTCGTCACGCGTCGTCACGCGTCGTCACGCGTCGTCACGCGTCGTCACGCGTCGTTCTGGAGCAAAGTCAACGCGTTTCGTCGTTTTTGGCGTTTGAGCACCTGCTGGTTAGGAACTGAACTACAGGACGTGGACACTGGGACGGTACCGGCGCCACGGAGGAAGCGAAGCCAGGACACTGAAGTGAAGTTAAGCTTTCTAAACTCAAACTGGACTTCCTGGATCAGATTTCGTTTTCTCTCGCGTCGCGTTAGACATACCTGCCGAGCGAAGGCAGAGGCCCCAGGTGAAGCTGATCCCAGGATGCAACGCGGGGAACAGACTGCAGACGCTCCATCGGAGATGATCCGGTCCGACAGCTGCAGTAGCAACGCCGCAGTGCAGAAACACGCGGTTACAAGCCGAAGCCTTTGACGCATCAACGCGTTCGTCGCGTTATCGGCTCATTTTAATGACTTTAGATACGGCTTCAATAAGACTTGTTTCTTTTATTAATAATCAGAATCTGAAAAGTAACTAAAGTTATCAAAAACAAGTAGAGACGTGAAAATCTCCCTCTGAGACGAAGCGCCGCAGAAATAGAAAGAAACGTAAAACAGCTCAGTACGTCTTCTTAGTTACAGTTAAACAAACGAGAGTCGTTGGCTAGCCGTCTCCCCTTGTCTCCACTCTTTATGCTAAGCTAGGCTAACCACGTCCGCGACTCCAAATGTGAGCGTTGTTATGCCGAAGCAGTAAAACTAGATTTTTCCACGTGAAAACAAACTACAGCTGCTGTTGATTCAGTTCAAGGATGATCTCACAGAGCAGGTCTAGACCGAACTCTTTATATTATTATTTACAGAGACCCAACGAATCCCGATTAATGTGACTATTGATTAGAGAGTGTGTGTGTGTGTGTGTGTGTGTGTTACCATCCATTCACACAGATGAGCTGAGCTGTTCCTCAGGAATGCGGCTGTTGTTCTGCGAGCTGTCAGAGGTCAAAGGTCGAGCTGCTGCTGCGGAGGTGACAGCTCTTCAGATGGAAACGGACTGATAGCTCAGAGAAACAGGAAATGCTATTACTTAGCAATTACATTACACCGTGACAGCGGAGAGCACTGCGTTCTGATTGGCTGCGGGACTAAGATCAGATCTTTATCGTCCCACGAGGAGACATTTGATTGACAGCAGAGGACATTAATCACCACAGTTACAGCAAACAAACAAACAAAAAATATATCTGTTCGTTAAAATTTGCTTTGTACTTTAACAATGTCGAGCAAACGGCTTTTGTTTTGCTCTGAGGTTCTCTTTAAATTAAAAGCACTGAAGTAAAGTAAGTAAATGAGTAAGTTAAGATTTATTCACGTAGCACTTTTCAAAATAAATGTCACTGCGGGCTTCACAATAAAAGCATTTAGCGTGAAAGCACCACAGAGCGCCACAGGAAGTCATCAGACTCTTTAACTCCTCCCTCTGAGTGTCAGTCTGTCTGACCCGAAGTCACTAAACTGGACATCGATCATTAACATCTCCGCCATAATTAATAATAACTGTGCAATATTCTGTGTTAATACTCCCGTGCAATATTAGTTTCCCCATGTTAGTTTCTTATTTATTGCTACTGAAACTATAAACCTCAATTACTCTTCGACAGCACATGCACCTCCTCTTATTAATATTATTTATTACAGAAGGAGTTACATTGTATTTATACTGTACTTTCATCACCAACCGGTAAACCCACTTGGTACTCGACACTTAGTTTATCTTATACTTATACCGACAGGATACTTCATTTATTTCTGACCTGTTTTATAGTTTTATAGTGTATCATATCGTTTGCTAGTACTTCCTCCTGTGTGCGCTGACGTAAAGGCGAGCTGCTGGAACAAAGAGTTTCCCTTCGGGGATCAATAAAGTGTTTCTGATTCTGATATCAATCGGGCAGGACGGTAACGAACACAGCGGAGAGTCGTCTGCATAAGAGCGAAGAGTTATTCAAGCAGCAAATTAAAAGATGCAGTGACAGAAAACAGAATATAAATATAATATAAACGGATGCCTTGAACAGAGCCTCGTAGCCGTAGTAACGACGGCTGAGCTACAAGAGGGACGCTCTACTCTGAAATGTGCGCAAATTTCATTTTACGAAGAAAGTTCAGGACACCGTTGAGTCCTGAAGGTCTTTAGAGAAAATCACCTGAACTTCAGGTTCAGCCGGAATCAGACAGAGAACTTTGTCTGTTATTCAGCTCGTTTCAAAATAAGACTTTTAGGACTCAATGATCAACAGAAACGACTTCATGACATGGAGATTTGTTTGCTGTGCGCTAAAGAGGTTCGGTCTTCGGTCGGTTTTGTTTGCTGGCGGGATGCCGACTCATTCCCTTCAGCGACGTCATGTGACAACAGAGCCTTCACACCGTGAGATGAAGCGTTTTCTCATGAACTCCGATTGTGTAAAAGTTACTTCTTACTTATCTTTAACTGCGTGTATCTTCGAGCAGTTTCGGATCCAAACACTTTCTACATTTAAAATAACACAGTGAGAGGACCGTGCAGTCGGTTTTACTGTCCTCTCCTCATACAGCGTGTATTAAGATTTATTATTATTATTATTATTATTATTCTGTCCACTGCACTGTCTGCAACCTGCCTTCATGACAGGAGGGGATATTTTCAACAACAACAACAAAGAAGTTAGAAATGAGTGAACCAGGTTTACTTTGTTCTGCAGCTCGTTATTCTGTTCATCACATGCAGCGTTAAAACTGCCCCCCCCCCCCCATTTAACATGTGTATGGAGACGGGGGTTGTTGGGAGGAGGTGGCGGGTGTATTTGCATCTGCGAAGAGCTACACCTAATCCCTCCGCAAACACAGGGGCTGCATTTCAATGAGCTTCCACTGCAACTCCAGAGTGACTGCTGCAGGCCTTCACATCAGCTGCAGGGCGGACTGGTGCTTTTCTTTGGCCGTGAACACGAAGCAGGTTCGACGTTTCGTTCTTTAAACTTTCAGCTGAGCCTTGTGAAGGCAGTGAGAGGCAGCCGAAAGCTCTGAAAAGGCTCATCTGACTGTATTTTACAGTATTTCACTTCACTCGGCCACTGCAGAATGTAACTCGGCCTGTGTATCTTCAGATACTTTAACCACGACCCAAACAGAGTTCACGCCTTCGTCTCGGCTGACGCCGCCGCCCGCGGCCGACTCTTCGTTTGGGCGAAATGCCTCGACTCTCTGCTGCGCGCAAGAAAAAGCCGTAAAACCGCTTTTAAAAGCGTCTTTTTCTCCGCGTTTCTGCCGTTCGAAGCAGCTCCGACGCTCCGCGTCTGCTGCAGATCAATACCGACATCAACGGCACCGATCCTTCTTATCCCGACTGGACGGGTCGCCCTCCACAACAGAAACATCAGCAGAGGTCAGAGGTCGCGCGTGTCCTTCAAATACTGCAGACAAACAGCTTTTACTCCTGGCTGATTCGTCGTCTTCTTCTTCTTCTTCTAGACAAAACATCCGCATCCCGCTGCCGCTCAGCGTCACGGACAGCCTGAAAGGCGACGACCCGAAGGATTCGGGCGCTGAGTCTGCGGTGAAACTGCAGCACGGACGGTCAGGAGGACAAACTCCTAAACAGACGAGCTGTGAGGCTTCCAGTTCAGACGCAAGCAGCCAGCTGCAGGTTAGCGTTGTTGGCAGACTGGGAGGAACAGCTGATATTACGGCCGCTTGTGTTTCTGGCATTTAACAAAACATTAGCACGGTTTGGTGAACGTTAGCCGGCTAGCTTAGCACGATGGAGATAACCTGTTATCCTTTACAGTTGCCTCGTCTTGGCTGGTAGAGAGAGAGAGAGATCTCTCCACGTCTGCCTGATCGACATGCTGTCGCAGAAGCAGAAAAGTGGTGGTTCAGAGTCCGGACAGGACGAGGAGGGTTTTCATCAGACTCCGGAGCTGAATGCTTCTGCGTTTCGGTCCGCTTGCCGTCTACAAAGACAGGAGCTCTTCTCCTTTTGTGACCCCGTTAACTGCTGCTTCATCTGCATCTGGACCCTCCTGCTGCAGACCATACGTCGCAAACAAGGAGTCAAAAGACCCCGCAGACCAGGACCCCGCAGACCAGGACCCCGCAGACCAGGACCCCGCATACCAGGACCCCGCAGACCATGTTGATGGAAACTGGATTTAGAAGCCTGTTCTGCTTTGCAGGCTGAGCTTCTGACAGCAGGTCAGACGCTTCCTGCAGAAAGTCTAATCCTGCTCACAGAGTTTTTCTCACGTGTAAATCAGACCTGGGAGATCTTTTCACATTCGCGACGCTCTGATAAAAGCTGCCCCTCCTCTGTCTCATTAACACACTGACACACTGACCTGAGATCAGACGGCAGCCGGCTGCTCACAGGAAACACATCCCTCAGATGAATGCAGGAAACGCTGGAAACCCGTCTGAGCAGCTAACTTTGAACTAAATCTCCGCTGTCGCCAAACTGCTGCGGGAGAGAAAACCGCCGCAGGTAAACGCTGAAATGCAACAAAAAGGGTTTGACCCCCGCCCCCCCAACGCGGTCTCCGCTGCAGTACTCTCCGAAACGCCAGGGGGCGGACAAACTAAACATTGTGTGAAGAAGCAGGAAGTCATAGACCAAACATGGCCGCACACGCAGCTGCTCGGCGCCGAGGAACGGCCGCCGTCAGCGAAGGCTCATACAGATGTTTGCAGCGTACCCGTTCAAAGCTGTCCGCGAGGGCGGCGCCGCGCTCAACGCAGCGACTTCCTCGCGTTCAGTACGACAGAAAACAGCCGTCCAGTCGCAGCAGAGCACGCACACACACACACAGATACAGCTTCACTTTGCATCTGTGTGTGTGTGTGTGTGAATGCGGCGCTAAGCTGTGCTCAGGTTTATCGTGTTGCAGAGCAGGCGCTCTCCTCCACGCCGCCGCCGAGCTGAAAACGTTCACGCGAGTGTTCACCCGGCGAGGATTCGACCTGAAGCCGAACACCTGCCAGGAAACACGAGCCGGCCTCAGCAGAGAAGCTGCAGGCAGCAAACCGTCGTCCCGTTCTGGTTTATGTACGAAGGTGACATTCAGGAACCTCAGAGGAGAGTCGGTCCTGAAATGTTGCTGAAATGTTGCTGAAATGTTCCTGAAATGTTCCTGAAATGTTCCTGAAATGTTGCTGAAATGTTCCTGAAATGTTGCTGAAATGTTGCTGAAATGTTCCTGAAATGTTCCTGAAATGTTGCTGAAATGTTCGTGAAATGTTCCTGAAATGTTGCTGAAATGTTCCTGAAATGTTCCAGAAATGTTCCTGAAATGTTCCAGAAATGTTCCAGAAATGTTGCTGAAATGTTGCTGAAATGTTCCTGAAATGTTGCTGAAATGTTGCTGAAATGTTCCTGAAATGTTGCTGAAATGTTCCTGAAATGTTGCTGAAATGTTGCTGAAATGTTCCTGAAATGTTGCTGAAATGTTCCAGAAATGTTCCTGAAATGTTGCTGAAATGTTGCTGAAATGTTCCTGAAATGTTGCTGAAATGTTCCTGAAATGTTCCTGAAATGTTGCTGAAATGTTCCTGAAATGTTCCAGAAATGTTGCTGAAATGTTCCTGAAATGTTGCTGAAATGTTCCTGAAATGTTGCTGAAATGTTCCAGAAATGTTGCTGAAATGTTCCTGAAATGTTGCTGAAATGTTGCTGAAATGTTCCAGAAATGTTGCTGAAATGTTCCTGAAATGTTGCTGAAATGTTCCTGAAATGTTGCTGAAATGTTGCTGAAATGTTCCTGAAATGTTCCTGAAATGTTGCTGAAATGTTCGTGAAATGTTCCTGAAATGTTGCTGAAATGTTCCTGAAATGTTCCAGAAATGTTCCTGAAATGTTCCAGAAATGTTCCAGAAATGTTGCTGAAATGTTGCTGAAATGTTCCTGAAATGTTGCTGAAATGTTGCTGAAATGTTCCTGAAATGTTGCTGAAATGTTCCTGAAATGTTGCTGAAATGTTGCTGAAATGTTCCTGAAATGTTGCTGAAATGTTCCAGAAATGTTCCTGAAATGTTGCTGAAATGTTGCTGAAATGTTGCTGAAATGTTCCTGAAATGTTCCTGAAATGTTGCTGAAATGTTCCTGAAATGTTCCAGAAATGTTGCTGAAATGTTCCTGAAATGTTCCAGAAATGTTCCAGAAATGTTGCTGAAATGTTCCAGAAATGTTGCTGAAATGTTCCTGAAATGTTGCTGAAATGTTGCTGAAATGTTCCAGAAATGTTGCTGAAATGTTGCTGAAATGTTCCTGAAATGTTGCTGAAATGTTCCAGAAATGTTCCTGAAATGTTGCTGAAATGTTGCTGAAATGTTCCTGAAATGTTGCTGAAATGTTCCAGAAATGTTGCTGAAATGTTCCTGAAATGTTGCTGAAATGTTGCTGAAATGTTGCTGAAATGTTCCTGAAATGTTGCTGAAATGTTCGTGAAATGTTCCTGAAATGTTGCTGAAATGTTGCTGAAATGTTCGTGAAATGTTCCTGAAATGTTGCTGAAATGTTGCTGAAATGTTCGTGAAATGTTCCTGAAATGTTCCTGAAATGTTGCTGAAATGTTCCAGAAATGTTCCTGAAATGTTGCTGAAATGTTGCTGAAATGTTCCTGAAATGTTCCTGAAATGTTGCTGAAATGTTCCTGAAATGTTCCAGAAATGTTGCTGAAATGTTCCTGAAATGTTCCAGAAATGTTCCAGAAATGTTGCTGAAATGTACCTGAAATGTTCCAGAAATGTTCCAGAAATGTTGCTGAAATGTTGCTGAAATGTTGCTGAAATGTTCCAGAAATGTTCCAGAAATGTTGCTGAAATGTTCCTGAAATGTTGCTGAAATGTTCCAGAAATGTTCCTGAAATGTTGCTGAAATGTTCCTGAAATGTTCCAGAAATGTTCCTGAAATGTTGCTGAAATGTTGCTGAAATGTTCCTGAAATGTTGCTGAAATGTTCCAGAAATGTTGCTGAAATGTTCCTGAAATGTTGCTGAAATGTTCCAGAAATGTTCCTGAAATGTTGCTGAAATGTTGCTGAAATGTTCCTGAAATGTTGCTGAAATGTTCCAGAAATGTTCCAGAAATGTTGCTGAATGTTGCTGAAATGTTGCTGAAATGTTCCTGAAATGTTGCTGAAATGTTGCTGAAATGTTCCTGAAATGTTGCTGAAGTGTTCCAGAAATGTTCCAGAAATGTTGCTGAAATGTTCCAGAAATGTTCCTGAAATGTTCCAGAAATGTTCCTGAAATGTTGCTGAAATGTTGCTGAATGTTGCTGAAATGTTCCTGAAATGTTCCTGAAATGTTGCTGAAATGTGGCCAGTAATCCTCTCTAACGTGTTTCAGTTAAAGTCAGCTTTAAATATCCTCAACAAGCGTTTTGGTTTTTACCAGAAACTGAGCTTCGACACGAACTCTGACTTCAGCATCACAGAGTTCACTTTCCTCTGAGAGTCTGAGCTTTTCTTCTTCATGTTGCTCTGTAAAGAAACAGACCTTCAGCCAGAGAAGAAGAAGAAGCCGCGGCCTGCAGCGCTCGCTGCGCTTCGTTCACACGCGCAGCTGTTCAGGTTTCTGCAAAATATCGTTCAGAGAATAAATCCAAACGTGCATCAGAAGAAACGACTCGCTGAAGGGTCGGTTCACCCGAACCAGCTCCCCTCTCTGCACGAGAGACCGCCACGAGGGGGGCGTGTGTGTGTGTGTGTCTGTGTGTGTGTGTGTGTGTCTGTGTGTGTGTGTGTGTGTGTGTGTGTGTCTGTGTGTGTGTGTGTGTGTCTGTGTGTGTGTGTTTGCGTGTGTGTGTGCGTGTGTGTGTGTGTGTGTGTATGTTGTGCGTGTGTGTGCATGTGTGCGTGTGTGTGTGTGCATGTGAGTGTGTGTGTGCATGTGTGTGCATGTGTGTGTGTGTGTGTGTGTGATGCAGCTCAGATGTTTCAGCAGCAGCTTGCGTACGAAAAGACTGACAGCTGATTGGCTGAAACAGTTCTGAGGATGCTCTCACTCTGCTAACCAGCTAATGTTAGCATGCTAACACGCTAAACCGGTAAATGTACGGTAAACATTACACCTGCGCAGCGATGACGTCACAGTAACGACAGGAACACCCGAACAGCTGGAGGAGCAAGGAGGAGTTTAACACACACACACACACACACACACACACACACACACACACACACTCACACACACACACACAGTAAGCTATATGCTTTCAGTCCAACACGTGTCTTTATTGATCGCTGCTGAGTTCACAGATCAGAGGAAAATAAGATTCTGCAGCTCTCAGTCGATACGATTCTCTTTCAAACCAACGCATCATTTATTAGTTGGAGGTGAATGAAAGGTGAGGTCCAGGAGTGACTTCCTGCTCTGAAACACCTGGAGGAGTTCACCTGTCCTCAGGTCTGTTTACTGAGGCTCTGACCTCTGACCTCTGACCCTGAGCTGCAGCCTGGGGTCAGGTGGAGGGGGGGCAGGTTGGGACATGAAGCTCAAACACATCACTACAGAAAGACGGGGTGGACAAAATAACAGGAACACCTGTGACTGTCTCTGTCCTCCTCTGACGGATCAATCAGCAGGAGGGTCGGCGAGTCCAGCTCTGATCAGACCTGATCAATACTCCTGATCAGCTGATAGAGCAGCACCTTCACCTCTGACCGAACACACACAGAAACACACACACGCACACTGCAGAGACGGAGGTCACGACATCACTTCCTGTCCGTGAAACGTGTTTTTAGGGGGTTTATTCTTACGTACACCTGATCTTTGAGCGAGTAAACAGCCGTGTAATAAACTACATTTCCCATGAAGCTTTTCCAGCGCAGCAGTGTGTGTATCACCTCTCTTCCAGCTGGCCTCAGGCTGTCAGACTGCTGACCTCTGACCTGCGACAGCCTGGGGGATTGTGGGAAATGGTGTTTTTTTTGTTAAAGGCCACTAAAAACAGAAATATTTAAAAAAGATTGTTTTATTTTAACGTTTCATCCCAGAGTGACTCTGAGTGAGTTTCCCTTTGTCATCAGATCTGCTTCAGACATTCACGGTCTCCAGAGGATGAACCCTGATGCTAACATGCTAACATTAGCATGATAAAATGTACTTTAACTACCAGGAGGCAGGAGGCGGCAGGTGAGGCGGGAGGCGGGAGGCGGCAGGTGAGGCGGGAGGCGGCAGGTGAGGTGGGAGGCGGCAGGTGAGGCGGGAGGTGAGGTGAGGTGAGGCGGAGGCGGCAGGTGAGGCGGGAGGTGAGGTGAGGCGGAGGAGGCAGGTGAGGCGGGAGGCGGCAGGTGAGGCGGGAGGTGAGGAGGTGAGGTGAGGCAGGAGGAGGTGAGGTGAGGCGGGAGGCGGCAGGTGAGGCGGGAGGCGGCAGGTGAGGCGGGAGGTGAGGAGGTGAGGCGGGAGGCGGCAGGTGAGGCGGGAGGTGAGGTGAGGTGAGGCGGGAGGCGGCAGGTGAGGCGGGAGGCGGCAGGTGAGGCGGGAGGCGGCAGGTGAGGCGGCAGGTGAGGCGGAGGAGGTGAGGTGAGGCGGGAGGCGGGAGGCGGGAGGAGGTGAGGTGAGGCGGGAGGTGAGGTGAGGTGAGGCGGGAGGCGGGAGGCGGCAGGTGAGGCGGGAGGTGAGGTGAGGTGAGGCGGGAGGCGGCAGGTGAGGCGGGAGGTGAGGTGATTGTGGCGTCCTGAGGGAGCTGCACGGCAGAGGGACTCTGTGGTTTTTACTGTGGAAACATGGAGGCTTGTTGACACCAACAAATAAAAACCTCTGAGGTCGACAACAAAAGGTGGCAGCAGAAGAAGAAGAAGAAGAAGAAGAGATTTCTGAAGTCTGTCTAACTCTCTGTTCAGTCGGAGGTCACTGATGGAAAGTAACTAAGTCCATTTACTCAAGTACTGAACTCTTTGAGGTACTTGTACTTTACTTGAGTCTTTCCATTTATTCTACTTTATACTTCTCTGCTACATTTCACTGCATTTATTCAACAGCTTTAGTTGCTTTTCAGATTTATAATAATACTTATTTACTTTTACATAAGTAGAGTTTCAAATGCAGGACTTTTCCTTGAAATGGGGTATTTTTACATCCTGGTATTGGTACAGTAACGGATCCGAGTACTTCTTTCTCCACCGCCAGCAGCAGCAGAAGAAGAAGAAGAAGTTCAGTTTTAAAATCACAGATGAGCAGGAGGTCAAAGGTCGCAGCAGCCTGGCGAATGGAACTAAATGTTCCTGTGACGTTCAAACAGAAAGAAGACAGACTTCAGTCTGAAAGAAGAAGAAGAAGAAGAAGAAGAAGAAGAAGAAACTTCACCTAGTGAGGAAACAAAGCTTCAAAGCTAAATAAATAAATGACAGATTTGTAGTTTTGTTGAGTGTAAAACCTGCGACCTCCTGGTCTTTCCTGTACGACACTTTCTCTTCTGGGTCACGAGTCGGGCTTGTTTTACTTCTTCAAAGCAAAAAAGAAAAAAGGAATTTGTAAAAACCCAAATTGGAGCATAATTTGAGTTTGTTTTGTCATTTTTCAGACAACAGAAACAGAAAAACGGCTTAGTTTTTCTGCTTTTCGTGAAAACAACACATTTGAAATTTGTAGAAATCTAATTTGTCTCCGCCTCCCGCCTCCCGCCTCCCCAGTATGATACTGGGAACACTGGGCTGATTGGGGCTGGGGGTCTGATAGATGTCTCCGCTCCGTGAGGAGAATTCAGAGCAGACGGCCAATTATGTATCGGAAAGGGGGGTCGGTAACCTTGAATTTATGTTGCCATGGCAACAGGCTCTGCCTTGCATTAAATTCGACGCCAGATACCTGACATGAGGATATATATATATATATATACTGTATGTACATGTATATACTGTTTATATGGTATACAAATATACACACACACACATGCTATATATACATATATCACCACGACAGCAGCTCTGAGGCTTGGAAGGTCTTGTAGTCGCAGAGCTGACGGCGCCCACACACTCTGGGGGCGATGAGGTAATGAGGGGCAGGTGTGCAGGCAGGTGGAGGATCAGGTGACGGGGGTAAAGGACGATTCATCAGACGGAGACGGTCGTGACGTGACAGCGACGGCAGAAACAAGTTATTTTGTTCTGCAAACAGTTACCAGAATGATTCTGATGGTGGGAACGCTGGTGTGCTTCCTGTCCGAGGCGTGGACGCCGTTTGTGAGTGAACAACTGCTGACGTCACGAAGCCCGAAGAGCTGAGCGCATCAGCTGTGTGCGGAGCGATGAGGAGGCTGGAGCCTTCCTCACGCGAACACATGAAGCCGACAGAAACGTCGTGTTTCCATCATGTTTCCATCGTCTGAGCTTTTAATGACGTCGTCTCGCTGCGTCCTCTTCTTCTTCTTCTGCGCTGCTTTAACGGCAGCGGCCGGAGGATCAGCTCCACCAGCTGTTCACCTCCGTCAGCCAATGAGCTCGCGTTCTCGCGGCAGCGGCGGGCGGAGACGTGATCGTCCAGACTTTGAGCGGAGTGCATCCGGCTTCACTCCCCCTCCGATGCTGCACTTTGGATCTCTGCATCACCATCAAAAGGGTCACGTGACCGCTTTCAAAGGCATGCTGGGAGACTGGCCACTTTGCCTCCCCCCCCCCCACAGTGGGGGGAGTCACCTCTTCTCCCCAACATCCTCGACAGCCACGACTCCCCCGCTGAGCGCGGACCTTTATTCAGAGCTTTGAAGCCTCGCTGTCTGTCCAACAGCAGGGACGTTACCCACCCGTGTGTCTGTAACCTGCAGCACAGACATGACTGTCAGTGTGGAAAGATTTGTAAAGCCTCTGTCCGTCTTACAGCACTGATCAATATGTTTTAGATGAACAATTAGTCAGATGACTGATGGTTCAGGCTCAGCGTGTCCAGCTGCTCAGCGGCAGACAGTCAGAGAGCAGCTGCTGAACAGAGTGGAGCCTCTAGCAGCTAAAAGAGCCAGATACATGCTAACATGCTGGTGTTTAGCAGGTTTAATGTTTAACCATCTTAGCTTAGCGTGTTAGCATGCTAACATTAGCTAGTTAGCAGTGAACACAGAGCGCAGCTGAGGCTGATGGGAGCGCCATCAGCTCTGCAGGTGTTCGGTCAGAAACCAAAGTGTCGGACGCGTTAACGTGTCGACCTGATGGTGGCGCTAGACGGAAAGTCAGAGGATCAGCAGAGTTATTACAGTTCATCCTGAGGGGAGCGTGAACGATGAAGCACGTCTCATCGCAGTCCAGCTGCTGCTGATGTTTCGTCTGGACCGAAGCGGAGGACGGAAAATGCCGTCCACAGAGCAAAAGAAAACATTTAATTATATTCAGGTGTAACAGCAGTTTTTAAGAGTTAAGGTAAACCTGTAAAAAAAAAACAAATGTGCAAACTTTATTCCTTTACTCATGTGGGTTGTTTTCAGTTTTAAAAGTTGATTTTAGCTGTGTGAAAACAACCTTAAAGGATATTGATTTACTGCAGGTTTGTGGTCGGAGACACAGAGAGCGTTCGGTAGCGTATACGTACTGTAGAGGTCTGAGGACTGTACTGAGTACATCAGTCTGCCGATACAGACCCGTGCTGACACATCCTGTCCTCTGCTAACTGCCCTAATTACCTGGATGTGCTCAGACGTATGTTATTGAGTTCCCGACAGGAAGCTTAATCTTCCAGCGCTCAGGTTAAATTAACCATCCAATCAATGACTCAGGAACAATTCTCCTGACTCTCATTGGAGGAACGCCGCATCCTTTTCTCTCTTTTAATGGCTGCAAATCAAAAGCCGAGGTCGCGGAGGGAACGTGGACGTCAGAAAGACAGAAAGCGCCCGGCGAATCATTATCCCGTGATTATGAACGTGTCCTCGCACATCTCTGGACAGGAGTGATGGAGGAATGTGCTTTCATGCCATCAGCAAACAGAGGTTATGGTTTCAGCTGTATCACTGCAGGGTTTAAAAGAAAAGAGATTCACTTCTTATAATGTTGATGAGCAGAAGAAAAGAGCGCGGAAACTTATTTCATCTGTACGTTTTGAAATTCTTCCTCTTAAATTCCAGTTGTCTTAATTTCTAAATCAGATTATACGTGAAATTGTCATCAATACTCAGAAAGTTCCTATAAAACAGTGCTGGTTTCATTTAATAGTGTGTGTCTAGATTATTATTAGAGATGTTTGCCACCATTCCCACACTGGATAGATTTATCTAACTCGTAACATTTGGAAGTGAGAAAGATTTTTCTAAGCTAAGCTAAGCTAGCAGTTTCCCCCTGCTTCCAGTCTTTGTGCTAAGCTAGGCTAAACGCATCCTGGACCTGTCTGTGCACTCAACTAGACACAGAAATACAACTGATCTCCATCTGAAACATCAGAGAACAAGAGGATTTACCGTAAGACTCTTCTTCCAAAACAATTCCTCCTCTTTTCTTCGGCCGGGACTCTAAAGCACTTTCTGCTTCCTAACACTCAGAGTCCTCGACACTTTAAAACACACTCAGACAACAATATGCCGCCAAAACCTGGCGTCTCTACAAATAATCAGAAAGGTGTCTGTTTGAATAAGACGGAGGACGTTGGTGGTCGTGTCTGATTGAGGGCAGAGCGATCGGCTCTGACGGGCTCCAAACAGAAGCTGTCAAAGCTGTAATAGCGTCCAGGTTTCCAGATGAGCCACTGATGGATTCGGCTGTCTGAATCCATTTCTGCAGCCGGACTGATGCCGCCGACAGAGAGGCCTTATTCTGCTGTAATTAACCACCGACCGCACCGGGAGCGCCACCGTGCAGCGACCGCAATCACCATACAAAGAGAAAAAAATAGAACAAAACTAAATTAATGTCCTTCTGCTCAGCGGCAACAAGATGGAATATCTCTGGAGGTGCAAATCAGGAGGCGACATGTCAGTTTTAAGTGGAGGAAAAAAGGGGGAGAATAAGAAATTGGGGGTAGGAGGTGTGATTTAAATAAATCAAGAAAATTGGACTGTGTCTCAGCAAACTGTCATGTCTGAATTATTTTGGGAGCTTTTGAGCAGCGGGTACATATTCCTGTTTCTGTATAAGGAGCATAATTTTGACTGTTTCTGTAAAAGTATTCCACTAATAGATGTTAGGGTGTCGCACATCATCTGGTTTGAATGCAAGGAAAAGGTGCTTCAGTACTGTTTTGTCTGTCTTGATTTTACACAAAAATTATGAGAGGATTACTACGACCGTAAACTAGATATAGACGGTAATGTTAATATCTACGAGGTTAATATTCTGATCTTGACAATCTTAGAAGTATTTGTTGCATTACAGAGAACAGTGAGAACTCTAATGAACCGAGTCCACAGATCTGTTCAGATTAGAGGTTTATCTGAGCTCTGCTCTCATTTAGTCAGATCAGGGATTAAAGGTACAGACCAAAAGTTTACCGGGAACTAACCTGAGGAAAGACCAGGGATTAAACCGGGACAAATCAGGGATCAACCTGAGACAGACTAGGGGACTACTCAACAGACACCAGGGATTAAACCAGGACAGACCATGAATTAATCAGGGATAGATCAGAGATGAACTCGGAGCACATTTTAGATTAACAGCAGATAGACCAAGATTAAAGTGGGACAAACCGGGAATTACCTGGCATAGACCAGAGGTTAAAGAATTACTGACCAGGGAATAACGCTGGACAGGCCAAGAATAACCTTGGGAAAAAACAGGGATTAATCCATAACAGACTATGGATTAACAGAAGATAGACCAAGGATTAAGACAGGACAGACCATATTAAAAATATGGAAATATTAGGGATTAAGGCAGGGCACACCAGGGATTAAACTGGGATTACACAGAGATTAACCTGAAACCGATCCAGGAGATCCAGGGGGTTCACCTGATAGAAGGGAGATTAATCTGGAATAGACTAGGTGTTTAACCGTATTTAACCGTTTATCAATTCTGATTCGGAGCCTAATCTAACGCCGCTCTCCTTCAGGCGGAGCCGAGTACCAACCCCAGCACCTGCCTGAAAACAACACAATCAATCACTATGGATTAACAGGAGACTGATCCAGGATTAAACCGGGATAAAGTAGGCATTAATCCAGAAAGACTATGGATTAAAGAAGGACAGACCAGGGATTAACCTGAGACCAACCTACCTTTAACCCGGGAGAGACTAGAGATTAAAGCACAACAGAACAGGCAGGTATTAACTTTAGACAAATCATGGATTATCCTGGGGAAGAATATGGATTAACAGGAGATCGACCAAGGATTAATAAACCAGGCATTACCCTGGGACAGACCAGAGATTAAAGCAGCACAGACCAGGCATTATCCGGAACAAACTCCTGACATACCAGCGATTAACTCAGGGATTAACCCAGTACAGATCAGGGACTAACCTGAGACAGAGACGGGATTAACATGAAACAGTGGTTAAAGCAGGATAGACCAGGATCTACAAGGTATAGACCACACATTAACCTTGAACACACCAGGGATTAATTGGGGACAAATTATGGATTCATAGGTGAGTATTAAGAGGATATAGAAAGGAGAGAATTAAACAGGGACAAACCAGGCATTACCCAGGAAAGACCAGGGATTAAGGCAGGGCAGACCAGTGGTTAACCTGGGATTATACAGAAATTAACCTGTGACAGATCAGGGGTTAACTTGAAACAGACCCAGGAAAGACAAGGGGTTAACCTGGGATAGAAGGGAGGTTAATCCAGGACAGACTATGGATTACCAGGAGACTGATCCAGGATTAAAACGCGATAAAGTAAGCATTAATCCAGAAATATTATGGATTAAAGAAGCATAGACCAGGGTGTAACCCAGGACAGATCAGGGATTGATTGAGGATTGATTATGGATTAACAGGATATAGAAAGGAAAGAATTAAAGAGGGACAAACCAGAGATTATCCCGGGACAGCAGGCTGGTATGAATAGGTCAAATTTCTGTGAAATTAACTCTGGATATTTCTGCTCTCCAGAGGATGATCCCTGATTATTTTAATGACCCTATGACCGTTCCTCTAGCGCCACCATCAGGACAAATGTAGTCTCACTGGTATAGAGTTGCTTTGTATTTAGTATTTAAATGTCTAGACTGAAGCTGAAGCCGTCCTTCAGTCTGAGAGCAGAGCAGCTGGTTTTTCTAAAGACACAAACAGAGACCAAGCTGTCAAACCCCCTCCCCCCTCTGCTTCCCCATCACTGCCTCTCTGTGGGACACGCTCCATTATAGTAAAGGGGGTGATGGAGGGGGAAGGCAGTGGATTTAGGCCAGAGAAGCCGTCCTTCACCCTCCACACCTCCTCCTCCTCCTCCTCCTCAGGATTAGGGGGGTTCAGCTGGGAGAACCAGGACCCTGTGGAGATCCATCATCGAGAGACACAGTGCAGATTAAACCCACACTTTGATTAAAACAATAACAACCAACAAGTCCTCCAACCCATACGACCACATCACATAGGTCGTTTGTTCTTACCCTCTAATACGACCCACAGGAGCGTTTCCTAAATCAGCGCCCCCTACCGGTGACAGTTGAGGACGGGCTGCAAGCATACGTTACGTAAATCATGTGACTATAGGTCACGTGACGTTAAACACTTGGTTAACGTTGTGAAACGGTCGCAGTTTGGTTAGGTTTAGTAAAAGATCATGGTTTGGGTTAAAATAAGTACGTTACGGTGTTACGTAAGTTACGCGACTAACGTAAGTTAAGTACGTTACGTAAGTCACGTATGTAACTTAAAATTTTAAATAAGTCAACGCTGACTTTTGGTTTCACACGGGACACGAACCCCGGTCTCCTGTGTGAAAGCCCTTTGGTTGTTTGACTTTCGAGCTCTTTATTCTAAGTCACCTGACTTCCTCCTTTGCTCCCGTCATAATACCTGCGACCACTAGAGGTCGCATCCTACAATAAACGCAAACATGGGTCGTGATAAGCTCTCTTCTCTGTTGTCAGTGGTGGAAAGTAACTAAGTACCCAGCAGTATATAAAGTCGTGCAAATGAGCTCCACCTTCAAGTCAAGTCTGCTTTATTGTCAATTCTTCCACACGTACATTACATACATACAGAGAATCGAAATTGCGCTACTCTCAGACCCCCGGTGCATACAGATAACACTAACAGTAGAGCCTAAAATCTAGATCAAATATAAAATATAAGCTAAAACTATACAATAAAGGAATACAAAAAAGAGACGTAATAAAAAATAAAATAAAATAAAAATAGGTTGGCTAAAAGCAGCGCAAGGCACATGGCAGATAACACCAGCTGCAACATTACATTAATGCATCAATAATTATAATCCAGTAATATCATATATATTATTCTGTAATGGGCCGCTCTGCATGATGCTAATTATTACATAATGATAATCTTGGTACTTAGTATATTTTGATGCTCATACTTTTGTACTTTTACTTAAGTCAAATTTTCACTGCAGGACTTTACAGAGTATTTCTGCACTGTGGGGTTACTACTTTTACTGAAGTACAAAGATCTGAGCACTTCTTCCACCACCGTCTGTTATCCACATTTGTACAATTCATGACGTCGAGACAAAGACACGCAAAAGACAGACTGTTGACCTGATTTTAACAGGCAGCCAATCAGAGACTGGGATTTTCTGTGTCATACATTTGAAAATATAAAATTCTGTCAGTGAGGTCAAATGTCTTCTCTTGTTTCCGATCAAATCTAAAGTTCAAACCTTAATTCATTCATTCACAGAAACCTTCATAGAGAAACTGTCGTGGCCGTCCGCTAAGTGTTCAGAGCTGAGTCACAGGGTCTGTCCCGCCCCCCCAAACAGCTCAGTGTATCCCACAATCCACCACAGTCCAGTCCAACCTCCACAGATGTTTATCACTTAAACCCTCCGCAGTCCAGGTTCATGTTGGTGAACTTTCTGTTTAGCAGCTTTTAAACTGTCCTCCCCCACGTGCATGGTGTCTTTTTATTTCAGCACAAACTCAGCTACAAGTCTCACTTCTCATTTTGTAAATTTAACAAAGTATAAAGCTGCCAGGAACCCAAAATACAAGGAAAATGACACAGGTGCCTATAAAAATGTACAAATCTATTGTAATAATCTCTCAATTTATTATTATAGAACAGTTCAAGGTCGTAAAAAATGTTGTTTCACTATTTATACGCACAAATACAGCAGAAAGAACTGTAAGAAATGAGCTATAACATGTAAAGTGATTTTATCCCGACTGGTTTTTGCGCCCTTTTCATTCTGTAAGTATGTAAATCACTGAAAATATTAATAATTCAGTTTCTTTTGATGTTCGTGGTCTACAGATGTAAATGAGAAAGTGTGTGAAAGCTCCACATCAGCAGGTCTGCCTGTCAGAAAATATACAAGAGGGAAGAAATCTCCTTCCTGAAACACTTTTAATTAAACATTTTAAAATGTACATAAAAATATTCAGCTCGTTATTTTCTTGCATCAGAACATCCTGTTTTAAAATGATTCACGAAGTTATGAAAACAGCTGATTTTCTTTCACAAAGGAGAAACTAATTTTCATTCAGAGACGACTCGACACAAACAATAAACAATAGTTGAGTGAAACTAGAATAAAGCTGAAGTCGGGTTGGTGTTTTCTCAGATTGATGTTTTGTGTTGAAGCAGATGAAACCAGCAGCAGCTGAGCGACTCTGCAGCCTCGAGCTGCGTTCACAAACAGCAGGCGGCTTCAAACGCACAAAAACCAGCCCGCAGCAGAGAAGAAAAGAGGCTTCAGGAAACAAAACACCCTCCTTCCTCCAACCAAACCCCCGACGGGCCGCGACACACGACACGCTTTTCTTCTTCTTTAGTTCGGGCTGAAAGAGGAGGAGGAGGAGGAGGAGGAGAGGGCAGCTGTGATTTGATGAAGAGTTTCTGTCAGAAAACTGTTGTAAAAGCTGCTGAAAGGTTTTCTTTATTTTGGTTTTTTAAGTTTCACTAAACATGTAAATCATGTTTCCTCACATTTTGGCTCTTTTTTGTGTTATTTTTTAATGTTGTGGGGAATTCTTCGTGGTTTAATGGACTGTGTTTATTAATGAGACTTTGAGCTGATCTTAAAATAGTCTTATCAGAAGTTTGTCAATTTGGAAATTGCGATTACTTGTCATGTGTTCAGACCAGTCGTGTATATGAGTCTAAAAAACAGGCGCACCATAAATCATATAGCCTGTAAAATAACCCTATTAAGATAATAAGTGGTATTGTACCAGTTACACTGACACACACACAGTCTGTAAAATTCTCACCTTTAATCTCTCAGAGAAATTTCATTTTGTCACAAGTCAGAAAATAGATAAATGCACAAAACAACACAGTGTAGCAGGTAGTGATGGAAGAAGTAATAAGACCCTTTACTTAAGTGTCAAATACAAAATATCATCAGCCTCATGTACTTAAAGTATCAGCAGTAAAAGCACACAAGTATTAACAGCTTCATGAAGTAAAAGTATAGGTTGTGCAGTAAAACTGCCTGGTCTCACCCAATGACGTATGAATAACACGCCAATGTCTTAAGTCATTTCACGTGTTATCACAACGCCTTTTTTGCCTTTCGTGTGTCATTTCACGCCATTTAGTTTCTACTGACTTCCACTGTGCAGAGACGGCGTGTGATTTGACGCGTGAATGTCGTATAGTGTCAGGTGACGTAGTATATACAGCGACAAGTCCGCCTACGTACTTATATTAACCCAAACCATGTAGTTTTGTTGCCTACACTTCTGTTGTAACTGCTTTATATACAGTTAGCTAGTTTTAACTGCTTTATACACAGTTAGCTAGTTTTAACTGCTTTATACACAGTTAGCTAGTTGTAACTGCTTTATATACAGTTAGCTAGTTTTAACTGCTTTATACACGGTTAGCTAGTTTGAACTAGTTTATACACAGTTAGCTAGTTTTAACTGCTTTATACACAGTTAGCTAGTTGTAACTGCTTTATATACAGTTAGCTAGTTGTAACTGCTTTATATACAGTTAGCTAGTTTTAACTGCTTTATACACAGTTAGCTAGTTTTAACTGCTTTATATACAGTTAGTTAGTTTTAACTGCTTTATACACGGTTAGCTAGTTGTAACTGCTTTATATACAGTTAGCTAGTTTTAACTGCTTTATACACAGTTAGCTAGTTTTAACTAGTTTATACACAGTTAGCTAGTTTTAACTGCGTTGTCTCTTTGGAGGAACTGATACCAACTCAGAGACATTTGAAACATGACGAGGAGAAACAACTAGATACTGAGATGGTTTGTGTTGTATTTTATAAGCTAGCTGATCATGTTTTTAAGGTAAAATCTTAATTTAGTTAGTAACTGTCAGAAAAAAGTAGCCTACAATATTTCTGTCATAGATAATATATATGTCTGAATTGTAGTGAAGTAGATGTATAAAGTATCATAAAATGGCAATACTTACTTTCCACCACTGGTAGCAGCAACGTTGGTTCTAAACAAAGTGCTTCATAAACAGAAACCACAGAACAGCACATGCCAACCATCAAGGTGTTTCTGCACGGGAGGTTTTTCAGTCTGACAGAACAGATAAGTTTCTATTGTAATCAATCCAGTGGTCTACACACAGCGTAGTGGGCTCATTACTGCCCCCTGAGGCTGGAGGGCAGAAAACACCTACTGGTATTTGTTGGTTGGTGAGAACTGCAGAACGAGCTCATTCCACACGCGAATAAAACTGTGGTAATCAATAAAGGAAAGATTTCTGCTTTATCAGAAGTGTTTTCTATCAGTATGTTTAGCTTTTACAAGAGAAAAGACTTAAAGAGCAGCTCACAGACCTTTTACTAAACGTTTCTCTAGGAAATAGGGATTCATTTATTTTTGTTTTTTCTCAGTTTCTCAGTTATTTATTTTTAAAATAAACAACAAAAACAACAACAGCATCAGTCAATAGATAATCACTTTTCTTCAAATAAGACAAAAAATCAACAAATGTGTTTGGATCATTTCAAAATCCAGTTGTAAAACTGGAAAATGTCACATTCCTGATTCTTGTGCAGTGATTTGCTTTATATTGTCTTTATTTTAAGACTTATTTCTAGAGAGAATAAGAATCTTCAGTAACAGAAATTAAAATACATTTTCAAGGGTGTTTTTTGTGTATTAATATCCCAGAGCTCTTTGTTGGTGACACAATGTGCTAATAAAGCTCTTATTCTGCTCTTAAAAAAGAACAAACATGAAAAGATGAAGGACAGAAGCAGAAAGAAGGAGGAGAAAGAAAACGAGAAAACCGCAAGGAGTCTTTTCTTTATCTTCGACTTTCTGTGACTGAACAAACAGTGTGAGTCTTTCTGCTCGAGGCGTCTTCACCTCTGAGGGTTACAGGCCGGCTCGCTAATAAGCACCAACACAAAACCCCCAGCAGGCCGAGGAGGAGGAGTGGGAGGGGAGGAGGGGGAGGCAGATGCCAGACTCGGGCCCCGGCAGATGGGGCCTGATGAATCCTGAAAAGGAGGAATTGAAACCCGGAGAAGTTGCCAAGCGGCCGGCTGTAATTATCGCCGCGCCTTTGGGTTCATTGTCAATTAGAGTGGCGGTTGGGGCGAGCGACAGCTGTGGCAGATGGCGAGGGTCCAGAGAGAGGGGGGGGGGGGGTCCCTTAAGGTTTCCTCTCTGTTATCAACACTAAACTCTCTGCATCATGCTGTGATTTCTCAGGGTTTTTGAGTGTGGAAAGTTCACTTTGATTAAACACTCAGTTTAATGCAGGATTATAGCTGATATTTGCCCCTTTCAGACATTTAAAAATAAAAATATTAATGCTGTCTCACATCTGAGTGAGATCCCAAAGTCACTGTTACATTAAAGTCACGACAGCAGTCTGAGGGATTCATGATCTCTATCGAATCGAAGAAAACGTGGAACCAAGTCTTAAGTGTTTGTCTATAACAGTTAATATTATTGAATAAATAAGCAACACTCAAAGTTAAAGAATAAAACATACTTAGTTATTACTTATTAATAGTTTAACACTGAACCAGACTGAGGGTCTGCAGCCATGCTAGCAGCTCTGTGAGGCTGTACATAGAAACAGTGGTGCTTTGAGCTAAATGCTAACATCAACATGCTAACATAAAATGATAATGTTAGCATGTTGATGTTTAGCAGGTATAATGTTAATTTACTTCAACATCTTAGTTTAGTGTGTTAGCATGCTAGCATTTGCTAATTAGCAGTAAACACAAAGCCCAGCTGAGGCTGATGGGAGTGGCTGAAAGGTTTTAAAAGTTAGCTGAGATTTGTTCTCTCAGGTGACGGATAAACTTCTACATTCAAATCTCTCTTTTTGATAATTATAAATTCGACCAAAAACCACTAAAGAAATAAATACTGATTTCATGGCAAAACTGAATTTCAGTTTAATCAAATTTGATTATTTTAGTTGGACTTTAATGACAAACAATTACTTTATTTCACTGAATTTTATTTTCTCGTCTCTGTAAAGCTTTCAGGAGGAAAACCTCTGTGTGTGGTTGTGAGTCCCCAGCAGGGTAACAGCGGGATCAATAGGCAGCTTTTAACCACAGAGAGGATTCAACCTGAATATGGATCCATCTGCTCTCAGAGTCTCAGCACGAGCCGGACAGGAAGCGGAGCCTCCTCAGGACGTCCTGTCGGTCCGTTAGTGTTTGTATGGAACAGAAGTAAACGCTGATGCAGCTGAACCGCCTGCTAAACTGATCACTGAAACAAAAAAATTAAAGAAAATAACTGCTTTACATTAATGCTGGAAGTCATTCTGTAATATTAATAATGTTTTAAGACTTTCTGTGATAAAACAGCAGCATTTCATCTCTTATCTGTCCAACAGGTCCTTCTCTGTTGTGCTTGGAGATGCCTCCTCCTCTCGTGCTCCTCTCTTTTGTGGAGTCCCCCAGGGGTCTATTCTGGGTCCCCTCTTATTTACTATAAACATGCTACCATGCTATACATATATATATATATATATATATATCCGCCATAATTAATAATAATTGTGCAATATTCTGTGTACTACTTCCGTGCAATATTAGTTTTCCCCTTGTTATTTTTTTCTTATTTATTGCTACTGATACTATATACCTTCTGCATAATGAGTAATACTTTATATTTTATGGAAAATGTTGAATGCAGGACTTTTACTTGTAACAGAGTATTTTACTATTTTTACAGAAGTAGAAGATCGGAGTACTCCTTCCGCCTCTGTGCGTGCGTGTGTGTGCCTGGGTGTGTTTCATGTTCTTATATCCCAGTGGGGACTAGTGTCACCGTGGGGACAAGTGAGGTCCCCACAGGCAGAGACCGCTTTCTGAGGGTCAAGACTTGGTTTAAGGGTTCAGGTTACAATTAGGTTAAGGTTTGGGTAAGGGGCTAGTAAAAGCATTATGTCAATGACTGTCCCCCATGGAGATAGTGTGTGTGTGTGTGTGTGTGTGTGTGTGTGTGTGTTGGGTTAAGGGTTAACTGGACTGAATAGAAGCCCCTCATGAGTGTAGAAAGGCAAATAAATGCTGCTCTCGCCTCCTCACAGTTCTGTTCATTGTGCTGGGAAGCCACTCCTCCACCCTTTTCTCCTTCTCTTCCACCTGCTCCGTCTCCTCTCTCTCCTGCTCTTACTCTTTTTCTCTTACTCCCCCTCCTCCTCCTCCTCCTCCCTGGTTTCAGCGGCGCAAGAATCACTCAGATCTTCTACTTCAGAAACACTCTGTTACAAGTAAAAGTCCTGCATTCAAAATGTTACTTAAGTAAAAAGTACAAACGTATTTGCATCAAAATACACTTAAAGTATCAAAAGTAAAAGTACTCATCATGCAGAACGGCCCATTTCAGAATAATATAGATGATATTATTGGATTATAATTATCGATGCATTAATGTTGCAGCTGGTGAAGCTGGAGCTCGTTTTAATGGCTTTATATTCTGTTGTAGTTTGTGAATTTCTCCAAGGGATCAATAAAGTTTTATCTTAAACTGTTGATTATATTTTGCATTAATAATCTGAATCTGTAGCAAAGTAACTAAAGTTATCGGATAAATGTAGTGGAGTAGAAGTAGAAAGGAGCAGAAAATGAAACGTAAAGTACAAGAAAAAAATTGTACTTAAGTTCAGCACTTGAGTACTTGTACTTGTTATCACAGCAGCGACACTGAGGTGTTATCAGCCTGCAGAGTTTAAAGAGCAAAGTATAAATATTCTGCATGTACAGAACATATATATATATAAATAAAGAGCAGCCTTCATGTCTGATGACCTCCATCTTCCTCATTACTTCATAAAGTTACTCGGTTTGTCTTCAGGCTGAAGTATTTAACAGCAAAACAGTGGATCTGTGGCCCCACCCACTGAGGTTTGACTCAGCCAATCAGAACGCTTGATGTTTCTGCCTCGAGGCAACAAAACACTGAAAAACTCCAGAAACTACAATCTGTGAAAACACTCAAGTGTGTGTGTGTGTGTGTGTGTGTGTGTGTGTGTGTGTGCGTGTGTGAGGGGTCACTACTTGGGGTCAAAGGTCACTGTTTCCAATAATAGCTATTAGCAATGCTGACAGGCTGCTGTCAGCCAGGGGGCTTGGTCACCACGACGCCATGAGTGTGACCAGCTTCATCATCATCATCATTATCCGCATAGATTTTCGTCATATGATTTTAACTGATCTATAAAGTACTGATACACTTTTAAAGTTTTTTTTACTGAACTTTTCTCTTGTTTTATTGAACCACTGAGCAACAAACTACCATATCATGATGTTCATTAATCATAATCGGGAGTTTTGTTAAACTCTTAAATGTGATTTTATCTTCAGGTGGCATATAATTAATAAAGAACTCTGATTTTTGAAAATAATTGTTCACTATTGACAATCACAATCTGTCTTTTAGGACAGAGTTTGGTCCTAAAAGGCTTTGCCAAACCAGCTTCCTCTAACCTTATTAAAGATGGCGGATCAGAGTGTGTTCATATGAGCGTCCTGTATTGGGTAGCATTGGGTTTTTTGGGAAGCAAAGGGAATCCGTCCTGTTGTTTCACTATCAGAACTCATTGTACCACGACTGATGAAACAAAACTCTAATTAAAGAGAAACACACTTCCTGTCTGTTGACTCGTCTGCAGTTAAAGCCATTAACAGCTACAAACTGAACTGTGGATATATTCCAGTATTAAAAGATCAATCTGGTGATTAATTCCTCGTTTGTTTGATGTAAAAAAAAAAAAGTGTGCCTTTTAGGGCAAAAAGTACCAATAGCGTTCAATCATTATCATTATTTTAGCCCCCAAATTTCAGCTAAATGTGGTTCTGCTGAATCTAGTAGCGCAGGCCACGATTATTTCCACCTGCAAAACCCACTTTTGAGAAGTAGTTTCTTTGTTTTCAGAGATGAAAATTATGTCAAAACAGTTTTATTATTGTACAGTGTTTGTTAGCTATATGAATTTGATTGTCCATTGTTGTTGTTTTTTAAAAAACACAAACCCCAGTAGATTCTGCAAATTACACCAAATTTGGCACACCAACCCTCGGTGTGCTAGCATGCTGAAGTTGCTGCAAATCCAATATGTTTGGCTGTGACACATTTCCCCCATTATCTTAGGATTTAATTGTACAATATTGGATGTGTATACTAAATTGGAGAAAATATGACCATGTATTACTTAACAATATATATATCTAATATTACTTGGCTCTTCATGTCATAAACACTCCCAGCTTTCCAACTGGCTTGCTCTGGTGAGCCTTCAGTTTTAAATTGCATCAATCTCTAGGACCCCAGTATACTTGCTAGCAAGTCTAGTTTAAGTATATTTGAGAGTCATTTTTAAAGATTTACGTCTTCAGTAGGAACCAACTGTATGGATAAACCATTGTTTTATCTTTTCTGATTTGTTGACAATAAAGGTAGATTAATACTAGAATTATTCAGTTTACAACCTCTGAAATGCTAAATGCCAAATTAGATTTGCCTCTCGAGGGAGCTGCTCTCCTAACACCGAGTGTTCAAAATGTCCCCCGTCGTGAAAGAGGTCAGTTATTTTCAGTGTTGCCAGATTGGGCGGTTTTTCTACTTTTTATTTAATTGGGCGGATGAAAATAGTTTTGGGCGGGTTGTGATTATTTGGGCTACTTTTTGTACCATTTGGGCAGTTTCCACCAACAAATACTTAGGCTGTATCCCAATAAGTCAGCCGCTGCTCTCAGTATGATGGAGCCTGACAGGACACTGAGTTCAGACTCAGCTCAACATGCAATGACTAATAACTGTCGACTTTTTCCGATTCAAATTATTATTCGGTCATAGCTCTGTGATACAAGACTTACATCTGTTCATATGAGTGAAAACATTTAACCTTTAATGTAATCTAAAAGACTTAATTATATTTTATGACTCCTACTATAGATTTTTTAACCGTGATTATACGTTTGCCTAATACTGATAAAACAGAAGACCGAAGGCGAAAGGACAAATTATTTTTCATACAAAACCCTTTTTCTGAACGAAAATTGAAAATTGGGCCACTTTTCTGACGATTGGGCGGGTTCTGGCTCTGACTGGGCTACTTTTTGTCAGTCCAATCTGGCAACACTGGATATTTTCCTGTTGTCCAGACTTGTGACAACACTTCTTGTCATTAAGTCCCTCATCACTCTCTTCTGTCTCCATCTGAACCTCTGCGCTGCTGAAAAAATATCATTAATTCAGTTTAATTCAGTGTTATTGAGGTGAATATTCTGCTTCTTTATCTCAGAAACACACATGTGGACCCTGAATGAATGTGTTAATGATTCTCATTGTGTTAATTAAGAGCCTATTCAGGAGAACGATTGTGTTTATTATCTTCTCCATAGCGCACCCCCCACACCCCCACCCACCCCCAGACTGCTTCATTATGAAACATTCTCCCTGCACCAATAAAAATGAATAAACTAATTGTAAAATAATAACATGTGACATACTGCTGTCTGCTGGCCTGGTGTTTGTTAGCCTCAGCCCCGGTTTGGTGTAATTACACATTCGCAGAGTCATTTATAATGGAGAGGGGCTTTGTAAGGCAGAGTGCAGCCGTTTAATTGTAATGTGGCTCGACATTCATCAGAGGCGCCATCTGAGCTCAGTTCAGAAAAGCAAAAGGTGAATAATAAAGTTTAAGAGCTTTGTCTGAGGATCAGCTTGTTATGTTTTGAAGAAAAAATGCTTTTTATGGA
Organism: Siniperca scherzeri; assembly: GCA_027580175.1. NCBI lineage: Eukaryota > Metazoa > Chordata > Actinopteri > Centrarchiformes > Sinipercidae > Siniperca > Siniperca scherzeri. The sequence continues at coordinate 28,421,476 of CM050851.1, read as the reverse complement.
GCTGGGAATTCATGTAGGTAGATGAAGGTTTTAAAAATTAGCACATGCAGTTAAATTCATATGAATAAAATCTTTTGTGAGAAAATGTCATCTTGATCCAGATAGCGGCACAACAAAGTTCATCTGTGGTCGAAGTTTGGTGATGTAGCAACACAGCTAGTTGAACGACTGTATCTGCCGAGCTAACTGCTAACATGCTAGCCAGCCTGGAACATACTAGTGCTAATCAGACACAATAGCTCTTTGCTGTCATAGCTGATCACATAGTTATTTGTATCATAGATTTTTGTGAAATAACTTTCTACAAACCATGACTCTGTTGTGGAGCAGTTTATAATCTTAACTGTTAGTTAGCAAGCTAGCTATCTTACCAGACTATGATTTCACACAGTTTATTAAAGAGCTACTTTGTTCCATGCCTCTTTTGTGGAGCATTTTATACTCCAACTGAGCAGGGTTACAAAATGTGATGGCGTGATACAGCTAATAAGCTACTATAGCTTCCTCCATTTTGGACCCCCTGGCTATCCATTCACTCAAAGGTCAGCTCTGTCAAGACGGTTTGTTATTGGTCGATGGCACAAGTTCATGGGTCACCAAAGTTGAACTCGACCCAAAAGATTCGCACAGATTTTCTTCGCCCAAGAGCAAATCTGCTGATCGCAGTGATTTCATTGAAATAATAGATTTTGCTCAGACATTTCACTGGTTTAAATGCTGGTGTGACTGAGCCCTTGAAGCAAAAAGTTGATCAGGAACCACCAAAATCTGAATTTAGAGAACTATACTCATGGAGTCTCCATGTCTCCAAACCAGTTAGACCACCTGAACAGTGCTGGTTATCATATTAAAATGATTATATGACAAAAGGTGCCACTATGACATGTGGGTTTTGGTACTTGACACCAGAATGAACCTTAATCATTCTGCTGAGGATTAACATGTTTTTCTCTTCATTCAACAATGAAGTCGAACTTATAAAATGTGTCGTATATATATATATATATATATATATATATATATATATATATATATATGTGTGTGTGTATATATATATATATATATATATATATATATATATATATATATATATATATATATATATATATATATATATCAACCAATGCCACCAATGCAATGAACCAATGTATAAATAAGAGCATGTATAAATTAAAAAGCAGTGGTCCAAGAATTGATCCTTGGGGAACCCCTGAAACATTTTTTTGCCTGTTCAGATTTAAAATTAAAACTACTACTGATAGAAGTTCTGGTCATTTAAATAAGAAGGAAACCAGCTAAGAACACAGCCTGATAGACCGACTCAGTCTCTAAGTCTTAGTTAAGGCAGGAAGGTTCGAAAAGGAAAGAAAGTGAAACAAAGAAGGAAGGAATGAAACATGGAAGGAAAGCCGGAAAGATATCAAAACTGTTGGAAGGACGAAAAGAAGTGAAGGAAGCAGAAAGAAGGAGGAGTTGCTCAGTGAAACCTCGTCTGTTTGAGCCTGTGAAATTGTATTCTGGGTCTTGATCTTCCTCCTGTCAACAGCAGCAGGGTCGGACTCAGGGGCCCCTAGAGGTCCCGGGCTCTTTAACCTGATTATGGGGCCAACGGCTGCTAACAAACAGAAGAGATTCATCAGAGAGGAGGTGTGGAGGAGTGGTGATAAAGCAGCAGGCAGCTGCAGCCGCCGACCAACTCCACAACACTGCAGAGCTTCAATACAGAGATTAACATGAGAAAGCAGAGAGGAGGCTTCAACAGCAGCTCTCACTCTGCAAACACACTGAGAGAAAAGAGGAAGAAAAACACACAAGCATGAAGGCAAAGAGCCTGGATATGATTTCCCACATGCAGGGTTTGACTCAGGGCCAGACTGGGTTAATAATTCAGGCCGGGAACCGAACGTCAAACAATCTCCACACATTCACAACAGTTTTTGTTGTATTACTACGCACCAACCTGCTTCCAAAACATCCAAAATAGTTAAAAACAGCCAAGTGTCTTCAGTTCCAAGAGTTAGTCAGTTGCACTTCCATAACTGAGGCTACAGGAATAAAAATTCATACATATGATGTTTGTGCACTTTTGCTGGCAGTAAATCTGAATGCATGAAGGTTAAATGTGGGTCACTATTGGGGCCTAAACGTTTCATTTTATATATGAATGATATGTGTGAAGTATCAAACATATTGCAGTTGGTTTTGTTTTGCAGATGATACAATTGTTTTTGCTCTGAAATCCAATTCATGGTTTTTGGGAATTGAAAAAAGGAGGATGAAGTCATAATATTGGCACATGGAGTTAATATTTAAAAGGTATTCGATAAGTATTACAATTCTGAACAAAGCAAAGTATATGTTAGACTAAAGGATACTTCAAAAGTTGTACTTTTCACTGATTTTACCAGATTTTACCATATGTTAGTTGCCACATATACAACTAATAAAATCCATTATATATATTATAGTAGAGTACAATAGAGTAAGAGACAGTTTATCAAGTCAAAGATAATAAAACTGAAAGATTGTTGAATTCAGAAGCTTGTTTAAGGTTTAGAGCCAAACGCGCAGATTGTTTGTGATGTTTTTAAAACTGAATTTAGTGTGTGGGGTCAAACTGTGGAATTTAATGTTAAAAGTTGTTCAACTATTATTGAATTTAACAAAATGTAAACAGACCAAACAACTGAGCTTGATGAGTGATGTTTGTGTTTAGTGTTTTGTTGCTGGTTGTGTGTGTGTGTGTGTGTGTGTGTGTGTGTGTGTGTGTGTGTTCTGATGTGTTTAAAGAACTGGCTGAACATCTGATAATTTATGTTACTTGTTTTGAGAAGAAGGCAGATGATATAAGACTGTGTTTTATATTGTTGTATTGGGGTTTTGAATAAATAGTAAAATAGAGAGACGACCTCCCACTCTTCCACTTCCTGTGATGACGTCCTCAGCAGTCTGACAGAGTAAAAGGAGCTAATCGCCAAAATCGCTTTACTAGAAGACAGTAACCTCCAGTAGCCACGAGCACACCTTTGACTGATGGTTTATTTCTAAGTTCACCAGGTCAGGACCCAGAATTGTCCCATGGTGAGAAATATCAAAATAAATACATTTACATAAAATAAAATAAACTTAAACACATTTTTTGTTTTGTTTGTTTGTACTTATACTAGCAGATTCTTGGCGTAACTGTCTAAATATATCTTAAAATCTATGAACAGCTAACCTTTTACATTTGTTTAAATGTAGTTGCATTCACTGCACGAATACATATTCACCTGTTAAAGATACTTAACGCCTCGAGAATGACAGGGAATTAAATATTAAAAAGAAACACAAAAAACGACCTTTGCAACAAACAAAGGAACACAAAGTAACTTAGCGAACCCTGAACGCACCTCATCGGCTGCTTGTTACAGAAAGGAGGAACAATTAACCTCGTCTCATTTCTGTAGTGCCTCATACCGCTGATGCTGTCATCCTCCACTTTAAACCAGCAGAACTGGAGGTGACATCAGTGAAGTCCAGTGCATCTCTGCTTCCTGGAGGATGATGATGTCACCGACTGATCCTTCCTGCTGATAGGACGATGACTCACCCAGCAGGCGACGCTCGGCCTGCAGGCTGCAGGGGTTTAATCTCATCTCCCCTTTGTTGGTCGTCTGCTGCTGATTCCTATCTGACTTTTATTATTTTCTATATTTTCTCTTCCGCTCTTCTTCTGCAGTTTAATGAGGTTACCGTCGAGTAAACAGCAGCTTCTTCTCCTACAGCCACTCCTGCTGGGATTCAAATGACACATTACATTTGAAAAGAAAATGAAGAATATTTAGATTCTTCTCCACAGATATTCTCCCACCCATTGACACAATTACACTGCAGAATATCTGCTCTGTTATTGTCTTTTTGTGGCTGCTCCGCAGGACATGTTTCTGCTCTTAGTGATAATAATATGAAACTTTATTTGTATAGCACCTTTCATACAAGAAATGCAGCTCAAAGTGCTATACAACAAAGAAATTACATGCACCAAGTGCAGCAGTGCAATGAACTGTATCCCTCCTGTATCAGGAAGGTCACAGCTAACTAAAGGCTGAATGAAGAGACAAGTTTTCAGCTGGCTTTTTAAAAAATATTTAGCGAGCTGACTTCCCTGATAACAGGTAGTGATGCTCCATAGCGGTGAGAGGCAGTGGTTGCATGAGGGTGTTAGATTAAGTACGGCTTTGTAGGTCAGTAAAAGCACTTCAAAATCAGTTCTAAAAGATACAGGTAGCCAGTGCAGTGATGCGAGCAGAGGGGTCATGTGATCTCTTTTTTTGTATTGGTCAAAATCCTGGCTGCAGCGTTCTGAATTATCTGCAATTTTCTTAAAGACTTTTTATTGAGACCAGTAAAAGGAAAGTTGCAGTAGTCTAAACGACTAGTAATAAAAGCGTGTTTCAGCATTTCAGCATCGTTCTGAGTTAAAAATGATCTAATTTTGGCAACATTCCTCAGATGGAAAAATTATGTTTTGTGACTTTATTAAAATGGCTAATAAAGTTAAGATCAGAGTCTAAAACCACTACCAGTGATTGATTATGTTGCCCAGAGGGAGCATGTATAACGAAAAGAGAACAGGACCCAGGATGCTTCCCTGAGGAACACCCTATTTAATGTCAAAGTCGCCTGAACTGGCAAAGAATTTATTTTAGATTAAAACCAGTCGAGCACTGAGACCTGCCCATTTCTCAAGGCAAGTGATTAAAATGCCGACTGATCGATCGGTTGAAGGTCATTTACTACCTTTAATAAAGCGGTTACAGTGCTATGGTTGGATCGAAGGCCGGTCTGGAATATATCTAAAATATTATTGCTATTCAGATGATCTTGTAACTGCTCAAATACAATCTTCTCAAGAAGTTTACTTCTAAAAGGAAGATTTGAGATAGGCCTGTAATTAGCAAGGTCACTAATGTCCAGATCAGGTGCAGGACCATTTACCATTTATCATACACTGTAGTACTGTTACTTTTTAGATCTGCTTTTCACATTTTCACCCTGTGAGTTTGAGTTTTTGCTCAGTTCCAGGATGATTCCTCTCTGCAGGTATAAACCATCCTGACGACAGCCGCTCCCACATAAAGAAAGTAAATATTGGTTTTATTACGGTTGTAATGATTATTTATGAACTGTGCGGGAGGCGGGCGGAGGACGGATGAAGACAGCGGTGTTATCAACTGATAATAATCTGGTTATATGGGTTTCCAGCAGGACGATGCATCACATGGATCGACTGTAGCAGAGACTGTATTCACACTGTCTGATTAATGGGCGGAGAATAAAACCATCTCAACACTTTAACTACCTGCTGCTCTCATCATCAGTTATATTCTGCTCCAACACGACGCCCTGCTTCATCACTGGCTGCTGGAGGAAACAGGACTGTGGGTCATTGTCTACTGATGTTCAGGTTTAAACTGGGGGTTTTCCATGTGCTGTTTTTATTCCTTCAAATTATTTCGGTTACACCATCTTCATCAGGGTGGTTACAATGTTAGTTAAAGGAGAAATCAGTTATGTGACTTCCCACATGAAGTCGATGGTGCTGTACAGTAATCCCTTGGTGGAATAAACAGCATAACAGCAGGTTCCAGGGTTCATACCTTGGTGTGTTCTCTTTCCTCTAAAGAACTTTTAACCAGTAGAATGTCTGAAGTCGATTTAACACATATTGTATTATTTGTTTTACGCTTCTTTGACGTCTTTGTTGCTTTTGTCCGGCTAGGAGAAAAGGGCACAGTGGCATGATGCATGTCTAAACTCCCATTGTGTTCTATGCAAGCTCACACAACAGCAACATATTGACATGAATTATCGCAATGACACCACAAGACACACCACTGTCCTATCTCCCCCCCATGGTTAAATCAGAATCAGAATCAGAGATCCTTTATTGATCCCCGAAGGGAAACTCTGTTACAGCAGCTCACTTTCACGTCAGTGCACACAGGAGGAAGTACTAGCAAACAATATGATACACTATAAACAGGTCAGAAAATAAATGAAGTACCAGGTGGGTTTACCGGTTGATGATGATAGTACGGTATAATAATACAATGTAATAATATAAGTAATAAGTAGTGGGCACCTCAAGTCTCCACAGAAACAACAATTTTGCATTTAGTGTGTGTTAAATGACGCAACCCGATGCGACACTGACAGTGTTTGACTGCTTAGACCAGAAAGTGGCCTCAGTGAAATAAATGTGTGCGTCCTCGTAAAACAGCAGCTCCATGAGGTAGTGACTACTTGCTGTGGTTGGTGAGCTAACTGCTAACATGCCAGCTAGCTGGTAACGAGCTGGAACAATAGCCATCCAAAACTGCACGTCAAGTTAGCTAGCTTTACATCGGTTTCGGAAACTTACAGAAATTGTTGGACACAGTGACCCAAATTGACATAAACATATGAACACTATAAACCACTTTGTGCAGGCCACTAATGTTGACAGTTCACTGATGTTGTTAATGTCTGTACCATTAACCTGAGAGCAGCTCCTACGTTTGAAATGAAGTGTTTCCTTATGAGACATTTGTATAGAATTAGGTAAGGTGCACAACTGGGACACAAAGCATGTCCAACTTTTTGACATTCACAGAGACACAATCAGCTGTTCCCAAAGTTGAGGTCCTCCAACATGGCTGCCAGACAACAAGAGGGTTTGTGGGAGGAGGTTTTGCAATCTCTCTGTAAACCTCAGACTTTACACTGAGGAGGAGAATGAAATAGATAAACCGAGAGTGTCGGCTAAAGGGTAAAAGTCGTTTTGATTGGCTGTCTGGTGAAATGGAGCGAAGCGGTAGGAGGAGCTCCTGATGAGGCGTGAACGACACCCAGGCTGATTTATTTAACTGGAAACTCGAGGGAGTTCAACCAGCCGACTCCGTTAGAGCGGGTCATCGCCTCCGAAAATGAACGCTGGTGTCAGGAAGGAGGGATCGCTGCTACAACCATCTGGGGCGAGAGTCAGTGGGTCTGTATGTAGAGAGAGAGAGAGAGTTCAGTGCAGTCAGTCTGCTGGCAGGAGTCCAGGAAGTGATGTCATTAAAACCAGCAGTGCACTCAGTGACACACAGAAACACTGCAGCAAACACTCGGCAGCATCGGTTTTATTGGACTGCTGAGGTGTTCACACTGCTGCAGATTGATTTTCTTCCAAACAAACATTAGATTCACTTCAGTTCTATAAAAAAAAGCTGCAGAGACTTGAAACCTACTGCAGAGATAATCCTTCACAGTCAGTGTTTAGTCAAACCTAGTTTTTGTCAATTATATTATTGTTGTGTGTTAATCTCTGATTTGTTCAGGGATGGATAAAAATCGCAGATATGGCTGCTGAACCGACAACCTTTTGTTCAAACTGCTGCTAATGACAAGAATTCAATTCTGATAAAAGGTTACATTTTCTGAAGGAGTCTGACGTGCTCGCTGCCTAAAACCCTCTGAGATCGCTGGACGGGCTCTGCTTGTTTCTGTCTGCTCGTGACTTTGTCACAGGAGAGGTGTACAGCAGTGATGACTTGTAACTGTTGGAGCGTGGAGAAAAGCCACCGATCTTTCTCCACCTCCTCACTTCGTCACAGCACAGTTACGACTGCAGCTCACAGAAACAAGTGTGACTAATTGTTGACAGCAGTGATTTAAATATCTGCAGAACGTCTGAACGGTTGCAGAGACCAGACCTGACAATGACTCGTCCAACACACTTTAGAGGAGTGTTTTGACCTCAGCCGAGCTGTAGAGTGTCGGCCGTCTTCCAAACAGCAGGTTGAAACAGGCAGTTTTAGTGATAATGGATGAACCGGATGGACAGAACCAGTATCAGACCATTAACAACATCTGTCCTCACACCCACTGATGGGGGTTTTAACCACACGGTGCACGACCTGCAGGTTTTTACAATCTGTTCCATCTGCTCCGTCATCAAAGTGCAATCAGCTGAATGACACCATCAGGCTCATATTCAGAAGCATGCCTTCGTTTCTGTTACGGAATATTTTTTCCGCCATTTTTAACTTTATTTGGAGTCAAAAGTGGAGAGTGATGACATGCGACACCATTTCAGGCTCAAACCCACAACTTTAAGGTTTGCTCGGCGACTTCCCCCAGAAACCGAAGCGTTTTCAAACCAGTAGAAATGCACATGTTCACTTAGTAAATGTGGGCTGCGTCCTGAAAGCTGATGCTGATTATATGAAATGTTAATGTTGGGATTTAACCATCTACAGCCACATCTGCACCTGATTTATCAGGTTTAGCAACATGTGTCACTGTTCAGTTCCAACACGTCAAACAAAGGACAACACTATACAATGTCTATGTGTGGATCAAACTCTTACTGTAAGCTGTAAACAGGCATACAAATACTACAAGGGTATGTAAATCTTTAATACATATATGTAATACGTAAGACATTACTTTCTACTGTATACATACGCAAGGTGTTTTGTGTACAATATATGCATGTATACTCGTCTACATAATATGTACATGACGTTGTGTCTTGTTCGTACTGGACGTATAGACATGAAACTGTTGCAAACAGGCATATTTCCCAAAATGTCCACAATCTGACAAGCACTTTGTTCGAAGCCGACTGAGGCCTTAACACTGTACCTGGTAACACGCTAAGGGAACTGAACCTGTGACATTAGCCAGGAATGTTTCCCCCCATTTCTTCCAGAAGTTTCTTCTGAGTCTCTTGCAGGTTTGTGTGTTTTATAAAAGCTGTTCCATCGATCTGAAGGAGCTGCTGTTGTTTCCTTCATTAACAAGCTGGAGCTGTGTTCCTGTTTATTCATCCCTGCTGCCTGCAGGACTGGAACTATTGATTCATATCAATTTATTCAGCGTCCACGCCACACAGGCATTCTGACTGCATTTATCCAAACTCAGATTGTGGTTAAATTACACAATTTGCAGTTCTGATCTGAGAATAATTTTCTAAATGTCATCAGCCTCAGTTCACACAGAGCTCTGTGTACGATGATGATGTGATTAAAGATGATTTCACACTTGCGATCGACCTGTTGTGCTGCAGAGACCTGAGATGCCCTGATTGATTCTGGTGCAGAGCTACAGACCTGAAGGCCACGTAAAATCTGAGACCAGACAGAGAGGGAAGACGAAGAGGTATTGATCTTAGCCCTGATATCACTTCCTGTCTCTGGTATCTCACAGAGCACCTTGCTGACTGATGGTCAAGTGTCATCAAAGATTTAAAGGACTATACTGTTGCTTGTTCCTTTTTGTAGCCCCTTTAATACAAACCAAATATATGTTTTCATCCCTGCTGATCATTTTACACACCCTCCATTAACTTTTAGATTGATTTCCTTCCTTCCAGGCAGCCGTTAGTTTCACTTTATTTCTATACAAATCTAATTGCAGGTGCTTGAAACTTGCTGCAACCGACTATGTTTAAATTTTAGAATCTCGGCAACACAGCTTCATATCAAAACAACTAAATAATTCACATGACTGTTTTCTGATTTGCCACCTCTATGGTTAAAGTTAAGTAGAGAGCTGGCATCAGGACGTGGCTAGCCTAGCTTAGCATAAAGACTGGAAGCAGCGGGAAACAGCTAGCAGGAAAAAGTTTTTGTCACTGCACCCTGCTGTTCAACATGTAATTGTTCCGACACGTAACACCCCCTCAAACCAGAAATACCATACATTTTTCTTTGTGATCAGATTAAATAAGTAGATTATAGCCCCCTTGTTTGGGCTTGTTACACACACACACATTGCAAAATCATTGGAAGTCATGAGTGTGACACTGATGGTTTACGGCACAATCTGCCTCCATATAAAACAGCAGGAAGTCTCTCTCCATCTGTCTCTCTCTGTCTCTCTATCTCCCTCACTGTCTGTGTGCTGAACTCCTTCAGTTTCTGGAGGAGGAAGAGGAGGAGAGGAGTAGAAGGGAGAAGACACATGAGGGAGGAGAAGATGGGAGGTGGAGACAGTAGTTGTGCTGTGGTGATACAATAGATGAACTATAGTGCTTGAGGGCAGGTGCTCCTCTTCAGCTCCTCATCCAGCTCTTATTGTGAAGGTTAGCTGCCACATGTTATCAAATTCCAGATGTGTCTTGTTCTTAAGAGTCTGCAGCCGTGCTAGCAGCTCTGAAAGGCACACAGCTGTGCTTTGAGCTAAATGCTAACATCAGCCTGCTAACATGCTCACAATGACAACGCTAACATGCTGATGTTTAGCAGGTACCATGTTCACCATCTTAGTTTAGCGTGTTAGCATGCTAACATTAGCTGGTTAGCAGTAAACACAGAGTGCAGCTGAGGCTGATGGGAGCGCCAGCAGCTCTGCAGGTCAGAAACCAAAGCGTCGGACGCGTTAACGTGTCGACCTGATGGTGGCGCTAGATGGAAAGTCAGAGGATCAGCAGAGTTATTACAGTTCATCCTGAGGGGAGCGCGAACGATGAAGCACGTCTCATCGCAGTCCAGCAGCTGCTGATGCTTCAGTCTGGGACTGAGAGTGGAGTATAAAGTATAGAGTCACACTGCTATTGTGGCTAAAACCTACAAGCTAAACCTAAACTAAAAGCGTAAACACACCTGTTGTTGCTTTGCAAGTCATAAATAAGTCTCAAGTCTTGGCTGAAGTCCCGAGTCAAGACCAACAAGTCTTGAAGATCTTTTCCCGATGATGAGACGCAGTGAAGCAGCAGAAGCAGATCTCTGTTTGACGATCTGATTGGCTCGTTTAGACTCTCTGATGTCTTTCCAGATGGGAAATGATAATCAAGACACGGCCTCTGCTCCCATGGTGCACCTGTGCAGCTCTTAGATCAACACGGAGATGCCCCGAGAGGTGTGTGAAGAGGCCGGGGTCATACAGGAGGTCAAAGGTCAGGACGTCCATCCTCTTTATTCCGTTTCAATACAACAACAAGCAGCCGTCCTGAGAGGTCTGAGATCATTTTAGCTTCTGAGTTTGACCTTTACCAAGACACGCAGTGGTGGTGACAATCCATCACAGTCGATGTTCAGTCGCCTTCATGCTTTTGTGAGTACGCTGTGGTTCTGCAGCGGAGACACATGGACGGATATAAAAGCTCTTTCTTTATGTGTTTCAAACCGAAACCGGCCCTTCTCTCGGTTCTTTCTCCAGACGGTCACCTTTAACAGTAAAAGGACCGAACGAAAGAAAATCTATTGACTTCATGTTTTTCAGTTGACAAACTTCATGACTAAAACACTGTCCTTTCACTGAGTGTATCATGTGTCCTGTTCGTTTAGTGCCTTTCTGTCTCTGTATGTTAACTGTGACCTGCTCAGTGACTGAAGGTGAAATTAGCTTCAGTCTGTACAATACATTAAATGGTAATGTTCCCTTACAAATAGAATAAAATAAACAGGGCTAACAATAAGTCCGTGACTCCAATAACCTTCATTAGCCTCCAATTAATCGCTGTTTATACTGGTGCAGTCGTCATGACAACACAAAGAACTGAGCCGATCTGGAGGTTTTGGAAAACCTTTCCGATTCATTGGGCTTAAACACGAAGAGGCATCGAGCTGATCAATAGCCTTATTCCAACGCAGGATCTTTTCCTGAAGTCACTGCAGAAATTCAGAACTGAACCGGTGTCTACATTTAGTTTCTGAGCCCAGAAAAGTCCCCGTGGGGGGGCAGAACTCGCTGGTTCAGGAGCAGTCAGGTCAGAGTTCACAGGGCTGAACGTGTGAAACACAGACCGCGCGGCTGCTTCAAAACTTCAGCAGTCAGTTTTCGTATTGATTTTCCTCATCTTCAGTGTGTGAACCAGGACCCGCGAGTCCTTCAGTTGTTCCAAAGTGAAGCAGCTTTTAGTTTTTATGCTCCGAGCTGTTGGCTCAGCTCAAAGTGAGAATCAAACATTTTCATCACAATGTTTTAGTCAATCATTTATTTTATTGTATTCGTGTTTTAATTTTTTGATTCCCTCTTATCGATTTTATTTGTTGTTGTCTTCAGTCTGTTTCATTGTTTCTTTAACCTGCTTCTTCAAATTTGATTGGTTGTATTTCACTTTTTACTGTTGTTTTGTGTTGTCTTATCATCAGTTAAGACTATACTTGAGTATTTCCATTTCATGCTACTATATACCCACCTTCACTGCGTCAATAATTATAATCCACTAATATAATATATATTGTTCTGAAGTGGGCCATTCTGAATAATGAGTAACCTACTTTCCCTTCTGGTACTTTCAGTGTTTTTAAGCTAATACTTCTGTACGTTTACTTCAGTAAGACTTTCACTGCAGGACTTTTACTTGTAACAGAGTATTTCTACTATTTTTATTGAATCAGAAGATCTGAGTACTTCTTCCACCTCTGCTTGTCAGTAGCCTGTGTGAAAGGTGCTGTACTAATAAAGTTTCACTGATTGATTAACACAGTAAGCAGCTTGGTGTCAATAATATTAATAATAGGACAACATGGACATTTCTTGTAATATTATGTTAAACCAGAGTCTGAAAAGAGGTTTTACTGTAATGACATGAAGCCTCTCTCTCTCTGTAATGTAACTGTCTCCTCGTTCTGCCCTGAAATAAATGATTTTTCCAATGACCTTTTTAAATTAACGGCATCATATAAAATATCACTTAATCTGGCATTTTCCAGTTTTACTACGGCGATCATATATCTGTCATCACAGCAGCTGTTTGTGCCGTACAGGCTGAATACTGATGCTGTAAAAAAGAATATAAGGTTTTATACAGAGTGTGTGTGTGTGTGTGTGTGTGTTGATACAGATGAGTGTGTTAATGTGAGTTTATCAGCATGGAGTTGTAAAGCTTAATGACAGTGACGTACAGACATATGGCCGACAGAAAACGTCTCCCATCAGGCCGCTGTAACCTGGATCATTAAAAAAGCTTCAAGGAGTTTTACTATCTCACCTCTCCATAAAAAACTTCTTCTGTGGTTTTTATATCTTTCACATGCTCGTCTCCATCATCAGGATCATCAGAGTCTCGGGAGGTTTTGAGATTTCCACCATGAAAAAATGACTTACTGCTCGTTTATTACAGATCCGGTTCATGTTCTCATAGACAATTAGAAATCTTTAGAACACTTTGACTTTGATAAAAAGTCAAAGGTACAAGAAGCCTGTGGACGGCTAGAGGTAGAGGGGTCGCCCACTAATCGGAAGATCGGCCATTCGATCCCCGGCCTTCCTGGCCCGCATGTCGAAGTGTCCTTGGCCAAGAAACTGAACCCCAAATTTCTCCCAAAGGCGGTGCCATCAGTGTGTGAGAGTGACGCGTTTCTTTCTGATGAGCAGTTGGCACCTTGCATGGAAGTGTATGAATGTGTGCATGAAAGGAGAGACCATGGTGCATTTCACTTACAAACATCCAATCACAGAGCTTAAAATTCTGTGACACGTGCCGCTAACGGTGAGCTTAAGCTAAAGATTACACTGCTGAGAAGCTGAAGGTGAGATGGTTGTTGCTCTGCTGCAGCTCACAGAATATGGTGTAACAGCGGCAGCAGGCCGAGGCCGAGCACTCGTCCACACTTTAAGTTCTTAATTTAACATGATGGACGATCGATAAGTATTTAAGTGAGGAATTTATTGTTCCTCTTTGTCGGACCCCTCCCCCTAATACTACATTTGTCAGCTGTTTGGTTGACTTTGGTGAAGTGTCTCCACACTTTATGTTCAGTCAGTCAGTCGGTCTTGTTAAGCAGTCAGCAGTTTATGATTCTTTGCAGACGTCTGTAGAGTCAGAAAGAGGCGAAAGAGACGATCTAAGAGAGATTGTTAATGAAAGAGTCATTACGGGATTGGTTTTATGAATCTGGGTATTTAACAAACTTCCAAATCAGAAACCATCCCTAATTACTTCCATACAAATATCAAATGTGTCAGGCTGACTTTTTGTGTCTAAAATTATGCCAAAGACTTAGAATATCTCCATCTGATGCATGATGCAGACAAAAAAACATGGAGTCTGCGGGTGGATTATCAATAAAGAGCTGCTTGATACAAAATATATATGATAGTGTTCACTGGAAACAAAACAGTGTTAAAGCTTTATCTAGTCAAATAAAATCTAATCTACTGTTCTGGGTTCAAATTGATCCTGAAGCTTTTCTACTGAGTTTCTCTACTCGTCTTAATAAGAAAGAAGAAAAGAAGAACGAATGAAGTCGAATTCCTATATTCCTGAAAATAAAAGACTAAATCAGCTCTTATCAGAGTTCACAGATGACTGAGCAGCAGGACAGGGACTCCTCTTCCTCCTGCAGTTACATAACGAAGATAAACGAGGCGGCTCAGCATACTTCACACTTCACACAGTAACCAGATTAATTACAGTTAATCATATTGGATGAAGAGCAGAGCGGCTGCTGATTGGCCTGTCGCTTTGATGCATTACCTCTTCAGAGGAGTCACAGAGCCGCCGAGGCTTCTGGGAAACCTGTGTCCTTAAACAGCTGGACGCTGAGAAATACACAGATCTGATGACAGTAATGATGAAAGTGATGAGATGTGACTTCAGTCTGACACTTTTCGCCACTACAATTTAAATAAAGTTCTGTGAGTTTGAACAGGATGTGTATGTTTCTTTTGGCAGTAAATTGCTGGGTAATTATTCTTATTTTCACTTAATTTGGATAATTTAATGTGAATAAATCTAATTAACATGAAGTAAAATAAATAATTTAGTTATAATTTATTCTAAATTCCACACTAACTTTAACACTGATGGTCACATTATCACCTGGAGTCCTGATTAACCAACAGCTCCAGTTGTGTAACATGATTTGTTTGTCTTTAAACACTTCATGTTACATCATCTACATTCTGTTCAAACAGGTCTGGAATCAGCTGGAAGGAAATCTGAATATGGGAATCAAATGGTCAGTGATGTGAGATGTGCAGAATAATAAGACTGTCCAGCACGTAGACAGGTCCAGGCCATGGTTAGCCTAGCTTAGCACAAAGACTGGAAGCAGGGGGACAAATCCACCATCCAACAACAAACAACAAGGCTGTCTGATGTCCTTTAATATTGAGTATCTGTTTGATTCAAAGTTTAACTGGAGAATGTGGCTCCTGAAATGGCCGTGAAGCAGTCAGCTGGAGAGAAGACGTCTCACTCTGTTGGAGCTACAGAAACACTCTGATTGGACAGCGGTGTCACAGCGTGGAGCTTCTTCCCTCACAGAGGATCTTTGGTCGAGTTCAGACTCACAAACCGACAACAGCCAGGTTTACTTTTGTTCTGTCATCAAGTTTCTCGCTGAATTAACATTAATTAATGACAGCTGATATGAGCTGCTTACCTTGTGAGGCAGCTGGGTTCGCGAGATCACAAGATCACGTGAGAATCCATCTTGCCAAGCTTCAAGTTATACTCTTGTGGCCGAACTACAGTGGCTCAGACCAACTACTGGCAGCTATGGGCATGGTTTAGGTGTTATGACAGCGAGAAGCGGCTGTTCATTCAAAAACAACAATGGCGGCTCATAGCATCAGTCACATCAGAACTGGAGAGCATTTCTTACGTTGGCCGAGATGTGCCGAACAAACTGCATATCCAAAACGCTTTGCAAATTTGAAAAACAAAAGCGCCTTAACGGAAAACACAACACGAATGCAAAAGCCACAACATAACAACGGATCCTGGCAACGAAACGGGTCGACTATTATTGCCTACACGTGTGGAAGAGGAAAGTTCTTGTCCGTAAGAGAAGTAAGGGAAACGTTGTTTGCTAGCTAACTATGATTACTATCGCTGGGCAAGAACTCTCCACATGTGTAGGCAATAATAGTCGGCCGTTTCTGTGCCAGGATCCGTTGTTATGTTGTGATATTTGCATTTGTGTTTTCTGTTAATGCGCTTGTGTTTTTCGAATTCGCAAAGCGTTTTGGACATGCAGTTTGTTCGATACGTCTCAGCCACCGTAATTTCTTCATTGAAAGAAATAGCAAAGAACAGCACTGAAGGCTTGTCTCGATGGAAAAGACATTTTCGCTCTTCTCCCGACTGGCTTTGGCAAGAGTTTGATTTATGTCATATGGCTCGTTGATCTGATTGGTTGAAGTTAGCCCGTGATAGACAGATGGTTCATCCAATCACCTGCCAAGTATTTTTTTTGAAAGTGCCCGCCCCTTTCCAAACTGTTTCTCAGATGGTTTTGCCTTTATTGGACAGAGTGAGGTGAAGAGGCAGAGAGGAAATGAGGGGAGAGAGAGGGGCATGACATGCAACAAAGGTCGACGGCTGGAGTCGAACCGGCGACGCTATGGTTACATGGCATGCGCTGTAACCATTTGGAAACCAAGGCACTCAAACGTTTGTCTTTTTAACCGGTGGAAGTGACGTCAGTGCCGGCTCAACACGAGAAGCTGCTTCCTGAATGTTTTCTACACTGAGCTCTGATCATGATAATTATTGAATCTATGTGTTTTACCAACCTCAGTGTCAGAACTGAATAATTTTTCACATTCACACTAATTTTCACTTTCAGCGGTGAAATGCTGAACTGTAGAGCTGCGACACCAGCAAGCTGAGGTGGACAGAACACAGTAGAGTTCAGTGAAGAATGGCATCGGTTAAAATAAACCCGATCAAATGCCGATCCTTTAAAATACGCCCGGACCAGCACCGATAGGCCGATCGGGATCGGCTCGGGACATCTCTTGTCTGGTTCACAGCCGCCGGTCTGAACAGATTAGCTAATCTGTGATGTCATTCTATGATGTCACGCTCTGACCCGGCGATGGTCTCATTGAAGCAGTGTTGCAATGAGATCAGACATTTTCCCAGCAGACCCGGGGAGACGCCAGAGTGGTGAGTGTTTTATTTGAATCTATCGAGTGGGATTAAGTTTGAAAGTTCAGAGGGATGTTATGTGTCAGGGGTGAGGGAGGTGAGGGTATTCATCCTCACAGTAAAGTAGATCCCGGTGGTTGTGTCACGCAGTATTTCTGCCTTGAGAGTCTTCATCTCAAATATCATTTCATCAGTTTAAATCACCCAAAGTTGAGCTCACAGTTTGAAGAAAACATTAAAGAAAGTGAACGTTTTATGTTTTTTATAAATGGTGGTTTTATGATGAGTATCCTGCTTTTATTTCCTGTGTGCTCTTGTTGCCTGTGTTGTTAATCTATGCTGTTTATTTGTTGATTTATTGTGGAACTTAAGTCCTGTTACGGACAGACCAACCGGAGACAAAGGTAAGGATACTGAGAGAGTTTATTACGACACAGAGGAAATAGATAGTGCGGTATTGATACTGTCCTTATCTCTCAGCTGGTGGAAGAGTGTGGACACGGAGGCAACACACTCAGGAGAAAGGAGACAGACGGGAGCCGAGGGTTAGGGGATCCAAGTAGTACTCTCGTTGGAGCGTAGTAAGTGAGTCCGAGTAGCATTCGTAGCAAGACTGCGATATACTGTCCTTCGTATGAACGAGACCGGACACTGACTGAGGTAAGGAGCTGGGTTATATGGGGAGTAGAGTGGCTGATTATGTGCAGGTGTGCGATGGGTGACAGGTGCTGGGAATTAATAATCAGGTGAGGGAGTGCAGAGTGACGGGGAAAGAACAAGACAGACTGTGACAAGTCCAAATGAAGTATAAAGAACAAAGTGGTGATTGTCTTGTATGTGTCTGTTCTACTGTATAATGGCTTTCATTAGCTTTAGTCATTACTGCATCTTTTATATGATGATGATGTTTGTCTAAACTCGTTTGTGTCTTTAATTCTTGACTGTAAATGTGCCAGATTTAACCTTTTGGCTAAACATCACATTGATGCTAATTAATGTGTGCTGCAAGAGGAGTAAACATGAAGCCACATGACTGCCAGGTACCTCATTGATTGGACAGTTTTGGTGATGTCATCCTGAATCATCAGAGCTTCATGGACCAACGTAAGGAAATCAACTTACCTTCATGCTTCTTATCTGTTTAATTATGTTCTCTGGAGTCACAAAGAGCTGATGAAATAACTGATTATGAGCATTACTAGTATTATTAGACTGCAGATGGATTTTGAATTGATGCTAAAATCACATATTTATTATCATAAAGTCCTGTAATTGGTCCGTTCTGCTTTCACACCACAAACAAACCGCACCAGAGTCCACTTGGAACCGGACCCCCATTTCGAAGTGGTCTCAGTCTGATCGTTGATCACCAGAGTTTGACAGCTTTCACACCAGAACAAACGACTGAACTAAACAGGCAAACGTACCAGAGTTCGTTTTAACCGAAGCAACCAAGTTGGATGTGGATGCTCCCCAAAATGTCAAAAAGTAAAGTCGGAGTTTCTGCAGTGAGACACTCTGAACACATCTCTGCTTGTCTTCAGATAAACAGGTGAGGATGGGTCATCATGTTTTCTCTCTGAGTCAAACCCTGAAGAGACGCTGACTGACTCACCTGACTGACTCACCTGACTGACTCACCTGACTGACTCACCTGACTGACTGTAGGAAGAACAGCTGCTACAGTTTAAACTCATCCATTCACTGCTGTTACACACACGTTTGTTTAAAGGGAAATGGTGAACGCCCTGTTGTGTATACTTCGCTGCTGATTGGGTAACACCTCTGACACACCCACCAAACCAGAGGAAATGTTTCTCAGTTGAGCACCGTTTCGAGGAAACATGTCGTTCAACTCAGAAACCTCAGGATGTCAATAAATGTAATTTTTGTAAAGATAAATAAAGACACAATAAAATATTTATTTTATGATAATTCACTTTATATAATTGATATAATTAAGTTTGAAGCCAAGAAGCTTTTTCATACTACAGAGAGAAGAGCCTGTCAATGTACTCATTTTAAGTCCATGTTTTCTAAATCTCTCCTATCTTTTGAATTATTCATTATTAAATGTGGAAATTACTTTAAATCTCTTAAACTGACCAACAATGTTTATTGTGCAGGTATAATTCATCTAATTATTTCAAGAGATTTAAGTAATTTAATCCTCCAGTCATCATCTTTTTATTGATCTTATCAATCTAAATGTATTAAAAATGTAACAGGAAGTACTTGTTCTATATGTGATACATGTTTCAGAGACATAAACAGAAAATATTAAAAGTCTTTGATGTCAGAGTTAGAGACAGACACACTGGCAGTCTCGAGTCCTGTTAGCGCCCCCTACAGACACAACATGAACATGTATCTGTTGAACATCAGCAGCTTGTCTTCAGGGCGCTGGAGGAAAGACGAAGTCATTCAGATCTAAATATAACATCCTAATATTTCTTGTACACATATTTGGTTTGTTTTGTCATAAAACCTCCATGTAACACACTTTTCCAAATATTTATGTTTATATATTTCCAAACAAAAGACACAGCTTCAGCCCAGTGGGAAACGTGCTCATGCGGAAACACAAAGTAAACAAACTAAAACAACCTGTTGATGCGTAAAACTGAAGCACGATGGGATTTCGACTGCCTGGTATTTACCTGCCGGTCTCTGGTACACCTGTAGACAAACTGCTGCCAAATACTGAACCCTGTTTTAATGTAGTGATTTCAAGTGTAATTAAATGGGCCTGTTGGCTTAATGACTCGCCAGGATTCATCCTCTGGTGGTCTGGAGAGCTGTTCTGATCTCACCGCAGACCTCCTCCGGTCTTCTGTGTTGTCTTTTTAATAGACGCTGTACTTGTCCTGTCTGTCGTCGCAACCAACCAGACGGCAGCTGTGGAAGGAACTCCGTCAGGTGAAACATCTTGTCTGAACTGAGGAGCTGAAGGTCAGCTTGGTTAACATCCTGTTCTAATGACCGGAGGCGACCGTGACCTCGCCGTCGATGAGGTCACAGGCTGTAACGAGGCTTCTTATTGGTCATTACAGACAGCTGATGACAGGCTGAGTAATCCTGACCTGCAGGCTTCCTGTGTGACCTCACATGACCTCTGAACAGCCTGTACTGTACAGCCCCACACAACAACCAATCACAGAGCTGCAGGCTCCTGTGGGCGAACCTGAGGTGGAGCTTTGCCTGATGAAGCGATGCTTGGTGTTCGCTCTCCCACTGACAGAAAATGTTTAAATAAATACCAAGAAGTTTGAAGTTGGTCCAGAGCTTCTTCATTATTGATTCTCTTTAGTTTTTTCTGCATTTTGACCAACTCCCAATCTCATTATACTGCAGAGCAGAGGACTAGAGAGCTCAGACAGTCAGATAAAAGAGCTGCACAGTCTTCGCTCCCGAGGATTTTAATTGCTAGTTTGTAGGGGGCTGCATTAGAAATAACTAAAATAACTAATTTTTTTTAAGCGGCTATAATAAATATTTTTGCAATAAAAGTGTATCAAATGACAATGTGAAAACAGCGTGACAGTGTGTCGGTGTCTCTGCTGCCGAACCATCAGCTGAACCTGCAGCTCGGCTTCACGGAGCTTCACAGTTTCAGCTCGCTGTTCATCTGCTGCTGCTCTGGTTCGCTCTCAGCTCTTAGAGCGTCACTGCCGGATAAGAAGAAGCTGTAAAAAGCCTCTGAACGCTTCCTGCTGAGCAGCAAACAGCAGGCAGACGCAGCCAGAGAGCAGCTGCTGAACATAGCGGAGCATCTAGCTGCTAAAGAGCCAGATGTTTCCCTCAGCAGCTGCTGGAGACCAAACACAGAGCTGACAGAGAGAAGACCGGACTGATGTCCATCAGGAGACACAGACACGCCTCCTGATGAAGCGTCACGTGACTCTGACACGCCTCCTGACGAAGCGTCATGTGACTCTGATGAAGCGTCATGTGACTCTGACACGCCTCCTGACGAAGCGTCGTGTGACTCTGACACGCCTCCTGACGAAGCGTCGTGTGACTCTGACACGCCTCCTGACGAAGCGTCATGTCGCTCTGACACGCCCTGACGGCGTCATGTGACTCTGATGAAGCGTCATGTGACTCTGACACGCCTCCTGACGAAGCGTCGTGTGACTCTGACACGCCTCCTGACGAAGCGTCATGTCGCTCTGACACGCCTCCTGACGAAGCGTCATGTGACGCTGACACGCCTCCTGACGAAGCGTCACGTGACTCTGACACGCCTCCTGACGAAGCGTCATGTGACTCTGACACGCCTCCTGATGAGCGTCATGTGACTCTGTAGCTGCTGGAGGCGGAAACAAGCAGCTGTTTGATCACAAGTTCAACTTAACAGGTATGTCGGTGTTTCTCTGAAAAGAGAAAAGAGAACACGTCTGCCGTGTTTCTCCCCTGAAAAATGGGAAGAAGTCGCGTGTGATGGGACGATGTTTCCTCGGTGAGAGGATGTGGAGCAGACAGAAGCAATCGATCTCAGGCTGGCAGATTAAGGCCACTCTGCAGGTCACAAATGAAAACTTTCACAGCTTAAACAATAAAGAATAAAGAAAACTATGTAAAACAACCAACGTTTTAGCATTTTAACGAGACAGATTTGAACAGTGTTGAACAGTTTTATGGTTTTATTCGATCCTTGTGAATTGTTACTCATGACTGTGATCTTGTTAACCTCATTACAGATTCTAACATCTTTGCAGAAAGTTAATTTACTATTGTTGTTGTTTTTTTGACGATGAGTGTATTATCTTTGAACTTGTCACGAATCAGTGTCTAGAAGTGGTCGCGCATGTTTCAGGTGAGATCAGCATGCTGCTCTACGAGTTTGTCAGCGTGCAGATCTGTTGTCTGACTTGGACCTGGAGGTTTTCACGCTGTTTGTCTTTAGTTGTTCTTCGTGGAACATCGGTCTGTCCTCCCCAGCTTGGCGTTTGTTTGGTAAAACCAGACATGTTCCTGCTGGCTTCAGTCTCTCAGCCGTAAATCCACATGGCTGAGCGTCGACACGACGACCGTCGTCAGCAGCAGCTCTGATGCTGATCACTGCTGCTCTGCCTGGAAAATAAAACAGGATCATAAACACAGACAGCTTCACATGAAACTGATTAATGTCTGAGTTAGAGTGATGAGTGTGTGTGAGTGTGTGTTTGTTAATGCAAATGTACGTTGATGTCATTGTAAACAAAAGGCCGTCACCTCCAGGCAGCTCTCTGACGCCGCCTGGCAGTGTGCCTGTTACCAACACACACCTGACAGTGTGTTGGTAAATCCCAGCAGCTCGTCTGCAGGGCAGGTCCGGTTTGTGCTACTGGTGTTTTGCCCTGAAACTGTTCTCTCACACACACTGTACTTATGAGTGATTTATTAAAACTTGTCACAGTTTTCTTGTATTTATAATTTTTTAAACTCTGTGACTGGAGAACTTTTTGATGTTTAAAATGTCTCTTAGCATCTAACGTTTGTTTTTCTGCTCCTCATTTGTTCTGTTGTCTCACAGAAGGACTTTTTCTTTTCACTCTTCCTGTGAATTAAACTTGACCTCAAATGCAGCAGCACAAGTAGCCTTAAATGGACAATCTGGGGGTGTCATTCATGCAAATGGTCAGCAGTGCACCACTGGTGGACTCCTCTTCATGAACAGGTGGCCTTCATCGAGTTGAAACAAGCAATTTACAACCCGTTTGTGCAGTTTGTCGAATCCAGCTCGTACAAACAGACCTCACAGAAGCGAGTCAGAGAGAAGCGAGGGATAAAGATACACAAAATGTTCTCGCATGAGGTCGCCTGAAGGCTGGACCCAGCTGCAGGTTCAGCTGATCCAGAGTCAGCTGATATGTATCCCATCTAATGTTCATCTCTGAATAAAATGAAACTGTCACAATCCCTTGATCACTAGCATCAAAGTGTTTTTTACTTTACTTCTGACACTGAAAATAAAAAATGGGGTTTGATGGTTTTTCAGGTGGATGAGCCGAACCGGCTGTGAAACCTTGTTTCCTCTTGGGGACACTGGCAGGACGTGAGTCTTTGATCTCTTCTTCGATAAAGATGTCTAGATGTCTCTCACCCCCGACGTCCCGTGGACGTGTGAGTGAAGAGATTCGACTAAATAAAACGACTGTAGACGATGAAGAAAAGTGTCTGCTGAGGAGCAGATTCTACAGTCTGTATGTTTTAATACATCTAACACGTCTCATGTCAGCATTTCTACAACACGGATCAGAGAGACACAGTTCAGATGAGCTGATTTTCTTACTTGTAGCAGGTTTGGTTGGATGGTGGCGAGGTCAGTGGACATTTTTATAGTGACAACATCCAAATCATGATCTTTGCCTAATCCTAACCAGACCAACCGCAGCATTTGAAATGTACAGATGAAACATTGAAGCGTACAGATGAAACATTTGAAGCGTACAGATGAAACATTGAAACGTACAGATGAAACATTTGAAACGTACAGATGAAACATTTGAAGCGTACAGATGAAACATTTGAAACGTACAGATTACACATTTGAAACGTACAGATTACACATTTGAAACGTACAGATGAAACATTTGAAACGTACAGATGAAACATTGAAGCGTACAGATGAAACATTGAAACGTACAGATGAAACATTTGAAACGTACAGACTGCACGTATCCGTGGGGTTCTGGCGACCGGGTTGGCTGAAGACATCTGAAACACACGAGGGAGCCCACCTGACAGTGTCAGATGTTTAATAATCTGGACTCATGTCTCATTTTTCGGAGCAGAATATGGACGAGTGAAGACTTTTCTGTCTTTAAGTTCATTTATATCAGCGTTGTCGTTGAAATCAGACTTTAATACAAATATGCATTAAAAGACCTTTTTCTATGTTGAAGTCTTTTTAAAACTTTTTGTTCATCATCATCATTTATCACTCATCTTTTAAACTTAATAATGTTGGTTTAAAGGTCATATATCATATATGTGTGTGTGTGTGTCATTACTGCAGAAATGACTCCTCAGCATTAACACACGATTTTATTTCTTCATCATTTTAACGGAGCATTTGATCTTTCAACTTCTGTGAAAACCAATAAATCAGCAAAAACCCGATCGGATAGTTTGAACTCAGAACGAGCCTGATCGGTAATTACCGATGAAGCTGATCGATAATGTTGCCAGAGCGGGAGGTTCAGCCGCTCCATCAAACTCTGGTTAAAATGTGAAACCATGTGAACCAAAACTGAGCTGATTGACGGCTGCAGCTATTTTATTGATCGGCTCATTGACCGCTGATGCCCCTGTGGCCGCTCTGCTGTTCGGCAGCTGAGGCTCCGTACGGCAGCCTGGTGGTGCGTTCAGTAGCCCGACATCAGCCAAATGAGCAGGCAGAACGGGGGGAGGGGGGGGGGCTAACGAACTGCTGTTCAGTTTGACTGCAGCTGCTCGGTTAGTTAGTTCACTGACTCCAGATGCCATTTGGCAGATAAC
This sequence comes from Siniperca scherzeri, assembly GCA_027580175.1. Lineage (NCBI taxonomy): Eukaryota > Metazoa > Chordata > Actinopteri > Centrarchiformes > Sinipercidae > Siniperca > Siniperca scherzeri. The sequence continues at coordinate 28,397,151 of CM050851.1, read as the reverse complement.
CAGACAACATTCAGCCCCGTCCCTGCGTCCTCCGAGTCTTTGCTCACGTCAGCAGAGGTGGAGACATTTGGTGCCTCCGTCCTCCTCCGTCCTCCTCCTCCTCCTCCTCCTCCGTCCTCTCGGCCTGGAGATACCGGACGATGATGGGGAGGTCACTGAACTACCTGATTTAGTCTAAGTCAGTAAGTTCAAAGAACATAATTCTGTGTGAAATTTACACAAAGAGCGTATCATGGCTGACCATTTTCATCTGTTTTGGGCTTGCACACTTTAATTTGTTCATATTGTAAAGAAATCGTTAATGAAACATTTTGGAATAGAAGTTGATTGATCTTTTATCACATATATATATTATTATTATAACTCGTGGCACAGGATGAACATCTCTTCGAAATGCTCTGCAGGCAAACCGACGGCAGCTGTCAGTGAAACAAACTGTATGGAGCAATTGGCCTTTTCCTTAAGACGACGATATGAGGAAGCTGGAGGCAGGTGAGAGGAACGAACCTGAACACGGGGAGTCAGAGAGTCAGTCAGGGGCTCCGCTAACAGGAAGGCGGAGCTTCCAGAGAGGCGAGTCCGAGTCCGAGGCCGAGGCCGAGGCGCCGTGCCACTGGGGCAAACGGCCGATCTGAGGAGGACAGGTGAGAACAGCCGGGTAGATATACTGCCAGGTGCTGATTGGTGGACGGAGAGCAGGTGAGCAGCAGCAGATGGGCAGCAGGTGTGTCAGTCTCTGATTGGAAGTTCACAGGAGGCCACGCCCCGCAGCACACACACACACACACACAGGAGGGGAACCAACAGGGGACACGCAGACAGAGACACTAGGGACGGCTGTACCATGACACATATATGTAACATGGAACCACTACATGCTGTATGTTACTGAAGTTCATTTGTTTAGCAATTCAAAGTGCTTTGCATAAGACTTTTTTTTTATGTACCATCCCTGCCAAGACTAATGAAGCACCCAACATACTGTTGAGCGAGTCTCTGCTGCGGTGCTGCTTTTAACAAATGGCAGTGTGATTTTGGACGAGCTTGTCTGAAGGCCCTGCTCGTGTTTATACATCGGGCGATCTGTGCATGTATGTACGCTCTGTGCCAAGGATCCACACTGGAGCCTCGCAAAGCAGAAAGTATAATGTGTGCTTTACTTCTGGAGAACAGCCTGGAAGGTGTGGCTTCACTGCATCTCTTTACACACCTGTCTGCGAGCAGTCGTCAGTGCAAGGAGTTCTGGGTAACTGGCTGAAAAGAACAAAGCTTACAGGGGTGAAAAAATCGGGACGTTCCATGGAACGTTTTACGTCGCTCTGAGCCGTAAGCCCTTCAAACATCCACGCATCATTTGTTTCTGGTTAATGGTCAGCGTTCCCTTTACTTCCTACCAGACTTCAGCGGTTAAGATAAATGAATCCCAGATCTGCATAAGTCCAGAATAAACCACTGCAGTCAGACACTTACATCACCCGACTCACAGTAAGGCGGAGGCGGCAGGTGAGGTAGACGGCCCAGCAGTTTCAGCAGGGGCCCCTCGGTGAGCAGGACCGTTTCTGTCCTGCTGTGGTGATGGATGGGGGGGGCGTGGGTACCTGCTGCGAAGCCCCCCAGGTGAGACGTGTCGTCCTGTAGATGAACGGCACGTCGACGCCGCCACCTCTAACGACGGAGGGAAAGGTCGTCCTGTCAGGCTGCTGCAGGGTTTCACACCGGATGAAGCTAAATCAGGAGAAACAGGAGGCGCGGACTCAGCAGTTACAACTGTACAGAGATGAAGTGAGTCCGAAACCAAAGTGAAAGTATTTAATAGTGGAACAGAGTTTACAGTCTGTCGGGAAACAGCCCGACAGCTACTGGATGGATTGCAAAGACAGACATTCACGGCCCATTCTGACTCTGATGATGCTCTGACTCTTCATTCAGCGCCACCACGAGGTGAAAAACATCTTTTTAAGAAGCTTTATTAGCATAGGAGGTGTGTAGGTTTTTTAGCCTGTTCATCAGAATCAGAATTAGCTTTATAGGCCAAGCATATGTACACATACAATGAGTTTAACTTTGGTTTTTCATTGCTCTCAGTGTACTTACACACACTTCCAAGGATCCAAGACAGAAATAGACATACAGCTAAAAAAAACAAGCTAAGTATTAATATACTATTTGTACACGTTAGTCTGTTAGCGAGCTACCGAGCTTACGTGATCCGTAACAACACAATGCTGGCAGCGGTGGCTCAGGAGTTAGGGCAGGTCGTTCACAGGGTTGGGGGTTCGATCCCCAGCTCCTCCTGTCCACGTGTCTCAGTGCATGGAGAGCAATTTCATTCAAACCCCACCCAAACTGCACACCACCTATCCAGTTACCACACACCACCAGTCAGCTGGGTGGCGCCGGCATTGGGAGAAGCTAGTCTTCGGGAAGTCAGGTGACGTAGCATGAGGAGCGACACTGATGGTCAGACCAGCAGCTTGCAGCCATCGCTGTGTGAAACCTTAACGATGCGATGGTAAACGCTGCAGCCCCTGCGTATTGAGTCCACTTAACTGCACGTTACCATGCCAACCACATGAAGCCACTCAGAGTTTTAGTCTTGTTTAATTATGTTTTTTAATGTTGTCTTTTTGTGAGATTTGCATAAGTATTACTCTTAAATTCTTATTTATTTCACAAACTCCACGTTGAGGCTGACGTTTGAGTCTTCTGAGTGGTCTACCAGGGCACGTTACAGCAGAGGCATGTGAACACAAAGCTGGTGTAGGTGAGGGGCAAGTTAAACATTTTACACAACTGACACGCAACAACACTTTACTGCGTGGTAATGATGTCAAATATTAGTAATTAGAAGCTGTCCCACAAATCTATAAATGTTAAAACCACCGAGTTAAACGTGAAGAACAGGAGTCTGACGTGTGTCATTATTTCTGCCCTAACAAATATTTTAATAATCACTTTATTTATCGATGATTAAGATCTTCCCTTCAGAGTCATTGTTTCTCTCCACGGAGCTGAACGTCTCGTTAGCAGCCTTCGCTCCTTCTCTACCACCCTGAAACATACGACATTCAGCATCACAGCAGCAGCACTTCAAACACTCTGCAGCCACAGGGCGCCCGGCTCGTCACTGCATTTTTAATTAGACGGGACGGATCCCCCGCTGAGGCGGCGGAGTTCACCGAAGTTCACCGGCAGGTCGCCGTTTGATGTTTCCTCGCTGCTGCCAAAGCTCCCCGTTTCCCCGAGCTAACGGAGGATCTCACAGCCGCACGACTCCTCAGCCAGCGTCTCTTTTGTCAGCCGTTTCTGCGTCATTATCCGTGAAATCTGAGTCATTATCAGTTCACCTGTGAGGCACGGAGGACAAAACATGACAAAAATACATGAATGAGTGAATGAATAAAAGGGACAAACAAACTGCGGAGGAGGTACAAAGTAAATGCATAAACAAGAAAAGGACCACAAAGCGGAAACAAATGTTAACCGTTTGAAGGCAAACCAACGGACTAGACAAGTTCATTCAAATGCAGACATCCTACAGAGAAAATGTATCGGTTATAATGAGGTCATTTCCTGCGACAGATCATTAGAGCCACTGTTAGGACAAAGAGAAATGTTCAGATTTCATCATATGACTAGAATAAAATTGTAATTTCACGAGAAAAAAGATCGTACTCTTACGAGATAAAAATGTAATTTTACCAATATAGCAACTTCTTCTTGTAAAACTACTACATTTAATATGCTCAAAATATTACAGCTTTTGCCCCCCGCAGTGGCCCTAAAGCTCAATATACTCTATATATAATGTTATATCGTATATATATATCGTTATATATATAATGTTGTAATTATAGTAAACAAGATAACTCATTGTAGCTCTCTACGTTATCACAACCATCAAATTGTGGGAAATCTTTTTTTCTGATGACAATTCTGCACTGCGTTAAGAGAAAAAAATCTACACAGAAAATAATTCTGCAGACTTTCTTTCATTGGTCTACACCTTCATTTGCATATTGAGGTTAAACAAGTCTGCTGAAGAAAAATGTGTTGTCCATTATCAAATGAATCCTGGAGTGACACTAAAAGATCAATAAAAATACAGATTTTGTAATAAGTATAAATGACAACAGTCAGAAATGCAGAAATTGGAATTAATTATGAATAATTACGATCAATAGGCATTGAAACTGCAAACTAAGCTAAATTCTAAAATCTAAATTAAATCTAGCCATCTCTTTACATATTGTTACATCCCTAATTTGTTTTAGTTCCTTTGTGAATTTTGAATATTTTCATGAATCGATATCTTTACGGTATTTTTTCACTATTTAATATATTGATTAAATATTCTAATTAGTCATGCTTAGGCCTCTATACAAACTGGTAGCACTAGTGTCTTTAAACTGTTGAGACAAATCTTTGCTCGTGGCTGAAAACTGAACTCTGAGCAGTTTGATTCTCTCAGCTTCCCTCCATCACATCAAAGCGAGGACGACTCGTCTCGGTGAGCAGAGACACATTTAATAAGAGGTTGTCTTCTGTGTTTTCTGTGCAGAGTTTAATGAGCTCCTCCAGGCTCCTCCAACATGAATAATGTATACTTTATTCTATTTCAGAGCCAACAAAATGGCTTCTGTCTTCTGGAAGGAGAAGAACTTTGATGTGATGGACTGGCTGGAAATGAAAAAGACCCGAGGCGAGACTCCGGGACGCCGCTGCCACATCGATGGAGCAGATTACAGAGACCTTTACACTAAATGCTACAGCAGGAAGAGATGACAGAATGGCCTGACGTTGAAGACTTCATCCCTGATCAGTCAGCTCACCTGAGGACGCTCATATACAGTAACACACTGCAGAGGGCTGAGTCATTTTTTCATTGTTCAGAAAAAGGAAATATATATTTATAAATATTATTAAATTATTAAAAATGCCCCCAAAAATATTAAAGTTGATGTGGCATGGAAATATCTTGTTACTTTACAAAAAAAAGCCAGACTCAAAAAGCTGTCTCACCAGCTGGCTTATATCAAGCCAGCTAGATCGACCCACCTGGGCTTACCTGGTACTTGTTCCCTCGAAGGTCAGCTGCGTTGCAGTCGGACAACGGCGGAAATTCACGACGGGAAATGTACGCAAAGTGATTTCGGACGGTTTCGTTTTAGTTTTGTGTTAGAGTTTAGTTTGACGTTGTTTTTGAGCACCACACACACAAACACACACACAAACACGTTTGTCACATACCTCAAGCGGTCTGAGCCGAGGTTTGATCCCATGTGGGCACGTTGCCGGTCGAAGGCCATGTCCACTGGGCCGTCTTCAGCGCTGAGAAACGCAAACAACCAGAGAGAGAAAGAAGATCAGACTGTAGGAAGACTCTGCAGAAATTAATCTTCATCAATCCTGAGAGAGAAAACTTTGGATGGATAGACTTTCTGACTTTTTAGTTTCTAATCGTTCTGTTGTTGAGCTGTCTTGAGCTGTTTATCGCACAGTTTACAATTAAATAAGATCGCGCGCCCCTGTTCTTCCAAGTAGCGTAGTAGTCTGGAATCTCAGTTTTTGCCCAAGTGAGCTAGGTTCGATTCCAGTTCTGGGAAAGGATGGTATAACTGCTCCTTCCTTTTTCTTTTTTTTTACAGAGTATGAAGAAAATATTTGCATTGCTGAGATAATTAACATTGCTTGTAAAATAATAATAGATCAACAGATCAGTACAGGATTTGAACCCACAATCTCACTGTTGCCATCAGCTTCCTAATTAGCTGAGCTTCTTAGCTACATCAGCTCTCACTTAGAGAATTATTAAATAAAATGCCCCCAAACATATTAAAGTTGATGTGGCATGGAAATATCTTGTTACTTTACAAAAAAAAAACCCACAATAATCACAGATCTATGTCCCATATGGTCTAGTGGTTAGGATTCCTGGTTTTCACCCAGGTGGCCCGGGTTCAATTCCCGGTGTGGGAAAATGTACGTGCGCTATGTTGCGCAGAGTTTAAGCGCAGAACTTTGTGCTTTCAGCTATATCTACTGAAATTAAGGCTTCGATCCAGGACAGACATTTACAAATCTCCAGTACTCAACAAATAAGGCTTGTTTGTAGTTTTTTTGTTGTTTTGAACATGGACACACACACACACCACACACACACTTTTGTCACGCACTGGGTTGTCTAAAGCCTCATTGATGCTCCTTTATCTTCGAAAATAGATACGTCCATTTCAAACAACGTAACCGTCACTGCCCACATACCTCCATGCCTCCTTTACTTTGGCATGGATGTTAAGCAATACATCCGCTAAGAGGCAAGCTCAGAGGCAAGAGCTTCAGACAACAACGAACATGGCGACGGTAGAGGAGGTCGTGATAATGTCGTCTTAAGAAAGAGGCAAAAGCGGAGGCAGCGTTGTGGTCGGTGGTGGTCTGTGAGGCCATTAAATACATCGCAACATGTGGATGGAGAATCCGTATCTAACGTTGAGCATAAATGAGCCTTTAGCCGGTGTATAATCCCACGTCTCCACGCCGCCGGTCCGCGCCCTTCCCCACTGGACCATCTTCAGCCCTGATGAAGACAAGCAACCAGAGAGAAAGAAGATCAGACGGAATCTGCCTTCATTAATCTGGATTTTAGAGTTGTTTTTGTTTTGAAATGACTTGTACATTCATCACAAACCACACATTTCTTTCTTACCTACTTTGTTTGGTATAAATAAAAAATATCGTAGCCAGACTCAAAAAGCTGTCTCACCAGCTGGCTTTTATCAAGCCAGCTAGATCGACCCACCTGGGCTTACCTGGTACTTGTTCCCTCGAAGGTCAGCTGCGTTGCAGTCGGACAACGGCGGAAATTCACGACGGGAAATGTACGCAAAGTGATTTCGGACGGTTTCGTTTTAGTTTTTGTTAGAGTTTAGTTTGACGTTGTTTTTGAGCACCACACACACACACAAACACACACACACAAACACGTTTGTCACGTACCTCAAGCGGTCTGAGCCGAGGTTTGATCCCATGTGGGCACGTTGCAGGTCGAAGGCCATGTCCACTGGGCCGTCTTCAGCGCTGAGAAACGCAAACAACCAGAGAGAGAAAGAAGATCAGACTGTAGGAAGACTCTGCAGAAATTAATCTTCATCAATCCTGAGAGAGAAAACTTTGGATGGATAGACTTTCTGACTTTTTAGTTTCTAATCGTTCTGTTGTTGAGCTGTCTTGAGCTGTTTATCGCACAGTTTACAATTAAATAAGATCGCGCGCCCCTGTTCTTCCAAGTAGTGTAGTAGTCGGGACTCTGGGTTTTTGCCCAAGTGAGCTAGGTTCGATTCCAGTTCTGGGAAAGGATGGTATAACTGCTCCTTCCTTTTTCTTTTTTTTACAGAGTATGAAGAAAATATTTGCATTGCCAAGATAATGAACATTGCTTGTAAAATAATAATAGATCAACAGATCAGTACAGGATTTGAACCCACAATCTCACTGTTGCCATCAGCTTCCTAATTAGCTGAGCTTCTTAGCTACATCAGCTCTCACTTAGAGAATTATTAAATAAAATGCCCCCAAACATATTAAAGTTGATGTGGCATGGAAATATCTTGTTACTTTACAAAAAAAAACCCCACAATGATCACAGATCTGTGTCCCATATGGTCTAGTGGTTAGGATTCCTGGTTTTCACCCAGGTGGCCCGGGTTCAATTCCCGGTGTGGGAAAATGTACGTGTGCTATGTTGCGCAGAGTTTAAGCGCAGAACTTTGTGCTTTCAGCTATATCTACTGAAATTAAGGCTTTGATCAAGGACAGACGTTTACAAATCTTCAGTACTCAACAAGTATTTGTATCTGTAGAATTTTTTCTTTTAACCTGTAATATGTTAGCGTTAGCCGGCCACAAAAGCTAGCTGTCTTTTTCCAGTGTCCATGGCATGTAATGAAAATTACCATTGTGCGACAGGGATGACGCGAAACTGAGATAATTTATAAGTGTCTGTAACCGGAAATTACAGCTCACTGAAGAGAAAACTATTGCAAGTTTATTATGTAGACAGTGTGAATGAGCGAACAAGGGAGTAAAATGACAAAACGACTATAATTTAGATGATGTATCCAGCCACATAATCTTGGCTTGAGTCACCTGGACTTACCTGTTCTTTGTTCTGTCGAAGGTCAGTTCTGTCACAATCGGTGAATAGCAGAAATTCACGACGGGAAATGTACGCAAAGTGATTTCGGACGGTTTCGTTTTAGTTTTGTGTTAGAGTTTAGTTTGACGTTGTTTTTGAGCACCACACACACAAACACACACACAAACACGTTTGTCACATACCTCAAGCGGTCTGAGCCGAGGTTTGATCCCATGTGGGCACGTTGCCGGTCGAAGGCCATGTCCACTGGGCCGTCTTCAGCGCTGAGAAACGCAAACAACCAGAGAGAGAAAGAAGATCAGACTGTAGGAAGACTCTGCAGAAATTAATCTTCATCAATCCTGAGAGAGAAAACTTTGGATGGATAGACTTTCTGACTTTTTAGTTTCTAATCGTTCTGTTGTTGAGCTGTCTTGAGCTGTTTATCGCACAGTTTACAATTAAATAAGATCGCGCGCCCCTGTTCTTCCAAGTAGTGTAGTAGTCGGGACTCTCGGTTTTTGCCCAAGTGAGCTAGGTTCGATTCCAGTTCTGGGAAAGGATGGTATAACTGCTCCTTCCTTTTTCTTTTTTTTTTTACAGAGTATGAAGAAAATATTTGAATTGCCAAGATAATGAACATTGCTTGTAAAATAATAATAGATCAACAGATCAGTACAGGATTTGAACCCACAATCTCACTGTTGCCATCAGCTTCCTAATTAGCTGAGCTTCTTAGCTACATCAGCTCTCACTTAGAGAATTATTAAATAAAATGCCCCCAAACATATTAAAGTTGATGTGGCATGGAAATATCTTGTTACTTTACAAAAAAAAAAACCCCACAATAATCACCGATCTGTGTCCCATATGGTCTAGTGGTTAGGATTCCTGGTGGCCTGGGTTCAATTCCCGGTGTGGGAAAATGTACGTGTGCTATGTTGCGCAGAGTTTAAGCGTAGACCTTTGTGCTTTAAGCTATATCTACTGAAATTAAAGCTTAAATCCAGGACAGACGTTTACAAATCTTCAGTACTCAACAAGTATTTGTATCTGTAGAATTTTTTCTTTTAACCTGTAATATGTTAGCGTTAGCCGGCCACAAAAGCTAGCTGTCTTTTTCCAGTGTCCATGGCATGTAATGAAAATTACCATTGTGCGACAGGGATGACGCGAAACTGAGATAATTTATAAGTGTCTGTAACCGGAAATTACAGCTCACTGAAGAGTAAACTATTGCAAGTTTATTATGTAGACAGTGTGAATGAGCGAACAAGGGAGTAAAATGACAAAACGACTATAATTTAGATGATGTATCCAGCCACATAATCTTGGCTTGAGTCACCTGGACTTACCTGTTCTTTGTTCTGTCGAAGGTCAGTTCTGTCACAATCGGTGAATAGCAGAAATTCACGACGGGAAATGTACGCAAAGGGATTTCAGTCGGTTTTTGAGTTTTGTTTGTAGATTTTTGTTGTTTTGTACATGGACACACACACACACACACACACTTTTGTCACATACCTCGGGTTGTCTAAAGCCTCATTGATGCTCCCTTTATCTTGAAAATAGATACGTCCATTTCAAACAACGTAACCGTCACTGCCCACATACCTCCATGCCTCCTTTACTTTGGCATGGATGTTAAGCAATACATCCGCTAAGAGGCAAGCTCAGAGGCAAGAGCTTCAGACAACAACGAACATGGCGACGGTAGAGGAGGTCGTGATAATGTACGTCTTAAGAAAGAGGCAAAAGCGGAGGCAGCGTTGTGGTCGGTGGTGGTCTGTGAGGCCATTAAATACATCGCAACATGTGGATGGAGAATCCGTATCTAACGTTGAGCATAAATGAGCCTTTAGCCGGTGTATAATCCCACGTCTCCACGCCGCCGGTCCGCGTCCTTCCCCACTGGACCATCTTCAGCCCTGATGAAGACAAGCAACCAGAGAGAAAGAAGATCAGACGGAATCTGCCTTCATTAATCTGGATTTTAGAGTTGTTTTGTTTTGAAATGACTTGTACATTCATCACAAACCACACATTTCTTTCTTACCTACTTTGTTTGGTATAAATAAAAAATATCGTAGCCAGACTCAAAAAGCTGTCTCACCAGCTGGCTTTTATCAAGCCAGCTAGATCGACTCACCTGGGCTTACCTGGTACTTGTTCCCTCGAAGGTCAGCTGCGTTGCAGTCGGACAACGCGGAAATTCACGACGGAAATGTACGCAAAGTGATTTCGGACGGTTTCGTTTTAGTTTTTGTTAGAGTTTAGTTTGACGTTGTTTTTGAGCACCACACACACACAAACACACACACAAACACGTTTGTCACGTACCTCAAGCGGTCTGAGCCGAGGTTTGATCCCATGTGGGCACGTTGCGGTCGAAGGCCATGTCCACTGGGCCGTCTTCAGCGCTGAGAAACGCAAACAACCAGAGAGAGAAAGAAGATCAGACTGTAGGAAGACTCTGCAGAAATTAATCTTCATCAATCCTGAGAGAAAACTTTGGATGGATAGACTTTCTGACTTTTTAGTTTCTAATCGTTCTGTTGTTGAGCTGTCTTGAGCTGTTTATCGCACAGTTTACAATTAAATAAGATCGCGCGCCCCTGTTCTTCCAAGTAGTGTAGGAGTCGGGACTCTGGGTTTTTGCCCAAGTGAGCTAGGTTCGATTCCAGTTCTCGGAAAGGATGGTATAACTGCTCCTTCCTTTTTGTTTTTCTTTTTTTTTACAGAGTATGAAGAAAATATTTGCATTGCCAAGATAATGAACATTGCTTGTAAAATAATAATAGATCAACAGATCAGTACAGGATTTGAACCCACAATCTCACTGTTGCCATCAGCTTCCTAATTAGCTGAGCTTCTTAGCTACATCAGCTCTCACTTAGAGAATTATTAAATAAAATGCCCCCAAACATATTAAAGTTGATGTGGCATGGAAATATCTTGTTACTTTACAAAAAAAACCCCCACAATAATCACAGATCTATGTCCCATATGGTCTAGTGGTTAGGATTCCTGGTTTTCACCCAGGTGGCCCGGGTTCAATTCCCGGTGTGGGAAAATGTACGTGTGCTATGTTGCGCGGAGTTTAAGCGCAGAACTTTGTGCTTTCAGCTATATCTACTGAAATTAAGGCTTTGATCAAGGACAGACGTTTACAAATCTTCAGTACTCAACAAGTATTTGTATCTATAGAATTTTTTCTTTTAACCTGTAATATGTTAGCGTTAGCCGGCCACAAAAGCTAGCTGTCTTTTTCCAGTGTCCATGGCATGTAATGAAAATTACCATTGTGCGACAGGGATGACGAAACTGAGATAATTTATAAGTGTCTGTAACCGGAAATTACAGCTCACTGAAGAGTAAACTATTGCAAGTTTATTATGTAGACAGTGTGAATGAGCGAACAAGGGAGTAAAATGACAAAACGACTATAATTTAGATGATGTATCCAGCCACATAATCTTGGCTTGAGTCACCTGGACTTACCTGTTCTTTGTTCTGTCGAAGGTCAGTTCTGTCACAATCGGTGAATAGCAGAAATTCACGACGGGAAATGTACGCAAAGGGATTTCAGTCGGTTTTTGAGTTTTGTTTGTAGTTTTTTTGTTGTTTTGAACATGGACACACACACACCACACACACACACTTTTGTCACATACCTCGGGTTGTCTAAAGCCTCATTGATGCTCCCTTTATCTTGAAAATAGATACGTCCATTTCAAACAACGTAACCGTCACTGCCCACATACCTCCATGCCTCCTTTACTTTGGCATGGATGTTAAGCAATACATCCGCTAAGAGGCAAGCTCAGAGGCAAGAGCTTCAGACAACAACGAACATGGCGACGGTAGAGGAGGTCGTGATAATGTACGCCTTAAGAAAGAGGCAAAAGCGGAGGCAGCGTTGTGGTCGGTGGTGGTCTGTGATGCCATTAAATACATCGCAACATGTGGATGGAGAATCCGTATCTAACGTTGAGCATAAATGAGCCTTTAGCCAATGTATAATCCCACGTCTCCACGCCGCGGTCCGCGTCCTTCCCCACTGGACCATCTTCAGCCCTGATGAAGACAAGCAACCAGAGAGAAAGAAGATCAGACGGAATCTGCCTTCATTAATCTGGATTTTAGAGTTGTTTTGTTTTGAAATGACTTGTACATTCATCACAAACCACACATTTCTTTCTTACCTACTTTGTTTGGTATAAATAAAAAATATCGTAGCCAGACTCAAAAAGCTGTCTCACCAGCTGGCTTTTATCAAGCCAGCTAGATCGACCCACCTGGGCTTACCTGGTACTTGTTTCCTCGAAGGTCAGCTGCGTTGCAGTCGGACAACGGCGGAAATTCACGACGGGAAATGTACGCAAAGTGATTTCGGACGGTTTCGTTTTAGTTTTGTGTTAGAGTTTAGTTTGACGTTGTTTTTGAGCATCACACACACAAACACACACACAAACACGTTTGTCACGTACCTCAAGCGGTCTGAGCCGAGGTTTGATCCCATCGCGGCACGTTGCCGGTCAAAGGCCATGTCCACTGGGCCGTCTTCAGCGCTGAGAAACGCAAACAACCAGAGAGAGAAAGAAGATCAGACTGTAGGAAGACTCTGCAGAAATTAATCTTCATCAATCCTGAGAGAGAAAACTTTGGATGGATAGACTTTCTGACTTTTTAGTTTCTAATCGTTCTGTTGTTGAGCTGTCTTGAGCTGTTTATCGCACAGTTTACAATTAAATAAGATGGCGCCCTGTTCTTCCAAGTAGTGTAGTAGTCGGGACTCTGGGTTTTGCCCAAGTGAGCTAGGTTCGATTCCAGTTCTGGGAAAGGATGGTATAACTGCTCCTTCCTTTTGTTTTTCTTTTTTACAGAGTATGAAGAAAATATTTGCATTGCCAAGATAATTAACATTGCTTGTAAAATAATAATAGATCAACAGATCAGTACAGGATTTGAACCCACAATCTCACTGTTGCCATCAGCTTCCTAATTAGCTGAGCTTCTTAGCTACATCAGCTCTCACACAGAGAATTATTAAATAAAATGCCCCCAAACATATTAAAGTTGATGTGGCATGGAAATATCTTGTTACTTTACAAAAAAAAACCCCACAATGATCACAGATCTGTGTCCCATATGGTCTAGTGGTTAGGATTCCTGGTTTTCACCCAGGTGGCCTGGGTTCAATTCCCGGTGTGGGAAAATGTACGTGTGCTATGTTGCGCAGAGTTTAAGCGCAGACCTTTGTGCTTTCAGCTACCACTGAAATTAAGGCTTCAATCCAGGACAGACGTTTACAAATCTTCAGTACTCAACAAGTATTTGTATCTGTAGAATTTTTTCTTTTAACCTGTAATATGTTAGCGTTAGCCGTCCACAAAAGCTAGCTGTCTTTTTCCAGTGTCCATGGCATGTAATGAAAATTACCATTGTGCGACAGGGATGACGCGAAACTGAGATAATTTATAAGTGTCTGTAACCGGAAATTACAGCTCACTGAAGAGTAAACTATTGCAAGTTTATTATGTAGACAGTGTGAATGAGCGAACAAGGGAGTAAAATGACAAAACGACTATAATTTAGATGATGTATCCAGCCACATAATCTTGGCTTGAGTCACCTGGACTTACCTGTTCTTTGTTCTGTCGAAGGTCAGTTCTGTCACAATCGGTGAATAGCAGAAATTCACGACGGGAAATGTACGCAAAGGGATTTCAGTCGGTTTTTGAGTTTTGTTTGTAGTTTTTTTGTTGTTTTGAACATGGACACACACACACACCACACACACACTTTTGTCACGTACCTCGGGTTGTCTAAAGCCTCATTGATGCTCCCTTTATCTTCGAAAATAGATACGTCCATTTCAAACAACGTAACCGTCACTGCCCACATACCTCCATGCCTCCTTTACTTTGGCATGGATGTTAAGCAATACATCCGCTAAGAGGCAAGCTCAGAGGCAAGAGCTTCAGACAACAACGAACATGGCGACGGTAGAGGAGGTCGTGATAATGTACGTCTTAAGAAAGAGGCAAAAGCGGAGGCAGCGTTGTGGTCGGTGGTGGTCTGTGAGGCCATTAAATACATCGCAACATGTGGATGGAGAATCCGTATCTAACGTTGAGCATAAATGAGCCTTTAGCCAATGTATAATCCCACGTCTCCACGCCGCCGGTCCGCGTCCTTCCCCACTGGACCATCTTCAGCCCTGATGAAGACAAGCAACCAGAGAGAAAGAAGATCAGACGGAATCTGCCTTCATTAATCTGGATTTTAGAGTTGTTTTTGTTTTGAAATGACTTGTACATTCATCACAAACCACACATTTCTTTCTTACCTACTTTGTTTGGTATAAATAAAAAATATCGTAGCCAGACTCAAAAAGCTGTCTCACCAGCTGGCTTTTATCAAGCCAGCTAGATCGACTCACCTGGGCTTACCTGGTACTTGTTCCCTCGAAGGTCAGCTGCGTTGCAGTCGGACAACGGCGGAAATTCACGACGGGAAATGTACGCAAAGTGGTTTCGGACGGTTTCGTTTTGTGTTAGAGTTTAGTTTGACGTTGTTTTTGAGCACCACACACACACAAACACACACACAAACACGTTTGTCACATACCTCAAGCGGTCTGAGCCGAGGTTTGATCCCATGTGGGCACGTTGCCGGTCGAAGGCCATGTCCACTGGGCCGTCTTCAGCGCTGAGAAACGCAAACAACCAGAGAGAGAAAGAAGATCAGACTGTAGGAAGACTCTGCAGAAATTAATCTTCATCAATCCTGAGAGAGAAAACTTTGGATGGATAGACTTTCTGACTTTTTAGTTTCTAATCGTTCTGTTGTTGAGCTGTCTTGAGCTGTTTATCGCACAGTTTACAATTAAATAAGATCGCGCGCCCCTGTTCTTCCAAGTAGTGTAGTAGTCTGGAATCTCAGTTTTTGCCCAAGTGAGCTAGGTTCGATTCCAGTTCTGGGAAAGGATGGTATAACTGCTCCTTCCTTTTTCTTTTTTTTTTACAGAGTATGAAGAAAATATTTGCATTGCCAAGATAATTAACATTGCTTGTAAAATAATAATAGATCAACAGATCAGTACAGGATTTGAACCCACAATCTCACTGTTGCCATCAGCTTCCTAATTAGCTGAGCTTCTTAGCTACATCAGCTCTCACTTAGAGAATTATTAAATAAAATGCCCCCAAACATATTAAAGTTGATGTGGCATGGAAATATCTTGTTACTTTACAAAAAAAAAAACCCACAATAATCACAGATCTGTGTCCCATATGGTCTAGTGGTTAGGATTCCTGGTTTTCACCCAGGTGGCCCGGGTTCAATTCCCGGTGTGGGAAAATGTACGTGCGCTATGTTGCGCAGAGTTTAAGCGCAGACCTTTGTGCTTTCAGCTATATCTACTGAAATTAAGGCTTTGATCCAGGACAGACGTTTACAAATCTTCAGTACTCAACAAGTATTTGTATCTACAGAATTTTTTCTTTTAACCTGTAATATGTTAGCGTTAGCCGGCCACAAAAGCTAGCTGTCTTTTTCCAGTGTCCATGGCATGTAATGAAAATTACCATTGTGCGACAGGGATGACGCGAAACTGAGATAATTTATAAGTGTCTGTAACCGGAAATTACCGCTCACTGAAGAGTAAACTATTGCAAGTTTATTATGTAGACAGTGTGAATGAGCGAACAAGGGAGTAAAATGACAAAACGACTATAATTTAGATGATGTATCCAGCCACATAATCTTGGCTTGAGTCACCTGGACTTACCTGTTCTTTGTTCTGTCGAAGGTCAGTTCTGTCACAATCGGTGAATAGCAGAAATTCACGACGGGAAATGTACGCAAAGGGATTTCAGTCGGTTTTTGAGTTTTGTTTGTAGTTTTTTTGTTGTTTTGAACATGGACACACACACACACCACACACACACTTTTGTCACGTACCTCAGGTTGTCTAAAGCCTCATTGATGCTCCCTTTATCTTTGAAAATAGATACGTCCATTTCAAACAACGTAACCGTCACTGCCCACATACCTCCATGCCTCCTTTACTTTGGCATGGATGTTAAGCAATACATCCGCTAAGAGGCAAGCTCAGAGGCAAGAGCTTCAGACAACAACGAACATGGCGACGGTAGAGGAGGTCGTGATAATGTACGTCTTAAGAAAG
The DNA here is from genome assembly GCA_027580175.1 of Siniperca scherzeri. Taxonomy (NCBI): domain Eukaryota; kingdom Metazoa; phylum Chordata; class Actinopteri; order Centrarchiformes; family Sinipercidae; genus Siniperca; species Siniperca scherzeri. The sequence continues at coordinate 28,380,823 of CM050851.1, read as the reverse complement.
AGGCAAAAGCGGAGGCAGCGTTGTGGTCGGTGGTGGTCTGTGAGGCCATTAAATACATCGCAACATGTGGATGGAGAATCCGTATCTAACGTTGAGCATAAATGAGCCTTTAGCCGGTGTATAATCCCACGTCTCCACGCCGCCGGTCCGTGTCCTTCCCCACTGGACCATCTTCAGCCCTGATGAAGACAAGCAACCAGAGAGAAAGAAGATCAGACGGAATCTGCCTTCATTAATCTGGATTTTAGAGTTGTTTGTGTTTTGAAATGACTTGTACATTCATCACAAACCACACATTTCTTTCTTACCTACTTTGTTTGGTATAAATAAAAAATATCGTAGCCAGACTCAAAAAGCTGTCTCACCAGCTGGCTTTTATCAAGCCAGCTAGATCGACCCACCTGGGCTTACCTGGTACTTGTTCCTCGAAGGTCAGCTGCGTTGCAGTCGGACAACGGCGGAAATTCACGACGGGAAATGTACGCAAAGTGATTTCGGACGGTTTCGTTTTGTGTTAGAGTTTAGTTTGACGTTGTTTTTGAGCACCACACACACAAACACACACACAAACACGTTTGTCACATACCTCAAGCGGTCTGAGCCGAGGTTTGATCCCATGTGGGCACGTTGCCGGTCGAAGGCCATGTCCACTGGGCCGTCTTCAGCGCTGAGAAATGCAAACAACCAGAGAGAGAAAGAAGATCAGACTGTAGGAAGACTCTGCAGAAATTAATCTTCATCAATCCTGAGAGAGAAAACTTTGGATGGATAGACTTTCTGACTTTTTAGTTTCTAATCGTTCTGTTGTTGAGCTGTCTTGAGCTGTTTATCGCACAGTTTACAATTAAATAAGATCGCGCGCCCCTGTTCTTCCAAGTAGTGTAGGAGTCGGGACTCTCGGTTTTTACCCAAGTGAGCTAGGTTCGATTCCAGTTCTGGGAAAGGATGGTATAACTGCTCCTTCCTTTTTCTTTTTTTTTTACAGAGTATGAAGAAAATATTTGCATTGCCAAGATAATTAACATTGCTTGTAAAATAATAATAGATCAACAGATCAGTACAGGATTTGAACCCACAATCTCACTGTTGCCATCAGCTTCCTAATTAGCTGAGCTTCTTAGCTACATCAGCTCTCACACAGAGAATTATTAAATAAAATGCCCCCAAACATATTAAAGTTGATGTGGCATGGAAATATCTTGATATTTTACAAAAAAACCCCACAATAATCACAGCTCTGTGTCCCATATGGTCTACTGGTTAGGATTCTTGGTTTTCACCCAGGTGGCCCGGGTTCAATTCCCGGTGTGGGAAAATGTCCGTGCCCTGTGTTGCGCAGAGTTTAAGCGCAGACCTTTGTGCTTTCAGCTATATCTACTGAAATTAAGGCTTCAATCCAGGCCAGACATTTACTAATGTAATCACATGAAAACAATCAAATCTTCAGTACTCAACAAATATTTGTATCTGGAGAATTTATTTATGTAACGTACATTTGCTATGTTGTGCAGAGCAAGTGCCGAGGTAATTAACATCGCTTTTGTAATCGGCAGTCCAGGTGATCAAATTTGGAGACGTGAAAAACATAAAAATGAAATTTTAGTTTGCAGTATGTAAGAAAAACACTTACAGACCAACAGATCAATACAGGATCCGAACCCACAATCTCAGTGTATCCACCAGCTTGCAAAGTCCTTGCATCTCGTGCAACATGCACATTTGTGGCATTGAACACTTGTGAAAGTTCTGTAACAACTGACATTTTTTCAAACTGTTGTCTTATAGAATGAACCCGTCCATCTCCCTCTGCATCTTCACGTCTCAGAAAACCACCACTGCGCTCCTGCTGAACCCAGATCACATTTCTGTTTGTTTTTACTGTTTGGTTCACGCTGGTGCGGGGTCAGAGGTCAAAGAGGGCGCAGTGTCAAGGCCACCGGAGGAGTCTGAGAAGGCAAAACAAGTTTGAGAGCAGGAAGAAAGAGTGACAGAGGCTGAAAACCTGACAGCAGCTTAGTTTGCTTGTCTGCAGGATTTCAAAATACAAGCAAGTTGACTGACAGTCGCTGTGTGGCCCAAACAGAGCATTCTCATTAGTCCAGCTCTCCCTCCAGCACAACAGCCACTTTATTCATACAAAGTTACACTGGCAGCAGAGAAAACTAAATATGGGAGGAGAAATAAGAATTTAAGGTTTTGATGAGTGAAATAAAAGACAGAATAAAAGTGACGTTAAACACTTTAAAGCTACCAGTCTTCAATCGCGTACCAACTGATTTTTTTGTCCACCTTTTAAGTTGAAATGTTGAACTTGATAGCAAACAGTTGCGTATTTCCACAAATCACAAATTTGCCTCAGGCGGCTTTACAACCTGTACAGCATACAGCACCGTCTGTCCTTAGAGCCTCAGTTCAGATGAGGAAAAACTCCCCTAAAAGAAAGCTCAGGAAGAGCAACAGATCCCTCTCCGAGGACGGACAGACAGGAAATAGATGTGTGTGTATAGAATAGACCAACGTAGTAAAATTACAGTTTGGGCAATCATGGCAAAATCATTTAATCATTAGATTGTAAACATACATGAAGAATATGGATCTGGGAGGACGTTGAGCAACTTCAGGTGTTGCCAACAGACCTGAGCCACATGACCTCCTCTCCGACCTGGAACCTGCACAAACACACACGAGGCGAAACTTAAACACACCATTCACAAAGAGAGAGAGAGAGAGCGAGGAGGCTGAATCCCACGGAAGACGAAGATCCAGATCCAAAACATGTGGAGAGAGGCAGCGACAGCCGGGAGAGAGATCCCAGGACGGCTGATGGTCCAGCACTGAGAGGCCTGAGTGAAAACAGAGAAGGAGGAGAAACGAGGGAGGGAGCGAGAGAGGTGCAGTGCTTTCCAGAAAGTTTACAGTATTCTCGTCGGTAGAGACTGAGACCGACGGATTGACGAAGGATAACAGGCACAAGGTAATCAAAAATGAGCAGCTAACCGAAGGTTAAGGTGAAAAGATGAGTTTTAAGTTGGGATTTAAAGGCCCCAACAGTCAGACCGTCCGACAGCAACAGGGAGGTTGTTCCAAAGGAAGGAGGAATGATAGGAGAAGGCCCTGCAGCCAGCTGACGTCTCTTTAACTCTGGGGACAGACAGCGCACGGATTGGACCAAAGGTTTAAGGCAACCCAGTCTCACATCAAAATGTGTAATAGCTGCGCTGGTCCACAGCACAAAAAGTATTCATTTCACAATAATGCCTCTAAAATTGAGAGATGCCCACGTATTCTTTTCCATTGGCCTGCGTCTACGTCACGTAAAGTGCAATATTTTAAGATAGTTTCTGCATCAAAATGCATTTTGATAACATTTCTAGCAAGAAATATGTGTTTGATTTTCATGATTTTCGTATTAAAGATTAATGATATCTTCAACATTTCTCCCCATAAACACACAAAAATGCCCTTGATAATTCAACAATACGATAGGATAATGTCATGGCCATCAGTTTTAATTCAGTCTTCTTCGATTCTGAGAAATAAAGCTTTATTCCTCACGTTTGGATAGCGGAAGGCTTCATTACCCATCAGCCACCGTTGCTATGGACGAAGCCAGTCGATCTGTGTTCACAGTATTATTACAGTGTTTTTAATTTACGGTGTTATTACTGGTTTCACTGACGGTGCTACTGTGTTTCTCCAGTTACATGCAGTTAAAGAATCAGTGCACTCAATTCAAAAGTGAATCTGGACCCTTCTGACCTCATTAGAAAATGAAACAGAGTTACAAGAAAGTATAGCGAACAACATTAGAATAATAAATTGTTCATGTTGCTAGTTTATAGCTGTTATAATGTTTCTGTGGAGGAAAATGGACACTTAACACTAGCTAGATACATTTCATCTTCATTTATAGCTAAACTAACATTCAGTTATAATCTACAGATGGGCGTGTGTTAGTGTGGAGTCCGGCCTCCAGAACAGCTTCAGGGCTGCTTGCCAAGTCTGTGGAGCTCTGCTGGGGGGGGGTGGACACCTCCACGTCATGGTTTTGGGTTTTCCTCCTGTTCTTTCCTGTTTTATTTTGCATTTTCTCCCTCCCTCTTGTTTCTGGTAGTTTTGCTTCCTGTCTTTGATTGCTTCTGTTGTTGTCACCTGTCTCTCGTTGTCTCTCCTACCCGAGTGTGTTTCTTCCTTTGTCCTGCGTCAGACCGTCCCCGTCCCGTCCCGTCGGTTCAGCGTGTTGTCGGCAGTCCTGTGTCTTTCCTGCGCCTCTGTGTGGATTATTTTTGTGTTGGTCTTTTTGGATTACTTACCTGGACTTCTCAGCCGCTCTAAGTTGTGTTGCTGTTTAAGTGAGTAACAAACTCATCTTTTGTTCTCACACCTGCCTGCCTAGAGTCCTGCCTCTGGGTCCTCTTTTGAACTGAACGTGACATCCACACGATGCTCCCTCAGTTATACATCCAGCCTTTATTTAAGCAGCTCGTCTCTCTGAGGTCAGACACACCTGAGTGCAGCAGGTAGAGACACCAGCTGAAGGACAGACAGCAGCGGAGACAGACGTCCCCACGCAGATCTGAAGGTTTATATTAAATCATCTGGTCTGATGGAGACGCTGCTGCAGAGCGCTGTCTGACACGCTGGGCCGAGACCTTCCACAGGTGTGAAACCGGGCTGAGGTCAGGTGACCGTAAAGGCCGCAGCATTTTATTCACATCGTTTCCGTCGTCACCAAACGGCTCAGGGAGCGCTGCTGCACCGAGGCAGCTGTTTCTCTTTCTCAGGTGTTTCCTTTAATTTGTCTGCATATTAAGAGACTTACAGTAGAGAAGGACAGTACTGTTTGAACATGCTGGAGAGACTTTTCACTGTGTCCTACTGGGAACATTAAAGTTAAATACAGTACAGAGACAGACTGACAGAGACAGTTAACATGCAACCTCCACGGCTGCCATCATACAATATTAAACACCATCGGTCGATATTCTCACTGATCTCCAACCAGCAGACTCACATCAGCACTTTTCTCCCCGACAGAGCTGCACACACAAACACACTTCACATATACACCACACAACATGGTGTACGCTGTAGGAAGAGTGCAGCTGGGAGGGAAAAGCTTTTCTTTAAGTTCGTCACCTGAAAACGTCGCAGTAAACCGCTACACAGGACACAAACATTAAACAGTAAAACACACAAAATGACAATGAAAAAACAGCAGAAGAGAACAAATTAATACCAACAGGGTCAGTTAAAAAAAGCACGATCAAGACTGTAATTAGGTCTTCCTGTAGCTCCACACTCAGAACAAATTCCATATGTTAACATCTCCTACTGGTAAGAATCTAACAGCTGACGTATCTCCTGTAGAGGCCACTAAAAGGACTCTGAAGCTGCGCAACAAGTGCCAAAACTGACGTGTTAAGATGGAAAATTAAACTTATACGAAGAAGAAGGAATGTGAAACAGTCTGTAAAGTCTGCAGGTGTAGTGACAGACACACAGACAGTCGGAAGCTAATCAGCTGCAGCAGGTGGACCCATATCTCTCCGGTCCTCCTACAGTCTGAATTAAACAGATTTCAGTCTGCAGACGGAGGTTTTCCTCTCAGATCAGCTGATTACAAGTAACAGCAAACACTAATTACCATTCCAAAACGAGCTGTAATTAGTGAAGACAAATGAGCCAAAGGGATGTTTCCAGACGCTGCTGCTTGTTAAATGCTGCCTGTTTGTTGTATAACATTGACCCTCACAGACTGCAGGCAGCAGAACAGGGACATTCAAAGGAGAATAAACCGATCTACAGCCAGTGATCAACATGAAGTAACTAATACACCAGAGACCAGGATGGTCCTGATTGGTTCACACAGTCTGTTGGGAACACACATCCACATTTATAAGGAGGTCATGTGACCTGACACCATCACAGATATCAGATTCAAAAGATCACTAAACCTGCTGATTTTTACTTTGTTGGTCTGGAAGCTGATTTGTCAACACAAATTAAAACTTTTCACCCAACTATGTGATATAATAAATGTTTTATTTATAATATAATTTGGAATAATCCCATGTCATGGAAAACTGGTGCAAACAGTGTAACTAATCAGATGTGATAAACTGTAGGCTTGTTATATGAACTACTGCATATTGTTATTGCTGTGACTCACAGAAGCGTAAGATCTTTCTTATTCTGCTAGCTCCCTCCCTCCCAGCATATTTAAAAGGTGCAGCAGAGGACTGCAAGACAAACGCTGCAGGCGTGTCATGTGTGCTGCGGGAGGTAAGGAGACACCGACCAGAGTGAGCGACAGACAGCTAACCAGCAATGAGCGGCTGCTGTCAGACTCTCCGTGTCCTCGCTGGAAACACAGAGTCCGCTGGAGCTTTGACCGTCAGAAGCACATTCATGGCCCTTTGTAAAAGTTTCTGTGTGGTACCTGTGTTGTAGCTGAGCTAACGTTAGCGGCTCAGAGAGGCTGAGAGGCTGTCTGTGGGGGAGTGTCAGTACATAGCCGTAGCCCTGCTGTTTATCATCACGGGAAACAATGCAGTCCGGTGGTGCTTCTAAAGCCGTCAAAAGCACAAGTCAGAAACATTAAGCCAAAATTGAAAAATACTAAGTAGAGGGTTAGCAAAAAGTAGCATAAACGCTTGTGAATGATGCATCCCGATCTGCATATATTTGAAAATGAGTGCTGTTTCACAGACTCCCACTCAAAGGCAGGGGGTGGTTGGCCACCCACATCTGATTAGAAGACATTAACACTCTTTTTTTAAATATAAATGTCATGACGTAAATTAGTCCCAAACGGTCGACTCTGTCAGCATTAGCCTTGCAAGGTTCAGGGTGATTTAAAACAGTTGATGGTGTGGCGCCATTTTCAACCCATTTTCATAAATTTGGTAAGAATGCCAAATATGGGAAAATACCTTTTAAAGGTACCTCTTTAAGCATTAAGTAGAAAAGCAGAATATGTCCCCAAGTCAAGATAATATTTTACCGTATTTCCTCAAATAAAAGCTGGGTCTCAAATAATGGCCGGGGCCGTGGTCAACACAAACTAATAAAGGCTGGTCCAGCTAAGCATAATGGACTCTCTTTAATTTAATAAATTCAATGATATAATCATGTTATTTTCAACACTTATTGATCTGGATTACTCTTCTAAAGTTATATTGTCCTATTTCAGTCACTGAATTTTCCACAACACGTTTCTGCAAATGTTTCACAATAAAAGTCTTTTTAGGAAATTAAGGCATTCTGTCCACTGAAACGCTAGAGGGCTTTTAATTAGAAACAGATACAGGAAGTGTTGAGCTTGTATTAACAGCATATTGCAGTAACAAAAATTTAATTGGGCAAACGGGAGCAGATCAGAAAATTAGGAGGCTTCATACTAAAATATGAGTAAATATAGTTATCAAACAGAGGAAATTAGAAACAAAGGTCTGTCTCTAATATAAGCCTGCTTCAAATTAAAGCCTGGTACCCTCTGCCGTTGAGGTAATTAAAGGCCCCAGCCAATATTTGAGAATTTACGGTATGTTAATGAAAAACAGGAACAAATGTACACTCAGTATTTATGCTGAATTTAAATGTTTAACATTTAATAAACAAATTTAGTCAGTTTAGTAAAAAAAAAATAGTTTTAGTTGAATTTGTCTTTTTGCTCAAAGTTTTCCAAACAAATTGTTGTTTTTGTGTAATGTATTAATTTTGTGTACTTGATCATTTTCTCACTAACCCGCATGTTGTCACCTGAAATTTAAACACTCTGTCAGCAGGTGAACATGTTGTGAAGCTGCTCTCTGCTCTCTGCGGATCAGCATCAGTATGCAGAGCAGGTGTCACCTGTGAATGAGCCAGTTGATAATTATTGATTGTGTCTCTCCATGCATGAGGTAATTTGAGACGTTCTTCATTTGCATGCAGCCTGTGAAGACTCAGCCCTCGTGTGTCAGATCTCATCGCTGCTGAGAAGATGTAACATGTGACTCGTTCACACTCCCTGTCTGGGAGGCGTCCACGCCGCGTCATCATCTCCTGATCAGGCAATCACCCGCTCGGACACACTGGAGAATAGGATCTGATAAAGGGCTGAGTATGAATTTCAGATTTGTGTCCCCGACCTCGACCTGCCGAGGCTGTAGGGCAGTGTGATGACGTGACATCATAGAACTTGATTAGAGGAGGATGAAGGGGGAGGGGTTTAAATTGCAAGTCATTACTTAGTAACTACTAATTAATTAATTCTTTCCACAGAGTCTCCAGTGTTCATTTCTTTAAAGATTATACAAACAACAAGAATAAATGTGCAATTTACACAAAAGCTGGTATTTGAAATATCACATTATTACAGTACATACTGTAGTACTTTAAACACAGATAATGTAGTCAGGACTGTGACTTAGTAAATCATTCATACAAGACAAAATGATTTACAGTATATGACTGTTCTTAATTTCATTGATTGACTTTTTCTTTTCTTTATCAACTACCAACTTTGTGTTTTATAGTAACTGAAGACACCAAACATCAGATAGTTTTACATGAATATACAGCAGAGGTGAATACAGATGTCCTGCTGGAGTTTGTCTGCAGCTCGCTGCTCTTTTCAAGACCTCCAGTGGTGGCTGTGGTTATAAATACATTTCTGAGATGCAACATTAACACACACACACACTCAGTATAAGTGCGTAGTGATAAATATTGATACAGTGATCCTGTTTGATTACCTGCTATAAGTGACGACAGACTCTCAACATGTCACAACTAATGTGTCAGACTGAGATTTATCATTCATAATGCAGGACGCTCGACCGTCTCTCTCTCTCTTCCACTTTAATAAATGATCTTCGGTCTGAAGGGAGCCTCCTCCTCCTCCTCCTCTTCTTCTTCTTTCTGTTCCTCCTATCCTTTTTTCCCCCAAAGTAAATAAGTAAAATAACAAAATTCATACATAAAACTGATTCTTGACCTCAGAGACAGCAGTTGAGAAAACCATCTCCACTCAGTAGCTGTTCTGGAGCTTTTGATCATATCACATGATCTTGCAGTTTTTCATATTCATATACATAATGTAAATTATTCGTATATTCTTATAGTAATACATATATTCAATGTACAGTTAATTCTGTTCTCTTCTGCACCTCGTTGTGCACCTTCCACTTGACTTACACAAATGTAATTATATTATATTACTATCATTGTACAATGTATATTCAGTACATATTAGAGTTAATGTTACCTTTAGTCTCCTAAGTTGTTTTTAGTCTATCTCATATTTTATTTCATATTTTATAATGTGGGATTCATAACATACTAATATCTGTCTATGGAATTCAATATGTTCAACTCTAAATAAATCAATAAATTCCAAATGGAAAAAAATATATATACAATATAATTCAAACAAATTAGTAGTAGTAAACTGAGTTGTGACCAGAGAGCTGCAGTGAGGAGGGTTTGTCTGATGCAAATAGTATCATAGTAAGTTTTAAATTAGGGGGAGTGACACACACACATTCAATTCAATTCATAACAGAAGTTATCTCATTGCACTTTTCTTATAGAGCAGGTCTACACTTTATAATATTTTTTACCCAAGACCCAAGAAATCCCACCATGAGCAAGCGACAGTGGCAAGGAAAAACTTCCTTTGGCCATCTGCCGCTGCTGTGTTGCGTTGAGGGGGGGCACAATGCAAATTCCACCTAGAATTTAAAAATAATAATAATGTAGTGGTAATATTAATATGAATAAAGTAATAATAATAATAGGAATGATAGTGATAGGAATAATAATGACAATAACAACAACTGTAGCAGCAGTTGTCGAGCAGGAACACGGGGGCAGCAGGTGGCCCACAACCACAGATCCAGACTCTGCAGGAACACGGGGGCAGCAGGTGGCCCACAACCACAGATCCAGACTCTGCAGCTCCGGAGGCAGAAATACCTGCTGAAAGCGACAGAAGGAGAGAGGAGAGAAACGAGAAAGCACAGAACTACGGGAGAGAGAAGATGTTGAGTTAGTAACATGCAGTAATGGGATAAAAATGCATACAGACGGAGAGGGAGAGGAGGAGAGAGGAAAGAGGTGCATCATGGGAAGTCTCCTGGCAGTCTAGGCCTATAGCAGCATAACTAAGGGATGGTTCAGGACTCATCCAAGCCAGCCCTAACTATAAGGTTTATCAAAGAGGAAAGTCTTAAGTCTACTCTTAAATGTAGAGATGGTGTCTGCGTCCCGAACCCAAACTGGGACCTGATTCCACAGGAGAGGAACTTGATACCTGAAGGCTCTGGCTCCTGGTCTACTTTTGGAGACTCTAGGAACCACCAGTAACCCTGCATCCTGGGAGCGCAGCGTTCTAGTCGGGTAATAAGGTATTATGAACTCTTTAAGATACGATGGTGCCTGACCATTAAGAGCTTTGTAGGTGAGGAGAAGGATTTTAAATTCTATTCTGGATTTTACAGGAAGCCAGTGCAGAGAAGCTAATATTGGAGAGATATGATCTCATTTCCTAGTTCTTGTCAGTACACGTGCCGCAGCATTCTGGATCAACTGGAGAGTCTTAAGGGACTTATTCAGGCAGCCTGATAATAAGGAACTGCAGTAGTCCAGCCTAGAAGTAACAAATGCATGGACTAGTTTTTCGGCATCATTTTGAGACAGGATGTGCCTGATTTTTGCAATGTTACGTAGGTGAAAGAAGGCAGTCCTTGAAGTTTGTTTCATGTAGGAGTTAAAGGATCAATCCTGATCAAAGATAACTCCGAGGTTCCTTACTGTGCTGCTGGAGGCCAGGGCAATGACATCTAGAGTAACTATATCTTTAGATAATGTGTCTCGGAGGTGTTTGCCCCCCCCCCCCACACACACAGACACACACACATACCTTTAATGAGTCCCTGCAAACAGACAAAAACCTCATACTGAGCCTCCTGTGAGAGATTTAATGGGCACAGATGTTCACAACTTCAACACCTCATTTACTGAGTCTGTGTGTGTGAGTGTGCTTGTCTTGTGTGCTGTCCAATATCAGTTTTAAACCATTGTAGTGAGGACATTTCTGCATTGTGAGGACATTTTAGCCGGTCCTCACTACTTCAAAGGACTGTTGGAAGGTCAAGAATTAGGGTTCAGGTTCAGGTTAGAATTAGGTTTATGTTACAGTTAGGGATTAGGGGCATAATCAGTGGAGGAAAGTAACTAAATACATTTACTCAAGTGCAGTACTTAAGCACAAATTTGAGGTACTTGTACTTTACCTGAATATTTACATTTTATTCTACTTTATACTTCTACTCCACTACATCTCAGAGACAAATATTGTACTTTTAACTCGCTGCATTTGTCTGACAGCTTTAGTTACTTTACGCATTATAATGTTTTATACCTTTCCTGTCCAGTGAAAACCTACTTACATACTTTTACTTACATACTACAGCCGCCAAAATCAACACAAAATGTAAGATCCTTGTAGTTGCTCTAAGTAAGGTTTTGAATGCGGAGTATTTTCACAGTGTGGTATTAGTACTTTTACTGAAGTAAAGGATCCGAATACTTCTTCCACCACTGGGGCTAGACAATGCGTTATGTCAGTGAGGGTCCTCACAAGAATAGAAACACAAATGTGTTGCCTCTGAGCAACGCTCATTAACTCATTAACTGTATGTGGATGCTGACTTTTTTTTAAAACTGTCTCAGGTTTTCACATCTTCCTGTTCTCTTCTGTCATCATCACCCTTCAGTATCACAGGGATATTTGTTTCACCTACAGTCTGAGGGATCTGACCTTTGATCTTCTTACTGTTGGTGCTTGTTATAGTGAGTCTCCTACAGCTCACTGGAAGGCTGTCTTCATGCAAAACGGGAGAATGTCAGTGATGCAAGCGTCAACATTTCTATGTTAGACAACACAAGCTGTTGTGAGGTGTTTTGGTTGTTTGACTCTGTTGAGTCGTGAGTGTGTCGGCTCTCACCTCGTCGTCTGGTCTTCATCTCTTATCTCCTGACTCCTATCAGGGCTGAGTAGCTGTTGTTTGGTTTAGATAACCCTCATGGCTCTGGGAGTCAGAGACGACTGTTTCCCACGCTGACTGTGCTGTGTTCACTTCACATGGGAATAAAAACCGACTTTAGATTTCTTTAATTAACTGTTAGAAATTTAGAGAGTGATAGAAACCCCTGTACAATATTATTATTTACATCAGGTCAGATCAGATATATGAAGTATATTGACGTATATTCTCTGTATATTACTAACATTAGTAAGATGACTTGTCAATCAGAATTTTTGGCCACTTGTTGGCAGCAAGACAAACACAACTTACTCACTGACTCACGATCAGCTGATAACATGTTAGCAAACAGCTGCGTGCTTCCACATCCAGCAGACACAGAGCAACATGATGATGTGATTGACAGTAGCAATAATTACTTGTGGGGTTCCTCAGAGCTCTGTTGTCGATCCTTTATAATTTCATTTTTAAATGAGTGGTTATGGTTAAGGTGTGATTAGCTTTAGTTAAGTAAAAACTACTTGGCTGCATTAATTGATTGATATATATATATATATATATATATATATATATATATATATATATGTGTGTGTGTATATATATATATATATATATATATATATATATATATATATATATATATATATATTCATTTAATGCGGGTTTTCATTTTATTCTGGTTATTGCAACAGGTCCTCATACCTAAACAATAGAATAGGTCGTTTGCCAAAGACTCCCAAAATGACATACATGACCATCGAAGAGTACCAGCCACACACGTACCGGACCTTCGTCGTCATGGTAACAATAATAAATATGGTTAACTTGTGAAACGGTTGCAGTTTGGTTAGGTTTAAGCACCAAAACTACTTGGTTAGGTTTAGGAAAAGATCGTGGTTTGGGTTAGAATAAGTACGTTAGTTACGCATGTAAGTTAAGTACAAATGTAACTTAACTTTTCACACAGCACACAAACGGTAGTCAGCTCGGTGAAAGTCCCATCCATCCACGCCGGCCTCCTCCCTACGCGGATATTGTCGCTCTTTATACTACTGCACCTGATTTCCTTCTTTGCTCCCATCATAATTACTACGGCCACTAGAGGCCACCGCCTAACAATAAACGTAGTCTGTATTATTTGTGCCACAATGAACATTCTGAATGAAATCCAATTTTTTACCGTTGTTGTTAATATAACACAATACAATTATTAAAAAGACTGATAAGCCTGTCTCTCTCCCCAGTTAGTGCATCTCATGTATTACCATTACATTTGTGCCACAGAGTAATGCATCCAATTTTCCAAACAAATACCCAACAATCTTAATCTCACCCAGAACGTGGTTTAAAAACACTTCCTGCTGTTGTGAAGATATTTCTAAAACTCTTCTGATCATCTGGAAAACATTCCATCTGCTGCACAATGAAAAAGATTAATTTAATTAATTTTTTTTTCTTTGGCTTTTTGCCTTTATTTGATAGGAAAAGCTGAAGAAAACAGGAAATGTGGGAGGGAGAGGGAGGGGAAGACATGCAGCACACGGCTGCAGGATGGATTTGAACCCAGACTGCCGTCATTTCTTTTAAAAATGTCAATCCCTGTGAACTCGTTGCCTCCACCTCTCTCTCTCTCTCGCTCTGCACCCATTTCCAGACACTGCAGACCTGAGCGAGCGAGGGGCGAGCAGCCGAGTGTGACGGAGAAATGAACTGAATAGAGAGAGAGGTGGAGTGGTGAGTGTGTGTTCTGCATACAGATCGACTGTCTGTAATAACGCAGGGACAGATATTCTGGCTGTTGATTGGTCAGCTCCATGGTGGCGTCTGCAGGCATTAAGATTGCATGAGCACACGCACAAACACACACAGATTCAGGCTTCTCACAGTTTAAACTCTGTCTTTGAAATATAAATGCACCAGTTTGCTCTGCTGCCTCTGTTTCACTAAAACAAACAAACGCTGAACCCAAACAGTCTCTGCTCTCAGCTGGAAGAAAACATGACATTGTAATTGTGCTGTAACTAAAAACACTGAGCGTGATGATTATCTGTATCTGTAGGTTGACTTTCATAGAAATGAACTAAAACAAATGGCTGCCTGGAAGGAAACTAATCAATCCAAAATCTAACGAAGGATTAATATATTTATTATATTTAATATATGTACTAAGAACCGATCATTTGATCTGCCGTCCACACACCTAATGGTACTGAAATTGAAATTGTCCAACCTTATAAATAACTGGAGATATGGCGAGACATTCAGGAACAGTATGGCCTGTAATCTGAGAATCAGTTAGAAGTAGCTTTAGCTGCTAACACTACTGTTACTTAAATTAAATTAAATTAATATCAAACTTCATGCATCAGATTAGATCTGTGTTTGTGCATCAGTCTAGCTGAATTTCTGACTCTTGTATCAGTTTCTGATACACATACGATAATACATAAACAATATTATCACTTCAACACAAACTTCTAATATCCATCTTTATGCAGATGACACAGTCTTGTATGCATTTGGCTCCTCTTTAAATTAAGCTATACTATATTGAGATTACAATCTGCCTTTAACATTCTTCAGACAGAATCTCCAGCTTTTAATGAATGCTGACAACAAAACATGTTTTAAAAAAACTCATTATTCCAGTACGCATCTCCCTGCCATCCATATAATCTAATCTAATATCTAATAATTTTCATCAAGTTGAGTAAAAAAGAATTAGCATCAAAATAGTACTTATTCTTCAGATCAGAATGAGGTGCTCATATGAAAATGTGTCACTCCTGCTAATATCTTCAGATGAAATTCTTTTTTAAACAACAGTTCCAGGTTTTTAATAACATAAAATATCATATTTCTTCACTTTAAATAATCCAAAACCAACTACGAAATGGTCTGTATGAAAAAAGGGACACAGCGTCCAGTAGTGAGAGTGAGGCTGCAGGTTATCTGAACATCCACAGCTGCATTTATGCAGAATTTACTCTTGTTTTTAATTTTTCCTGTAAATCCAGAGTTTTCTTCTTTAGTTGAAACTGAGTCCCACAGAGCAGGAACTGAGTTTCCGTCAGCCTGTGGAGGTGAGGAGAAACCAACACTGCAGAAAGAAAGTTACTGACAGGATGGACATCTACAGGACCTGAAACCCTGAAACACAATGCAGCATGGTATATCTGCATATACGCACCATTACACCTCTATACAGAAGGCAACAGGTAAAGGATCAGTGCTTTGCTCAAGTGCTCTCTGACAGCATGTCGGCTGTTATTTCATACTACACATGCAACAAAAATTTTGATTATTTTGTATATTTTCTGAATTTTCTTAACGTTAACGTCTGCTGATTCTTGGTGCACTTTCCTTCTTTTCTTCTGACTCTTAAAGATAAAACAGCACATCAAAAATAAGATGTTGGTCTGGTCTCCGCACGATGAGAGGACTTCCCGCTGGATTTTAATATCTCAATCCTGAAAAACCATGATGGCTTTTCTATTCTGCGTGTGACAGAAGCTGCTTCAGTGAACACATTCAGATGTTATTGAACGGGACAGAGTTGAGCCTCGCCAATCAATCTGACGTCTGTGACTGTACCTGTGATGGAGAAGCAGTCAGCTGTCGGAGGATTGGCAGGCGGGTGTGAAATGTTCAAAGCAGTGAGGTGTTTTTGAATGAAAGCCATTCGAGGTGGAGGACTTTGGGTAATAACAGAGAGCCTGTCCCAGCCGTCCATCCTCATCACCTCTATCATTCTCTCTCCTGATCCCACGCAGTGAGGCCGGAGGTCTGAACACTCAGACTGGATGAGGGGGGGAGGAGGGTTAAACCTCCCAGCCTGCTCGGCGTTATGCTGATGAGGCTGCTGCTCCCTCTCAGGGGGATTCACACCCACACGGTTTTACCAAATTTCTCCAGCGAGGGTCATTGGAAATGTGATTCAGGAGTCTCGGGGGAAATAAGCATGCAAGGTGCTGCTGCTGTTTGCCCGTCAGGCAAAGTAATATGCTCAGCCTGTTAGACGCAGCAATAATCTCCATAGGGCCGAGCCGAGGGACGCCTGCACCCCCAGGACTCTGAGCGACGCTGAGGGAGAGTCTGCTAGGGTTTATGAGGCCATTGTCACAGAGTGGTCACACTCAGAGTCAATGTCCTCATCACACAGATGGTGAACATCACAAAGCAGCAGAGACTGAGAGCTGAGGGCGAAACGCCTGAGAGGGTTTTATCAGCAGACTCTGGCAGAGAAACAACACTAGCAGCTCTGTGAGGCTGTACTTAGACACAACAGTGCTTTGATCTATGAGTTAACATCAGCATGCTAACATGCTCACAATGACAATGCTAACATGCTGATGTTTAACATCTTAGTTTGTCCTGTTAGCATGCTAACATTTTCTCATTAGCAGTAAACAGACTTAAAGGTCCAGTGTGGAGGATTTAGTGGAATGAGAAATGAGCAATGAAATTGCAGTTTGCAGCCATTTGAACACCGCTCGCCTCGCCCTCCCCTTCCAAGCGTGTAGGAGAAACTACGGTGGCCACAAAAAATGTGAAAAACACAAACAGACCTCTCTAGACCCAGTGTTTGGTTTGTCCGTTCTGGGCTCCTGTAGAAACATGGCGGTGCAACATGGCGGCCTCCGTGGAAGCGGACCCGCTCCCTCTGTAGATATAAACGTATTATTCTAAGGTAACGAAAACACAGCGAGTCTTATTTTCAGGTGGTTATACACTGATGAAAACACACTTAGAAATATTATATTCCATTTCTGCCAACAGCTGCTCCTAAATGTTGCACACTGGAGCTTTAAAGTACAGCTGAGGGCTCAAACAACTGACAGATGTCACATTTTGTGTAATCAAATCTGAACCTTGTGTGGAAATAATATACGAACGATGATAAACAATGTGATGCATAAAAGTGAAAAGCAAAATCTTAAACATACAGGTTGAACATGTATCTGATACTTCCTGTGTGTTGTTTTGTCCTCAGCCTCAGCAGCTGTCAGTAACTTTCTCTCCTCACCTCCACAGGCTGACGGAAACTCTGTGGGACTCAGTTTCAACTAAAGAAGAAAACTCTGGATTTACAGGAGAAAAGTAAAAAACAGAGTAAATTCTGCATAAATGCAGCTGTGGATGTTCAGATGACCAGCAGCCTCACTCTCTGCAGACGCTGTGTCACTTTGTTCCATACTTCCTTTTTGTAGTTGGTTTTGGATTATTTTAAGTGAAGAACTATGATGTTTTATGTTATTTTCTGCCCCATTAATGTGCTCTGGTCAGTTACAGCTGCTCTAAACACAGTCACACGAGGATACTGAGGTAGAAAACCAGATATGTGTTTATCTTTCAAATTCACCATCTTTTTCATACTTCAAACAGAACACAATAATCCTGTTAAAATGCTGCTGTGGCTGTGTTCACACCTGAAAAACAGATTCAGGTGTGTTTAAAATCCTCTGATGTGGATCAAACAGCTAGCCACTGGAGTCCAAATATGTGACCACGTATCCATTCATTGAGTCCCAATCTGAACCTGAATGCTGAATAGGAATCTCTTAAAATATCATTCATCTGCATCTTAAATAATTTCTTAAACCAAAATCTAACGTAAAACAAAATCTCAACCTTAATAAAACCTTGAATTTACAATTAATGTGTAACTGTAAATGTGCCCCTTAAAATCTACTTCATTTGATAATGAAGTGCTTTTCAGGTCTGCAGCGTCTAAAGGATCCTTTTGGACTGAATTCCCATTAAGTTTGAAAGCTTTTTTTTATTTCTCCGCCCTTCTCCTCCCTGCTGTCACCCCCTCCTCTTCCCTTCCCTCCCCTCCTCCCTGCTGTCACCCCCACCCCCTCATTTACATAATGTCTCCCATTTTCTCTGTATATGAAATTCCTGTCTGCAGGAGTCAGACTGTCTCTCTGCTGCCCCCTGCTGTTAGGAAACAGCAGCTACAGGATGACGTCACAGGTACATTTTCAGGTTAAACACACACACACACACACACACACCTGTCCTGCAGCAGCTTCAGGTCTGATTGTTCTGAACAACATCCTCCTCTCTGGCGGTGGTGTCAGAGAGGAGGATGCTGGGTAAACTACACGCCATCTTGGACAGCGTCTCCCACCCGCTCCATGACGTGCTGGTCAAACAAAGGAGCGCCTTCAGCGGAATACTCATCCCCCCACAATGCACCACAGAGCGCCACAGGAAGTCATCAGACTCTTTAACTCCTCCCTCTAAGTGTCAGTCTGTCTGACCCGAAGTCACTAAACTGGACATTGATCATTAACATCTCTGCCATAATTAATAATAATTGTGCAATATTCTGAATATTACTTCCGTGCAATATTAGTTTTCCTATGTTAGGTTTTCTTATTTATTGCTACTGATACTATATACCTCAATTACTCTTCGACAGTACATGCACCTCCGCTTATTAATATTATTTATTACATAATTAGTTACATTTATTTTATACTGTACTTCACCATCAACCAGTAAACCCACTTGGTACTCGACACTTAGTTTATCTTATACTTATACCGACATGTTACTTAATGTATTTTCTGACCTGTTTATAGTGTTTATAGTGTATCATATCGTTTGCTAGTCCTTCCTCCTGTGTGCGCTGACGTAAAGGCGAGCTGCTGTAACAAAGAGTTTCCCTTCGGGGATCAATAAAGTGTTTCTGATTCTGATTCTGATGTTTCACCACAGGTTTCATCAGGCTCGCTTTACAATCTTACACACAAAGAACAATAAATAATCTCGCTCAAGCATCAAACGATGAGGCGGCGGGAACTATAATCAATAAGAACAGGTGAGCAGTGAAGAGTTTCTTCAAACACCTTGTCGGCCCTCGACTGCTGCCTGCTGTCGGCAGAGTTTGGAGTGGTTGTACTGGCGTGTTTGGAGGCGGTGGGGGTTGTACAATAGGTGAAAGAGCAGAACATGATGGATATGATCTCATTAGAAAGCCGGGCTTTAATTTCCTCTCTGTGCTTCATCTTTATTAACGTCAGACAGCCGGTCGATGATCCGGCCTCCGACGCAGAAACCGAAGTGGGAAATCAGGTGAAATCACAGTTAAGTCCTAACAGTTTGAAGGCGTCAGGGTCGGGCTCAAGGACACAGGATTCCTATGGTTTTCGATGTGTTTTACATGAAAATTTGAAAATGAATGTTTTCAAAATCCTACTTGACCGACTTAATATTTAACCCAAAAGAGGAGCAGCTACTCCTCCTTTTCAAACGAGACTTAAAAGACTGTGAGCATCTTTAAATCCCACAATGACAAGAATATCACTGAATATGAAATCTCTGTCTGTCTTTGGCCTAAAACTGTCTAATTTAATCGTTTTGACTCTGAAAAATATCAGGAAGTGAACACTTCTCTTCAGGTCAGTAAGTTTTTGGAAGTAGCTTCTCCATCACAGATCTGTTTAAACCCAGATTCATCCTGCCAGTCCCGGGATCGAACCAGCTACCTCCAGCTCACGAGCCGGCTTCTCTAACCTTTAGGTTGTCGGCTTCCTGTATGCGGCTCTGCTGTAGAAACACTGAAGCTGCATACATGTTGTGTGTTTGTCCTTCAGGACAGCAGATGAAGGATGATGATGTCGGTGTGATCTGACAGCTGGGTGGAGCTCTGCTCTGATGGACCGATGGCTGCAGCGTTCAGACTCACGATGTTAATGACTCAACTTAATTAGATTAACAGAAATAATGTCCAGTCCAAACAAAAACAGGAGGAAGGTCCTCATCAGGGACCTTTAAAGTTCCCTCTCAGCAAGGCGATTAAAGAACCTGCACTCTACCTCGCTGATATTATTACCACGAGGGAACGCCAAAATGGAAATGTTTAAAATTCACATTCTGCGCTTTTCTCAGTCCGTCTGTGGTCGTGTTATTTTGCTAATAAATTCTTAAATGGACCAATTTGTGTTGTAAACAAACTGATCCGTAAGGCCGGTGCTGTCCTGTATGCTGTTGCATGCTGGGGCAGCAGGCTGAGGGTAGCGGACGCCAACAGACTCAACAAACTGATCCGTAAGGCCGGTGACATCGTGGGGGCGGAGCTGGACTCTCTGGCGGTGGTGTCAGAGAGGAGGATGCTGGGTAAACTACACGCCATCTTGGACAGCGTCTCCCACCCGCTCCATGACGCGCTGGTCAAACAAAGGAGCGCCTTCAGCGGAAGACATTTTTTAAATCCACACATTTCCTTTCTTTGTCAAAACCTGGAGCCTACATTACCCACATTGCAACTCTTCCTCTGACAGATGGTTGTGTTATGCTAGTAGCGGCTAATGTAGCCTGCAGCAGAGAGGAGGTCTGCTGAGCTCGCTGCTTTCTGACTCCAACAGATTTGTTTCATCTTCAAACTTGTAGTCTTCGGCCCCGACCGACGCCGACTCGAGTGACATCACTTGAGGACATTTATCAGACTTCACGCAGCTCCCTCTGAGACACTGAAGGCTTTATTCTACATTAAAACATCTGCAGTACAACTCCCCAACACCTGGAAACACCTGGAAACACCTGGAAACACACGCTGAGGTGGAAACACTGGAGTTCACCTTTAAGAGTTCGAGGCCACCAGTCACACGCACACACAGTGCAGCCGGGCCGGCCTCGCAGAGAGGCTAATTGCCATAATTTCGTCTGAATGGTTGACACACATGTCCTCCTCTCCGCTGAGGCTGCCCAGGCGGGGTCAAAGGTCAGGTCCAAGCTCAGCGCCGTGAGTGGGTGATCCCAGAGGAGGAGGGGGTTCAGATGTTAAAACAGAGCAGGTCGATACATGAACACATGAAATCCTTCTTCAGCAGATAGACGACGTCATCGCTCGAACAAAAACACGTCTGCATACAGAGAGACGGCAGAAAAAAGCTCTGAACACTACAGCTTTTGTTTTTCTGTCCTTCTTCTGGTTCATTTGTTTTACCCTCCTTTACTTCAGGTTTTACGTCGTCATTCTACTCATGAGTCTTTACGCCGTAAGATTTCTGTAAGGTTTCACAGAAATGATATTGATGGTAAAAAGAGAACCATTTGTAGTGGTTTTGGCGACCCTCGGACTATCTAACCAAACATTACAGTTGTACACAAACAGTCTCATTGAACATCCAGGTTAATCTGGTTCTTTAGTGAGGGAGGGCTGAGGGGGCGGGTGACAACAGCGCCCGAGGTTGATTAAAGTTGACCTTGAGTGGAGAGGAAGAGAATGAGAACGAGAAGTAATGACGGAGAAGAAGACTAAAGG
The DNA here is from genome assembly GCA_027580175.1 of Siniperca scherzeri. Classification (NCBI taxonomy): domain Eukaryota; kingdom Metazoa; phylum Chordata; class Actinopteri; order Centrarchiformes; family Sinipercidae; genus Siniperca; species Siniperca scherzeri. The sequence continues at coordinate 28,359,511 of CM050851.1, read as the reverse complement.
AAATCGATGAGCATGAGATCGATGACTATTAGATTTTTTATCACAAATTTCTGAAGAAGAAGAGGAGGAGGAGGAGGTGGAGATGTCATTGACTGGCTGACTGGTGGAGGAGATCCAGCCGATAAGCTTAAATCGAAATAAATGAGTGTGATGAGGAGAAACAGAGGGGGTTGTGGGTAAATGCCGGGAGTTTCCTGCTGCACCAATCAGTGCCCAGGGAAGTGGTTTACTCGGGGTCAGACTGCTGTCGGGCTGAAAGGACGTGAACTGGAAGAAATCATTCAAATGTATTAATATTAAAGGTTTTTAAAACAAAAACAATATAATGTGTTAGTGCGAGGAGTTCTCTTGCATGTGTCTCAAATTGATTTAAGATTGGACACATACTAAAATTCAAATACTACCAGCCCGATTTATCTACAATATATTACTGTTATTTTCCATTATTTCATATTTTCATACATAATGTGTTTATATTTTTCTTGCATCGGACAAAACAAGCAGCGTAACGTGCGGATACCGTTGTTGTTTGGGCTCAAAAAAGTGTTGCAATGGTTTAAAAATCTTTTTCATTGTGCAGTGTACGAAATATCTTTTTATCCAGATGGACAGAAAAGTCTTCAAGGGTTTTGGAAATACCTTCAAAAGAGTGGTGAGTGTTTTTTAGCGCCCTTCTGGGTTTTTCCAAGATCGGCAGGGACTCAAATGAGAACATATGAGGCTCGATTCAGTCAGACCTCGGCACGATGGTCTTATGGAATAACGAGTTGTCTGTTTTATAATTTGTTCATGCAACAGACAACTCGGAGAGACTTTTTCAGACCTGCAGACAGCAGCCCCACCAGACTTCATCATGGGTGTGTGAAGGAATAAATCAGCCCAACACGTTCTTGGTTTTCCTCATAACCCTTCCACGGAGGCCGCCATGTTGCACCGCCATGTTTCTACAGGAGCCCAGAACGGACAAACCAAACACTGGCTCTAGACCTGAACCTGATCTGGGAGATCGCAGACCTCAAGTGAACAAGCTGACTGAGAAACTGGGTTTCATTATTTAAAGCTCCAGCGTGGAACATGCAGGAGCAGCTGGCAGAAATATAATATTTATTAGTGTGTTTTCATCAGTGTTTAATCACCTGAAAATAAGAACCGCTGTGTTTTCGTTACCTTAGAATAATAATACGTTTATACCTACAGAGGGAGCGGGTCCACTTCCACGGAGGCCGCCATGTTTCTACAGGAGCCCAGAACGGACAAACCAAACACTAGAGAGGGCCGTTGCAATCTGCAGTTTCACCACTAGAGGCCGCTAAACGCTCCACGCCGGACCTTTAACATGTAAACTTTAATGTTGTTGTTGGTCAAGCTGGAGCTCAGAACTATTTCATATACTTCTGGTAGTTTAATCTGTGGCCATATTTTATAAACTGATCGCATGTTTTGTTTGTAAAATCTTCATTTTAAAAGGAGCCAGTAAATAAATCTGCTAAATAAATGTAGTGAAGTAAAAAGTACAACATTTCTCTCTGAAATGTAGATAAGTAGAAGTGTAAAGTAGCATAAAATGGAAATACTCAAGTACTTAGTTACTTTCCACTGCTGATACAAACACATTTCCTACAACATGAAATGTTGTGTATTTGTCACTGAGTTCGCAGAGCTTTATCAGCGCTGCTGCTCTTAAGTAAGAAAAGTCAACACATCAAGATATGCATGTACCTGGTGCTATTGGGTTCATGGCTCTGTTTTAAATATTGAACGTTAGTACAAGCAGCGAGCTACTATTCCACCACTTCATTTCATTGTTCCAACAATTAATTGATTAGTTGATTGAAAAAATGTAATTTTGTCAATAATTTTGATAATGGATCATTTACGTCATCAGATTTTCAGTTTTATGTCTCAGTAAACTGAACATTTTGGAACAAAACATTTGAAGACGTCACTTTGGACTCTGGGAAACTGGCATGGACATTTTTCACTGTTTCTGGACATTTTGTAAACCACAAGATGAATTGGTAAAATAATAGACAGTGTGTGAATGATGCTGTCAGGTCATGTGATATTAATGTCACACAGCATTATGGGATGTGTTGTGTTTATTTCAGAGTTAAAGTATCAGTGACCACCAATCAGACTGTCACGTGTCATTCTGTTTGATTTCTCATCATTAAACACAGATCAGAAACTTTAAATCCTGTCAGTGTTTGAAGTTCAGTGATGGAGGACGAGAGTTCGGAGGATCAGAGTTTGGACGCTGGTCTCTGCTGATTGGCCGGAGCGGCAGTGATCGGCGTGGGTCGACCCCAGAGCCGGAGCCGGCTGACTCCGCCGTCCGGGCTGATGATGAGACGAACGTGACTCACGGGTCGGCTTGGCGTCAGCTCGACCTCGCTGTAGAGATGTCTGTGATGAGGACGAAGCTGCAGCACAGACAGGAAGCAGTTCATGTACAAACACTCATCACGTGACCAGATTGTTTCTCATTTACAAAGTAAAAATATCTTCTGAGAAACTACAGGTTTCACTCTTTGGACTGAACGCTGTTAAACTAAACTCACAAATTTATAAATTTAACACTTATTGATTTAAAATGATCATTTAAAGGACTCGTTATCAGGGCCTTTATTTGAAGAGACATTATGTTATTGTAGTGATCTCACCTAAACTGTGATGGCTGATTGGCCGGTACAGTGCAGCTGCCATGAGCGTCTCTCTCATGATGTTCTTTGTGTTTTAAAGTTGGACATTTTGGTGTAAGTTAAAATATGAGTAACTTCTACCTGAAGGAGCATCAGTCATCACTGTTATGACGTCACTGTGATCATGTCTGCTGTGACTTACGGTTTATTGTATTTGAAATACATCCCGAGCTAACTTGGAAATCGCTGTTTAGATGGAAACTAAACTGGTTCTTACGATTTTAAATCAGTCATGAATGAATGAATGGAGTCAAAATGTCTGGTCTTGTTCGTGCTCTGACTGCTCCTAAGAAGCTACTTTGGGAAAAAGTCAAAATGACCTCACGCAATAGCACATTATTTAAGTTACATTTTGTGGTGTCCAGTAAATATTCATTAAGACAATTCTACATAATGGTGTCGGGATGCTGAATTTGCCCCAAAAAGACTTATTGAGTACAGCTATGATGTTTTATCAGATGTTACCGTCAGTTACATCAGCATATCCACGCAATTCACCCGAAACCAGCCACTAGAATGTGTTAGGGCCCAGCAGGGTCTCTGCAGGGTCTCTGCAGGGTGCTTGGCTGAAATTTAATTCCCCTCATATATGTGTGACACGCCCCGTCAGGAAACAGGAGGAAGGGGGGAGACTCCCAATGGCTGGGAGTTGGCCGGGACCTGGTTCCCAGTCGGCTGGCAGCCGAGAGGCCATCGGCTGGGAGCGGCAACTCTGAGTGGCTGCCACAGTAATAAATCCATCTTGCTCAGAAAAATATTACTCAAAAGGATTTAAACACATAGTTATAAGTAGCATATAAGTGTGGTAAACAGGCCTATAATATACTACTATAAAACTATTATATTCATTTTTTAAAACAACCCAAGAGTTACCCAATTAAGAAAAAAACCGCAGATGATTCTTAGTCGAGGCATCAATTTGTCCAAAGATGAACATTTTATTTTGAAAAGAAGCTCCTTGAATGATAAATCTGTCCAAATTAAACAACATTTTCCTACAAGTTATATTTCATTTTCCTCGTCGCTGTGAGTCCTGAGAGATCTGTGAGGTTTTGTTGGCAGGCGGCCATCTTGGCAGATGATGGCGCTTTTTATACATTTGGGTGAAATTCAACTTCAGCAGAGCGAGTTACAGACTCGCAGCCCGCCGTCTGCCAACACGTCCTCTGATTGATCCGTCAGTCTGCACATGAAGCTCTATATTTAAGCAAACTGACACTTTATGATTCCTTCCCATCTGTCAACAGGATAAATATCTGAATATCTCATTAATTACAAAAAAATAATTTTTCCTTGCCAAACTCAGTGGATATTAAAAACTAAAGTATGAGAGTGATGGGCGTCACCACGTGCGGAGAACAAGACACAGCGGCCTAGTTGGAAAAGACAAAGCCTTGACTGAGAGGCCTGAACGGAAAACAAAGGCCAGACAGTGAAACGGCGCCAAATCTCCACCAGCCGTTAATTCACCCTGAGATGCGACATGTAAGCTTGAATCAAAACACTGGATTTCTATTGGACGAGACGCCAAACACGGCGCCCCGTCAGTATCCGAGCCCGAGAGGACTTCCAACCAAAACGGACTGACGCATTAAATCGCTAACCAAGAGCGAACTCAAGTAAGAGGCTTGTGTAGCACGTGCAGCACGTTCCGTCGTGTGTCGGCGCCCGACTGTCCAGTAACACGGCTGGTGAACGAAAGTTTGCTGTTGTGATAAAGGGGCAGATATTCTTTACCGCAGCGTTTGAGATTCCTTGTGCTTTCCTCTCCACTAACACCTTGACACACACACACATATACACTTACACACATCTCGAACGACCCAGCTAGCGTGGTAGCAGAACTAGCTACGCTCCACGCCATCTTGAGGACAAATAGAACGTGTCCTCCATTTTGGCTCTGTTTGAGTTTCGCGGGCCTGCCCGCCATTTTGGATCTGTGCGTGACGACCACCAACGTGGTCACGTCCGCCGTCTTCCTCGCACCCTCCCTCTCTATTATCCCACACACACACACACACACACACATACCTTATATATAATTTTGACAATACTAAGAATTGTATTAATATTCATAAATATATTTGATATTTTTGCTAATAACCGAACCTGAACCCCAACAAGAGTTTCAGACCTGGTTTGTGAATCCAGAGAACCCGAAGGCTCATTTTATATGTATCAACATTTGCTTTTAATAAATACATTTTAAGTCACTAATGTAAGAGTCAGAACCTGCAGAACCGAACTGGATCCAGACGTTTAATTCATTATTCTGCATAATACACCTGCAGGACTCCTTCGCCGTATATTCCTGACGGAGTGTCCAGGTGGAACTTTGTTGTAAAAGTATGAAATATACCAAAGGGAGCAAAAGGAAATTATTAAACATACTTTCTGAGGGGGAAGAAGGATCTGCCATTTCCCAGAATTCCACCTGGTCCTGATGCACTGAGCTTCCTCCTCAGGGGTCAAGGAACAAGCCTCGATCCTGCAAGAGTCCGGGAAGTTACCTGCATGGGAAAACACAGGTGAAGTGTTATTTTCCACCGCTCACGAATGAAAATTCAGGACGTCTTCTAAAAATCCGTTGAGGTCTGTGTCGACCTTTGAAGTGGTTTGTGTCAACCTCGATGCTGCTGATCACTCCGGGATGACCGAGACGAAACACCGCCCACTCCCAGCCCGGGACCTGCAGGATCCCCTGCTGGTCCACCTGCAAGGCAACCAGCAGGGAGACATTTAGCAGCTGTAACAACAGAGTCCACACATTTAAACTTTTATTTGTGTTCACATTGACAAGCCATTTTAAGAAAGTTTGAAAAGTGGGGACATTTTATTACCGGATTCAGGATTTTGCAGATGCAGTTAGAATTAGATTCGTGTGTGTGTGTGTGTGTGTGTGTGTGTGTGTGTGTGTGTTGAAACCTTCAGGTGTTTGGGTCTGTCCAGTCTGCGGGCTGTTTCCCAGCCATCGGCCATGTTGACAGCTCGGCCGAGACCTGCAAACACAGCAGGCCGGGTTACCGGTGTCACCAGTGTCACCAGTGTCACCAGTCCACCAGCTGGGAGCAGCACAGAAGCAGAAGAAGCCCGGTGACCGAGACTCAACATCGTATACCAACGTAATAAATAAAACTTCATCTTCAATAACAACCAACCAATAATGTTGCGCGGATGCCCAAAGTGGGCGTCGCTGTAGCCGAGGCAGACTCCCCCATTGGTCAGAGCCACCAGGTCAACGTCCTGGTGGGGGGAGACAGACGACCAATCTCTCTGCCCGACGCCGTACACCCGCAGTCTGGCTATCCCGCCATCTGAGGACACAAATATACTGAACAATATTATATGTATCATTATTATTATTATTATATGATAATAATTATTTGACGTGTGTGTGTGTGTGTGTGTGTACCTGGGTACATGTTGAGGCGCAGGTGTGTGACTCTGTGGTTGAAGTTGACCTTGAAGTAGTTATGGCAGCAGTCTGAGTATCCGGGCTTCAGCTCCGACACACACACCAGCTCCGGCCACGCCTCCGAGCCCAGCTGTCAATCAAACCACACGTCACACGTCAGCCGTCAATCACATTCATCAAAGATCCCTGCGTGCGGTTGACCAGCAGACTCCCAGTGTTACCAGCTGGTTGTAGTACTGCGGTGGCCAGTACCTCCCTGACCGGCCCTCGGTCGGCGTTACCTTGGCGACAGCAGCCAGCTGACTGTCGGAGGCGGCCATGCCGGTCCGGTCTCCTTCCAGGGTGAAGGTGGGTGGTTTGTCTGGTGAAGAACACACTTTATTAGGTTCACCTGGACGGTCTGTTCTGCTCGTTACTGAGGTCGCAGTTAAAGGTGCTGTTGTACTGGACTACATTCAACTGAGAAGTCTTTCAAATCTTTTGTCTTCCCCGTTTACAAACGCGAGAGGGTCCGAATATTAGAAACACCACCTCGCTAACTACGAGCTCAGTGCTGAAGAACTGAATTAACGACTGGGTGACAAACTTAAGATCCTTCGTTTCAAATATTGTTTCCAATAGTTTTGGCTACATTTTCTGTGATTTAAGCTTGAATTTTGCTTCAGAGATGCACTTAAACTTCTTTGCGAACCTGGAGAAGACCCTTGTGGTTGGATCTGCTTCTTGGTGGACACGTGCGCACCTTATCCCCCCCAGCCTGTACTAACGTGTTCGAAATATTCATTTCATGTCAACTGTTAAACACATTCACAAATGAATGTCAGGCTTCAGAGATACAAGCTGCTCCGGTAAAAATAAACCTACTGTAGCGTGTTCTCGCAGAGTTTGTGGAGTAAAGTCAGAGAGTCTCGTACTTTGGGACATGATGAGTTTAAGACTGAAGAGTTTGTACCCAGACAGCCGGCCTGGATGGAGACGTGGGGCGAGTGGTTTCCAGTGAAGAAGGACGTGTCGACGTCGACGCCGTAGATCTGCCCTGGTACTCCCAGCTGGATGATGCACCAGTCCTGACCTTCCGGAAAAACAGAAACATAATGTTTTGGTTGTGCTGACCTCCAACACAACCCAGCAGATACGTTCATGTATTCACACGACGATTTAACAGATGCTCTGGGTTTGGAAGTTAAAAAGAGTGATGGGGTTTGTTTTCCGGTGTTTTGTTTACATTTGGGTTGCGTTTAACATGACAGAGCCTCTGAACGAACCCTGAAACTCAGCTGTGTGTAGATGTTTCTGTTTCCGCCCTTTTAGAAAGTGGAGCCCGAAGGATAAACTGACTGTCGACACGTCGGCCAATCAGGATCAAGAGTCGGTGTCGGTAGAGAAAAGTCAAAGTCATGTTTGAGGTCATTTAGAAACAGTGTCTCCATTACAGAGAGAGCGCTGATTACAAAACTGAAACTCTCTGGGTCACTAATCTGTAGGAATGTTCTACATTATGTGTTCATGTAATAAGTCCTTATATTATATATATATATATATATATATCACTGTATAACAATACTGTATTACTACTTTACTCTTGTTTTTATATTATTATATTATTATATTATATGCTATACGTTATTTCTGATACATACTTTATAGTATTATTACTGTACAGTGTGTGTATATTACATATACTGCACATATATTATATAGTATATGACATTATATTATTATGTATATTGTACTTATTATTCACACCTGTACCTATATACTAAGATATTATAATGTATTGATTGCACGCAGCTTAGTGTAGCTTTAGTGTCACCTATCTAATATATTTATTCTCTTATTGTAACTTGATTTCATTTAAATAGTTCTCTGTCTGTTTTCTTTGCTTTCGGTCTGTATCTGTGCTGAAATAAAGTCAGTTAAGTCTCGTCTTACTGTCAGCGAGCTACAGTTTTGGACACATTCAGTGTAATCACATACGTCCAAACTGAAAAGAAAAAGAGGACACCGAAGCGATATTCTGGTTTGACTGGTGAACTTTAGAGAACAGGAGAGTTTAATCCAGATGCTAACCAGGTATTCTCTTTCTCCTCGTCTCCCATCCGTCCATCCACTTTCCAAACTCAGTGAAGGCAGAAGCGATGAAGTGTGGCGGCTCTCTCTGTACAAACATACACTCGTTACATGTTGGGAGACACTTAGATAGATAGATAGTTTAGATATTTACAGCACCAACAAGGACAACCCAGTTGCTGTTGTCCAGTTTGAGCATAAAATCTTTCAGTTAAGTCTGGTGATATTCTCTATATTTCACATCGTTTATTTTGACTCAGTCCCACACACAAGAATACTCACAAGGATACTAGAGTGGATTCATCCGCCGCTGGAAATAGTCCCCGACAGACGCTCTGTTTCCTCCTGTTAGTCTGATAAAAGCTACAGCGAGCAGCTGTTTGAGGAAACTACTGAGCCTTTTTAAACAGGAAACTACAGATCTGTGTTTTTAAAGATTTACGTCTTCAGCAGGAGCCAATGGGCTCGCAGCTGAGAGCCGCAGACAGGAAGTGAGACAGTGATGAGAGACGGACCGACATGTTGTTGGTTTTGATCCTGGCACTTATTATACGTCCATGGACAGTACCCGTCAGTATGCTAACGGTTAGCTCCAGAAAGAGCTCCAGGCTACTCGGTAGGTGTGCTAGGTGCTGAAATAACTGTCCCCCATCCTGATTAAAACGCCTAGGTGCGTGCATAAGCGCGTGCATGAACGTGCGGTACACTTAAGGGTCCCGGTTTGGGGGTTTTAAAATATAGTCACCCTATTTGGATCAAAACATGAGATTTGTCGATGATAAGAAAAATATAAGAAGAATAACACCAGACTGATCCTTCAGAGTGAAATAATTGCATAAATCACCAAAACTGAGACTGGTATTAATCATATGTGCTGCTGAAGTCAAACATGATGGTGAGGCAGAGTTGTACCTTCAGCAGGTTGGCAGCAGGAGCGAACCATTCGTCTGAAGCAAAGATAACCTGAGAACATCAGGAGAGCGTGCTGTCATTGTAATTCAATGCCGTTCAACAAACAAGTTCATTTTCACCTGAAAATATGCACAATAGGCCTACAGCATCTAAAGTTAAAGCTGTGCTAATCAATATTTTGCAGCAATAGTTCACCATTTTGGGATGTAAGCTTATTCACTTTCATGTAAGATGTTCTGAAGCCACTCTCATGTCTGTATGCTAAATATGAAGCTACAACTAGCAGCCAGTTAGCTTAGCTAGTTAAAACTAGCTAACTGTGTATAACGTAATTAAAACTAGCTAACTGTATATAAAGCAGTTAAAACTAGCTAACTGTGTATAAAGCAGTTAAAACTAGCTAACTGTATATAACGTAATTAAAACTAGCTAACTGTATATAAAGCAGTTAAAACTAGCTAACTGTGTATAAAGCAGTTAAAACTAGCTAACTGTATATAACGTAATTAAAACTAGCTAACTGTGTATAAAGCAGTTAAAACTAGCTAACTGTATATAAAGCAGTTAAAACTAGCTAACTGTATATAAAGCAGTTAAAACTAGCTAACTGTATATAAAGCAGTTAAAACTAGCTTTAACAGTAAAACGCTGCTCTAACGTTGATGCTTCAGTATTAATAATCTAATAATGTCAGATAGAGTCAGAATCAGTCACAGGAGACGTTTTACTGCAGAGCTTTTCTTTTTGCTTTTTGCTGACAGTACTCATGTACGTCTTTATGTGATTGAGTACTTTTACTTAAGTAAAGGATCTGAATACTTCTTCCAGCACAGCAGAGCTGGCAGGAGGTGAAACAACACATTTTCAGTAGCACTGATAACTTAGTTGCCCGAAAGAATGCAAAATGAGCATAGTTGGATTTTTATTATATACTGTATGGTTCACCACAGTTAGCTGCATGTAGGGAAACTCCTGTTGTGTGTGCAATATTATACATTAATGCTAATCATCTCAGATGAATGCGCTAATTGTGAGGCCAAATGTATATAAAGTATATTAATTACATTTATTGCATGTGCACATAGCCTATTTTGATTAAATGTCTTTAGGTACTGCTGGTTGTTTACCCTGTTCATATGTGTTCATGTACTAATGAATATATTTGAATGTACTACTGCTGGTATGTTACAGTGACATGAAAGCCTCAGTGACTCACCTTCCCACCGACCGCCTCACAGGCCAGATCATTAAACTGCAGGAAGCCCGGCTCTGCTGCTGCCTTCACTGCTGCTGTCCTCTCTGCCATGTTGAGTTTCTACTGAAGCGTGAATAATAATGTTGAAGCAGCTGCTCGTCCTGCAGGACAAAGTTCATCGGCTGCTCCGTCACAGACAGCAGGTTGTTTATTTAGACAGAGTGCGTGGGGTCACTGACTTCATGCACTCATATGTGAAGCCATACTTCTCTGTTAATACACCACAGACACAGTCTCATGTACATTCATAATGTGCGTCACTTATTCAAGTGACTCACTCATGTCACGTATTTACCAGTGTTTAATCTGCAACTCAACTCTATTGAGCACGGGTGTTGACACGGAAACTGACTCCTGCTGTCGGCAGATTTCAAGATACAAATATCCTGCAGACATGCAGCTAAACACACCGTTACTGTACAGGCAAGACGTATGTGTCTTTGTGATCGTTTTGAGTCACTTTGTAGCCAAGTTGTGTGATAGACAAGAAATGCAAACAAACAGAAACTCGATTACCCCGTGGACCCCGGGGCCACAGGCCTGGTAGGCCTGTTCAGTAATCTTTCCACGGGCCAGAACAAGTCCCCTCTTTGAGATCCCTTTACCTTTTAAATATGCAGTAGAAGGAGCTCAGGTCAGTCAGGAAGTTTATCAACAAAAAACCAAACAGAGTAATCATCCTGTTAGCAATAGACCAGCTCTGTAGCTTCCCCGGTAGTTACCGCCACCCAATTTTCTTTCCCAGGATGGTGAAGTCAAGACCCGCCCTACTCTGCCTCTGATAGGAGTCGTTGCCTTCGTTGGTTGAGTTGGTTGAGTTGGCCAGGTTTAGGCAAAAGGAGTGAGACTGGTTAGGGTTAGGGTAAGAATGAGTCTAGCTGATTGTTGATCGTGACGAGTTGATGAATCGGCTCTGCAGAAAAGGTGGAGAATGAAAAAGACCTACCTGTGGACAGGTGCATGCAGCCGTTGGTGCTGTGAGAAAAGAGCAGATCCTGTTTTTTCAGGTGAGTGGTGAGAGAACATCGTGTTGTTGCCAGGAGGTGTGTTTTCAGGGAAGTATAACATCATATCATGTTGCACAACGTCAGCTCTGAGAGCAGTTTTTCTTGCTTTACTGCTTTACAGAACTTGATTACGGTTACATCCAGGTTTTTACATCTACTGAGGAAAGTCTATGAGGTACAGAGTTTGTTGTTCTTGGTGTAAGAATATATTTCCCTATAAAACACAAAAGCTTCAGACTTCTCATTTTCTGTAGTAGCAAATGAAAACAGAATAGGCCTGTTGTAATCAGAATATGCAAATCCATATGTATTTGTTCCATTCACAGTTTAGGGAGCAGCCACTCCCACAGTTATACTGCAAAAGGGCTTTTATGAAATTGCTGATTATTTTCGTGCCAACAGAAACTTTGAAGCAAGACTTTGACATTCTGACATTCAGAATAAAAGCAGGGAATTAGAATTCTGTAAACGTTTTTAAGCTATATGATGTAGTATTATATTGTCATATCGGCTAAATGACAGCACAGACTAATATCTAGTGTCAGAAAGAAGTTAAAAATACTATAATATTCCATATACTGAACCTTATACACTCAAAATAAGCAAGTCACAGCATGTTATCGATTGTACAATTCCCATACAAATTATATCTCAGAATGCATCCCTGTACTTTAAGGTAAGAGGACCATATCAGAAGTGTTATTGTTCCCATAAACAAATTTTTACTGAGCACTCTTCTGTAATTGTTTCACATTTAATCGATGCACATGGATTACTTGTACAAATGTACAGTTTATGAATCTGTGCTCTTGGTTTATTAATCCATGCTCTTGAATTTTTCATTTGTGTGTGCATAGACTTCCACATCAATATTTTTTATGCTTCTACTTAAAACTAAAGAATCAATTCCAGTTATAACAGTCTACAAAACTGATCTGTTTTAATAATCTGAGTGTTTTAAAACCCAAAACATGTATTGTTCTATAAGGTGATGATTTTCTTTTGGTTTCTTTTGGATCTTTGCAGGGAGAAAAGATGGCGACACTGAAAGAAGTCCTCTTGGGAATTTTAGAAGATTTAGGAGCCGAGGACTTTAAAAAAATTCAAGTGGTACCTGCAGCAGCAGGGGATCCTGAAAGGCTTCCCAACAATCCCAAAGAGTCGACTGGAGAATGCAGACCGGGTGGACTCAGTGGATCGGATGGTTCAGAACTATTGTATAAACAGCATTAAAGTGACCAGAATTGTTTGGGGAAGATAAATAAGAATGATCTAGTGGTGAATTTATCAAACGCCATCTCAGAACCTACAGGTAAATCATTAAAAAAAAAGAACATTATAAAGACCTTGAATTTTACACAATCATGCGTCACGTTTTTACGACTGTGGTAAGGTCATTCACATGACAGTGATAACAGATACTGTGAAAATACAGATGTTGAATTTGGCCTCCTAAAATCAATATTTACATGGTGGACGACTTTAGGTACCCCCATGACCATAGAAGTTGTTGTCAGGGTCAATAGCTTCTGGTAGGGTCACCCAAGGCAATTGATCCAAGGTGAAGCATCCAACCAAGAGTGAGTGTAGAACCCTTATGGCTCAGCAACCTCAGAAGCAAGCTACCTTGCCCAGATTAGGGCCTCCTCCTGCACCCAGGCCTGGGAGGGGAGCTCAGTGGCAAGCGCCTGGTGGCAGGGCCCACTTGCAATGCTGGATGTGAGGGTCGGCTGCATTGCCAGTCAGGTCGCAGGCACAGGAGAGGACCTTGGCATGCTCATGCCAGGGTAGGAAAGCCGGTCACCTCTCTCACGTCACCTCTCTGTTTGGGTCAGAACCAGAGTTGGTGCAGGAGGTGGAGCGGTACCAACTAGACATAGCTGGGCTCACCTCAACACGTAGCACCGGCACTGGAATCGTTCCTTCGCTTCCTCCTGGGTCTTTCTCTGCAGAACAATCAGACTCTCCTACGAGGCCTGCTGACACAGAAAGAAAATATCTCAGAGACCAATCAGGAAACAGTTGAGTACATCAAGAAGAAGATCAGTGAGAATCTGTCTCCAGAGAGAAACATCAATCTGTTCCACTGTCTGAATGAACTGAAGGACCGTTCTCTAGTGGAGCTGATCCAACAGGTCCTGAGTTCAGGAAGTCTCTCCACAGATAAACTGTCTCCTGCTCAGTGGTCAGCTCTGGGCTTCATCTTACTGTCATCAGAAACTTACTCTGCTTCAGAGGAGGTTCTTCTGAGGCTGCTGCCAGTGGTCAAAGCCTCCAACAAAGCTCTGTAGGTCTGGTTATATTCATTTATCAACTTTATTTCTATTTTATAAATGAGAAAACATTGTTGTTTTAATCACTCATTGTCCTTCAGGCTGAGTCACTGTAAACTGTCATTGAGAAGCTGTGAAGCTCTTTCTTCGGTTCTCAGCTCCCAGTCCTCTAGTCTGAGAGAGCTGGACCTGAGTAACAACGACCTGCAGGATTCAGGAGTGAAGCTGCTGTCTGCTGGACTGGAGAGTCCACACTGTAAACTGGACACTCTCAGGTCAGGATAAAGCTATTTGTTTAACAGATGGATATTTGAATGCTACTTTACATTCAAGTTAATGTCAGTGAAGATGCTTGAAGTGTATGAAGTTCCTGCTTACAAGATTTTCCTGCTTACAAGATTTTCTATCGACCTTTTCCGAATTCCAGACTTTCAGGTTGTCTGATCACAGAGGAAGGCTGTGCTTCTCTGGCCTCAGCTCTGAGCTCCAACCCCTCCCACCTGAGAGAGCTGGACCTGAGCTACAATCATCCAGGAGACTCAGGAGTGGAGCTGCTGTCTGCTGGACTGGAGGATCCAGACTGGAGACTGGACACTCTCAGGTAAGGACAGACAAGAGCTCACACACTGTGGGTGTGTCTTACTTCTTCTTCTTTCATTTTCATAATTTTCCTGCAACTATTCTTACTATACAAAATTTTCTCTGCAGTGTTTTATTCGGTTTTCTCCATTTTGTATTAAGTACATAAAACTGTGTAAATATAGACCAACACTTAAATACAAGAATAACTGCATAAATAGCAACAGAGTTCAAAATTCAAGGACACAATGAATAGATGACTGTGGTAAATGTGTCTACATTTAAATACTTACTATGCCAAATAAAGGCTAATTTAGATAAATTAATTGATGTTTATAATTGATTCAATTCAAGCAAATAAATCATTGAAATCTGATAATACATCTTTCTTAAGTGCTTATGTACATCTGCCAACAATGTAATACTGTAATACAAATGTTGAGCATAACATAATAGCTTTTTACACATAGTATAATTGTCACAGCACAGGTAGTGCTGGTGAAATTATTTCATTTTTGCTCTTTAATTTCAAATAAGCCTTCTGGCTGTACCAACTACTAACAGGCCAACACAAGAAAAGACTGCAGGCCTTTACTGAACCACAGTGGACTTGGCTAACTTCCCGCCATCGCTCCACTCGTTCCCCGCAGAGTCACTCACTCAACTGCGCGGTCGGGCCAGCCCATTCAGGTCTTCCTCTGAAGACTTTGGTGATCGCCTAAGTTTTTACGTAGCGCCATCATCAGGTCCAATATCTGGTCAGGTGGCTGTAGGCTGTAGCTTTAATCGCAGCCATAGCTACATCTGCAGCCATAGCCACATCTGTACCACAGCAGCAGCCACGGCCAAAGCGATAGCCTCAGCAGTTTCCACAAAAAAGACGTTTCAGGGTGAACCTGCTCACGATGTGGTCACAGTCAGTGGCTGCAGCTACTGTTGGAGACTGACCCTCTTCTGTGTTTAACACATTTAACAGTTTACTACAAAAAAGAAAAAGAAAAATTTGGTTGCCAAAAATTATTTTGAATTTTGATAAATTGAAAATGTGATTTTTACATTGTGTTTCAACAAGAAATCTGTTTATTAAACTCAACTTATCAAATAGCTGAAACAAATATACCCACGCAAGAATTAAACTGGAGCCCATAAGCTCTCCATTCTCTTCAAAAATAGTTTCATGATTTTATAATAATTGTAAATTGCATTATATCTTTGGTTTTTATATTGTGACATAAGATAAACTAATTACACATCACTTATCAATAATTTGTCCGAAGCAAGATTTGAACTCTTCAGGTTGAACACCAGTTAGCAGTCACGTTGGATGGAAAATCATTCACATTATTACTGAATGCTCATGTTTCCATAATCGTACGAGATCCATAAATGAATATGCTGGTCTGACTGTTTCTTTCCTCCAGGATGGACCATGGTGGAGAGCAGTGGTTAAACCCTGGTAGCACTAAGTGTAAGTGTGGATTTGACTAATGACAACAAAACAGCACACCATCAGTTTTAGTTTAAACCGAAAGTTTATAGTCATGGTATTTATTCATTCAAACTCTACTGAAAGAGATGGTTGACAAAATGTATTATTGTTACGCTTAGGAAAATAATGATATAGCAGTGTGCAAACAAAGAATAAACCCAGTAAGTGTGTCACATGATAACCTGCTGCCGTATTTTATCTGGTTTTCTCTATTCGATGCCTGTGAACTTGAACTGGACCTGAAAACAGCACACCCAAAGCTCAAACTGTCAGACAACAACAGGAAGGTGACACGGGTGACAGAGTATGAGCCATATCCCGATCGTCCAGACAAATTCGTCAGTTTAGAACAGCTGCTGTGCGGAAATGGTCGGACTGGTCGCTGTTACTGGGAGGTGGAGTGGAGAGGAAGGGCTGATATATCAGTGACTTACAGAGGAATCAGCAGGAGACGAGGCAGAGACGAATGCAGGTTTGGAGAGAGCGATCAGTCCTGGACTCTGAGCTGCTCTGACGCTCGTTACTCTGTCCGGCACAATAAGAGAGGAACAACGCTCCCTCTCTCCCCCTCCTCTGTCTCTGACAGAGCAGCAGTGTATGTGGACTGTCCTGCTGGCACTCTGTCCTTCAGTAGCGTCTCCTCTGACACTCTGATCCACCTCCACACCTTCAAGACCACATTCACTGAACCTCTTTATCCTGGCTTTGGGTTCGGGTTCTCTGGTTCCTCAGTGTCTCTGTAGGAGGGAGAGTCTCACTCACAATGTTGACTCAAGGCAGCTGCTGAAATCACTGTTCGCTCTGTACAACAATGAACTTTGAGGTGACAGCAGCTTCCAGTTGTAAGGCTTGAACTTTGGTGGTGGGTGGAGCTTCACTTTGGTTTACAGTCGAATCAGTGATGTGCTGTTAACGTCAAAATGATTGTTTGCTTTTTCTTATATTACAAGACATGAAATATCTTATTAGATCTGAACTTGTGTAAAAACTGTATTGACTTCAATAAAGTCACATTTCCTTGGAGCAGCATCTGGTGGACTTTAGAGGAACTGCAGCTGAACACACTTCAGCTCTGACGTCAACGCTCAGCTGAGGAGGCTGCTGATTGGTCAAGGTGTAGACACATCACCACTGAAGTACAAATATATCCACAATGAGCCATGTAATTATCAAATACATAACACACAACATAGAGAATGTCATGTTTCAGAAAAGATGGATGCTTTTGCCAAAGTCTTTGAATTGGATTGATCCTGCTTCTTCTCAGGGATCAAAGAGAGACATTTGTTTTTTGTAAATCCAGTATTCAATGTCACCTTTTTGCAGCATTTCATCCTGAGTTTTAAGAAAGTTTGTCTAATTTGAACAAACTGCATCTTATAATTAAGTAATAAGTAGTGGTCTTATCTTAGAAACAAGCTGCACTAAAACTGATGACTTACAGTCCAAACTAGTGATGCCGAAATTAAGTTTCCTGAAACATTCTGACGCATTTGTGCCAGAAAATATTTGTTGTTTCAAAGTGTTTGATACATCCAGAGAGCAGGACGATGATTGAGTCTCTGGGAAAACTGGCTTTTGAGCAGCTGCAGAAAGACAACCTGATCTTCTATGAATCAGACCTGACAGAGTGTGGCATCGATATCAGAGCAGCCTCAGTGTGCTCAGGAGTGTTCACACAGATCTTTAGAGAGGAGAGAGGGCTGTACCAGGACAAGGTGTTCTGCTTCGTCCATCTGACATTCGTCAACTCTGGTGTCAATCTGCTGTCAGAACAACAATCAACCTCCCGGTTGTCTAAAGTCTTCAGAGAGAAACCTAAACTTAAACATCTCCACCAGAGTGCTGTGGACAAGGCCTTACAGAGTCCAAATGGACACCTGGACTTGTTCCTCCGCTTCCTCCTGGGTCTTTCACTGGAGACCAATCAGACTCTCCTACGAGGCCTGCTGACACAGACAGGAAGTAGCTCTGAGACCAATCAGGAAACAGTTCAGCACAGCACAGAAGAAGATCAGTGAGAATCCCTCTGCAGAGAGAAACATCAATCTGTTCCACTGTCTGAACGAACTGAAGGATCGTTCTCTAGTGGATCAGATCCAACAGGTCCTGAGATCAGGAAGTCTCTCCACAGATAAACTGTCTCCTGCTCAGTGGTCAGCTCTGGGCTTCATCTTACTGTCATCAGAAAAAGATCTGGACGTGTTTGACCTGAAGAATCTGTCTGACAGCAGTGCAAACGGAGCAGCCACATCCTGATCATCCAGAGAGATTCAACTGTTATCGGGAAGTACGGGGAAATCAGAAGCAGAGGAAACAATGCTGACTGTCGGATTGGAAGGAATCATCGGTCCTGGAGTCTGACGTGGTTACTCTGTTTGTCACAATAAGACAGTGATACCCCCTCTCACAGAGCAGCAGTGTATGTCCAGTCCTGCTGGCACTCTGATCCACCTCCACCTTCAACACCACATTCCCTGAACCTCTTTATCCTGGCTTTGGGTTCTGGTCATTTGACCTAATATTCCACTAATAACCGGAATAATAGCCCATTCAGAATAAAAATAATGTAACCACCTGGAAGAGACTGGCCCGATCCGGCCCCGTCTTCAGTCGGGCTGAGAGGCTTGGTGTAAACGTCTGATAATCCGGTCAATAGGAAAATATTAGCGCCTCATAACCATGTAAACGCTTCATCAGATCGGTTCTCTCTGGTTGGAATAAACATATTCATGTTTGCCCCACGTGGGGGTAACATTCGGTGACATGAACAAGTTTCCGGGAGGGACAGAAACATGAACAATAAAATTCAGTGTTCTTTATTCATCTTTTATTTATTTGTAATATTTGTTCCAGGACTTAATTATTTATTATTATTGCATCCAGGAAGTATATATTCTTTGATTTAGTGATTTTGAACACAGAACTGAGACTGAGTCTCAGATCTTACCAGTGTGCGTTCTGCTTTTACATTCATGATTAATTATTATTAATGAACACTGACGGTATTAACTGTTGGCTACTTTCACCGTGTCACCAAACCAGTTAACTCATATGAACGTCCACCAAACAACTAATAATCCTGTGTTTCTGACATGAAAACACTGACTCAGAGTTTGTCTCATAATCTTTATTGAACAAAATATGCAACCATGACAGCGATAAGGTCGCACATATTTTGATTCACTGTTTCATGTCTTGACACATCTCAGGAAAATGATGCGTTATATATTATATATATTATATTATATATTATTGAGAATGGTTACAAGAATGAGGATTGTTCACAATACAAAATGTTTTAATGAATGCGTTTGCGACCAGCTCAAGCTCAAACACAGTGACACTGAGTGCGTGGTTGACAACTCAAGAGGAAAGAAAGCAGAATTAAAAGACGAGTGTTTGTCTCTTTCTATCGTAGAAAAGGTTTCAGTCGTAGTCGTCTGGACGCTGTTTTCAGAATCAAAACGTTTCAGCTCCCATCCAGAAGTCATTCTCAATTGTGAAAAATGGTCTGAGAACTCAGAAATTTAAGCTACTCTGTGTTGCTTAAGCCCCGCCCTCAGGGAGGAGTCTACCTGAGTGTCTGTTGATTAGCTAGTTTCACCTGAAACTGACCTAATAGTTTCAAGATGGCCCAGTAATCAGTAATCAGGCCTGTTGTTTTCTGGCTGCACCTCCCTCATCACTGTTAAGTACCTGATTAGCATGTGATGAGGGACGAATGAGGGACTACACCGTCTTATTTTGTCTCTTTCTGTTTAACAAAGATTTCCATGAGATTTTTATAGGCTACATTTGACAATATTAGTAGAATATTTTGCCTCAATTTTCCCGAAGGCTCTGGATCGCTGTCACATGATGACCCGTCAATCAACCCAGGACACGTCGCTCAGTCCTGAAGCCTCGCCTTCACTCATGCATTCAAGTCTAATGCCTGTTTTGTCTTATCCAAACTGAAGGTTAGCCTATGACACAGCTGTATCACTCACGGTAGTTGAAAAAAAGCGCCAATAGACTGTTTATCTAAACGTGCAAAATTAATAGGACGAAAATGACTGCGCTCTCTACCGGGGTAAATTTACCCGCTGGCGCTTATAGGTATAAATGCCCATTTAGGGGGTGCTACATAACACCCCTTTAGGAAAAGTCAAAGACTGGGGGACTTGAATATTGTATTGAAACAAAGTTATATACAATCGGAAAACAGCTGCGGGTAAATTTTATCCGTTGGCGGTTGTAGGGTTAAGTGTGTTCAACTGCAGTCGCTCTAATGTCCACTAGATGCTGCTCAAAACAAACTCTGCACATTGTACACGCTGTATTAAAATGACTCTAACACTAACCCACAGCTTCTCCCTGCAAATTCAAATACAGCTGTTACAAACGTTCACCTCTCAGTAGATAATTAGTAGTAGTAAATGATCTTCTAATATGAAATAAAACCACTGAAACACAGGATTGGCATCTGCTCTCCCTGTTTAATAACCTGATAAGGCTTTAATGCAACAACCAACAGGAGATGGAGACGAAATCAGAGTTATTAATGTTTTCTTAAAGGTTCATTTACATCAGTTCTGTTTAGAAACATCACGAAAACAGAGGCACTGGTTGAGGTCAGTGAAAGATCGTGGTTTTGGTTCAGCGTCAGTACAGTTAACACATCATTCACTGTGGAATTTTTCTATTAAACCAAACCATGATCTTTCCCTAACCTTAAAACTCATTAAATATGTCATCAGCGAACATTTTACTAATACATTCAGAATCAGGGTGGCATTACATTTCCTCCAAAAGGTATTTGCTTTTGCAAATCAGTAGTATGTAAATGTAATTTGTAGGAGTCGACGTCGCTTCAGTCAGCAGTGTGAGTGTTTCTCTACACAGAGAGATTCTACATCCTACAATGAACACAGAGACACTGAGGACTCCAGTGACAACATCAGAGACTCCACCCCAAACCCAAACCAAAGCCAGGATAAAGAGGTTCAGTGAATGTGGTGTTGAAGGTGTGGAGGTGGATCAGTGTGTCAGAGGAGACTCTGTAGAAGGACAGAGTGCCAGCAGGACAGTCCACATACACTGCTACTCTGTCAGAGACAGAGGAGGAGGAGATGGATGTTACTCTGTTATTGTGACAGACAGAGTAACCATCATCAGAGCAGCTCAGACTCCAGGACTGATTATTCATCCCAAACCTGCAGTCAGCACTGTTTCCTTTCCTTCTGATTCCTCTGTAACTCACTGATATATAAACTTCCTCTCCACTCGACCTCCCAGTAACAGCGACCAGTCAGACCATTTCTACACAGCAGCTGCCAGCAGCGGTTAAATCTGTCTGCATGATCAGGATACGGCTGCTTTTTTTCTCCCAGCAGTGTCGCCTTCCTGTTGTCGTCAGACAGTTTGAGCTTTCTGTTTGCTGAGTTTATGTCCAGTGTGAGTTCACAGGCATCTAACAGAGAGAAACAAGACACCGTGTCACCAGTTTATAATCTACCTTTTCACTTAATGACATGTTATTAAGTTGTATAAAGTTTTAAAGGTTGGATAACAAAATTAATTCAAATTTAAGAGGAAAATTAAGAAGATTGTTGTAAAAATTGTTGTAAACCTTAAATTGATTGCATGATGTTTTAATGTCATGAATCAAAGTGAATCCACACTTACACTTCCTCAGACCAGGTTTCAACCTCTGCTCTCCACCATGTTCCACCCTGGAGGAAGAAACACAGTCAGTCCAGCATATTCTTTTTGATTATAGAAATAGGAACAGTTAATAACCTTCCCATTCAATGTGAGTCCTAACTGCTGTTCAGCATGCTTCATGGTCAACAACCAGTGGTGCTCAGATGTGGACGGGCTGTTCTCCTGACCAGGAGATAATAAGGACGGCATCTGATCACAAGGTGCTCCCTTGTGATCAGATGCCGTCCTTATTATCTCCAGAGGGAGTTTACATTCCACCAAACGCCGACACCAACCAAGCCCTAGATGATTTTATCATGGTCGGGGATTTTAACAACACCTGGCAGACGGTACCACAGCATCTGGTCCCGCACCACCAGGCTCAGGGACCGCTTCAACCATCAAGCTCATCACGTTGCCCCTTTACACTTTGCTACTTTGCCCTACTTCTATTTTTTTTTTACCTATGCTATACATACTGGTACTGTACATAACAATTATACTGCACTGGCCCCACAGTTTACTTACCTGGTTACGTACTGTACAACCTTCTCGCATCACAGTATTTATATTTATATACCTGTTTATAAGCTGTTACCCATTACAGTATAAATTTGTCCATCTCCGTATATTTGATCCACCACTGTATATATATATTTATATGCTACCTGTCTATAACCATTTTCATTATGTGTATATGCACTTACCACAATACTGCTAGGCTGTTTACAGTTTACACATCTTACTATTACTCACCTTGCTACCACCTTTGTCACCTGTCTAACACAGCACTATATTTTATATTTCACATTTTATTATATTATATTGTATTTTATATGTTATTATACTGTATTCCTATATTTTAGCTGCTGCACTATTTTATGTTTATGTTTATGTTCATGTCTTAGATTCATATGTCTTTTTAATCCGAATGTTTCCACGATTCGATTTGACTTTCGATTTTAAGTACAAGATTCGTTTCAATTTTCGATTTAAACATTTATTTTCAGCACTGACAGCCGAGTTATTTCAACCTTTATTTGCACTTAGAGAAAGGTGGGTAAAATTTTATTTTGTAGCCAGCGAAGTCAAACTTCGAAAATAAATGGAAAAAAAATGTTTTGATTATTTTGATAGGTGGAACTTACGGACTAAAGGAATATAAATAATCGAAGAATGGACACATAATCGGACTTTATGACCGCTTCAAAGGTAACGTTAGAGAGTCACCACTTTTTTTGTCTCGGTAAATCTGAATGAATTATACTTTGGTGCTCATGGTTTCTGTAAAATGAACTGAATGATTGAACTGTGGAGAATATAACCGATCTAACGATGTGTAGCATGTCCATATTGACAAAAGTTTAAACATTTATATTTGTATGCGCAAACTTAGCACCTTAGAACAAGCTCAAGCAGGCGACCCGGTGGGCTTTAAGAGGTTTTATACATCCAAAGGACTTCTATAAAAAACAAACCCAGTGTCTAATTGACACCCGCGTTATTTGTCAACATGTGAAGCCACACACGACCAGTAAAAGTAATTGGGGCTTGGCTTCTCATTGAAGTTTTACGGTGCTAACAAGAGTTAGCATTAGCTAGCGTAGCCATTCAAACTATGGCTGCTAATCTCTTGACAAGACGTCGCCTTGGAGTTTTTAACAGGGTATCAATAAGATAGCCACTTTTCTGGTATCGGGTGGTTGAAAACACTTCCACCAGTTGTATTACTACCAGTTATATTGGCAACCCCTCACTGCACAAACAATTCCGGTTTTCCTCAAAGCCATAGTTGTCCAAACGGGTCCAAAGAGGTTGTTGTGTTAGCTAGCCAATGACCGGAATGACTGGAAGTGCCTGACCAGAAGTCTCGCACAAAAATAACGTGTCCATATTTCCATTGAAAATAAGTTGAATAGGCTAAACATAGCATGATCAACTTCCCATCCAATCACTGTCACTTTTCAAAGTGGGGTTATTCCATCTATTAACTAAATACTTAGTAAGTAAGTAAGATGGTTGTCCCTTACGTCACTCAAGCCTTCTCACTTCTATGAAAAATTTTAAGGGAATTGAGACATTGATCATTTTGGTGAACTTGATCAGGTCACTAGAGGATGAAAGGCTGATGAAACATGAATTACAATGGTGAGACACAACTACAGTTTGTGATCTCTTTTCTGTCTGTTCATACCAGAGAGTGGCCAGTCTCCAGTGTGGATCCTCCAGTCCAGCAGACAGCAGCTTAACTCCTGAGTCTCCTGGATGATTGTAGCTCAGGTCCAGCTCTCTCAGATGGGAGGGGTTGGACCTCAGAGCTGAGGCCAGAGAAGTACAGCCTTTCTCTGTGATCAGACAGCCTGACAGTCTGGAATTAAGAAAAGGTCAGTATGGCAAAAAAATTAGGAATCTCTACTGACATCAACCAGAATGAAAAACATTTAAATGCTAATCTCTTACACCAACTACTGATTTCTTACCTGAGACTTTCCAGTTTGCAGTGTGGACTTTCCAGTCCAGCAGAGAGCAGCTTCATTCCTGAATCCTGCAGGTCGTTGTTATTCAGGTCCAGCTCTCTTAGACTAGAGGACTGGGAGCTGAGAACTGAGGACAGAGCTTCACAGCTTCTCTTTGAGAGGTTGCACATACCCAGCCTTTAATAAATATTTGAAAGAGTTTATATTAATATTTTATGTGATTTATACCCGTGTGTGTGAGGTTATTCATTATTAATTAACCTAAACTAATTTAGCTGTGAACAGTTATGCACTGCTTTTATGTTTTCTCAAAAGAGAATTAAATTTAAAAAGATTTAAAAAGATAATGCCATATTAGACCCAAAATATACCATTCTTAGACACTATTACTCCAAAGTATACTCTAATTAGAAACCAAATAGGAGATCATAATACACAATTAGGACTTTAGCTTATGGTACAGTTTTTTTCTAATGAGCAATAAATGACCCTGTAAGAAAGTGAAATTGTGTTAAATAAAGGCCAAATATATTGTCCTCTGAGCTCTCAGTGTTTTGTCTGAATCTTATAAAGCCTATGACCGATAATATGGCATTAAATTCGTCTAATCACAACCTGTGTTGTCTAATTAAGCTATCATAGGCCCATGTTGGAATGTGGTGTCTAATATAGCATAATTTGGTAGTAGCGGTAGAATAGCATCTAACTGTAGTATATTTTGGATTTGATATGCTATTGTATTTGATTTAATTAGTGTATTATTAGTGTATTGTAAAATGGTGTCTAACTGTGTATTATGATCTCCTATTTGGTTTCTAATTAGAATATAATTTCATATAATAGTGTCTAAGAATAATACATTTTGGTTTAATATGGCATTATATGCGGTTGAAATACCACTTATTACGTCTTATTAGTGTACCGTAAAATAGTGCGACCCAATTGATCATTACTCTTGGAAATTGACTCTGAAAGTACCAATGTTATACTTTTTCTGTCCCACTTTACAGACAGCTTAAACCTGACCTGAATGTAGTCAGTGTAGAGTATGTACTCTTCAGTCCAGCAGACAGCAGCTTCACTCCTGCATCCTGCAGGTTGTTGTTACTCAGGTCCAGCTCTCTCAGACTAGAGGACTTGGATATTATAACTGAGGACAGAGCTTCACAGCTTCGCTCTGACAGGTTACAACTACTTAGTCTGAAGAAGAATCAGAAATAATCACATGCATACAACATACAACATATGTGACTATTGATTCTTCCAGTGATTCTTCCACCAACAGAGCTTTATTGGAGACTTTGACCACCAACAGCAGCCTCAGAAGAACCTCCTCTAACAAACCATTGAATTCTAACCTGAGAGTTTCCAGTGTCCAATGTGGATGCTCTTGTTCAACAGAGAGCTGCTTTATTCCTGAATCCTGCAGGTTATTGTAACTCAGGTCCAGCTCTCTCAGATGGGTGGGGTTGGACCTCACAGCTGAGGCCAGAGAAGCACAGCCTTCCTCTGTGATCAGACAACTTGAAAGTCTGGAATTAGGAAAAGCTTGATTAGAAAATCTTGTAAGCAGAGAAATCATACTCATGTCAAGCATCTTCACTGACATTAACCTGAATTTAACGTAGCATTCAAATATCCATCTGTTAAACAAACAGCTTTATCCACACCTGAGACTTTTCAGTGTACAGTGTGGACTCTTCAGTCCGGGAGAGAGCAACTTCATTCCTGAATCCTGCAGGTTGTTGTTACTCAGGTCCAGCTCTCTCAGACTAGAGGACTGGGAGCTGAGAACTGAGGCCAGAGCTTCACAGCTTCTCCTTGACAGATTACAGCCAGTTAGTCTGTAGAAAAATTAGTAATGAAGATGTCAATGAAATTTAGTACATTTTTGATGTAGTTAATTTATCTATTACTAATCTACCTACAGAGCATTATTGGAGGCTTTGACCACTGGCAGCAGCCTCAGAAGAGCCTCCTCTGAAGCAGAGTATTTCTTCAGGTCAAACACATCCAGATCTTTTTCTGATGACAGTAAGATGAAGCCCAGAGCTGACCACTGAGCAGGAGACAGTTTATCTGTGGAGAGACTTCCTGAACTCAGGGACTGTTGGATCTCCTCTACTAGAGAACAATCATTCAGTTCATTTAGACAGTGGAACAGATTGATGCTTCTCTCTGTAGAGAGATTCTCACTGATCTTTTTTTTGATGTAATCGACTGTTTCCTGGTTGGTCTGTGAGCTACTTCTTGTCTGTTTCAGCAGACCTCGTAGGAGATTCTGGTTGGTCTGCAGTGAAAGACCCAGGAGGAAGCGGAGGAACAAGTCCAGGTGTCCATTTGGACTCTGTAAGGCCTTGTCCACAGCACTCTGGTAGAGATGTTTTAGTTTAGGTTTCTCTCTGAAGACTTTAGACAACCGGGAGGTTGATTGTTCTTCTGACAGCAGATTGACACCAGAGTTGATGAATGTCAGATGGACATGAAGAGCAGCCAGAAACTCCTGAACGCTCAGATGGATGAAGCAGAACACCTTGTCCTGGTACAGCCCTCTCTCCTCTTTAAAGATCTGTGTGAACACTCCTGAGTACACTGAGGCTGCTCTGATATCGATGCCACACTCTGTCAGGTCTGATTCATAGAAGATCAGGTTGCCTTTCTGCAGCTGCTCAAAAGCCAGTTTTCCCAGAGACTCAATCACCTTCTTGCTCTCTGGACTCCAGTGTGGATCTGTCTCAGCTCCTCCATCATACTTGATGATCTTCAGTTTGGACTGAACCACCAGGAAGTGGATGTACATCTCAGTCAGGGTCTTGGGCAGCTCTCCTCCCTCTCTGGTCTTCAACACCTCCTCCAGAACTGTAGCAGTGATCCAGCAGAAGACTGGGATGTGGCACATGATGTGGAGGCTTCGTGTTGTCTTGATGTGGGAGATGATTCTGTTGGCCTGCTCCTCATCTCTGAATCTCTTCCTGAAGTACTCCTCCTTCTGTGGGTCAGTGAACCCTCTGACCTCTGTCACCATGTCAACACACTCAGGAGGGATCTGATTGGCTGCTGCAGGTCGTGTGGTTATCCAGAGGCGAGCAGAGGGAAGCAGGTTCCCCCTGATGAGGTTTGTCAGCAGCACATCCACTGAGGTGGACTCTGTAACATCAGTCAGGACCTCATTGTTGTGGAAGTCCAGAGGAAGTCGACACTCATCCAGACCGTCAAAGATGAACACAACCTGGAACTCTTCAAACCTGCAGATTCCTGTTTCTTGTGTTTCGGTAAAGAAGTGTTGAACAAGTTCCACCAAGCTGAACTTCTTCTCTTTCAGCACATTCAGCTCTCTGAAAGTGAATGGGAATGTGAAGTGTATGTCCTGGTTGGCTTTGTCTTCAGCCCAGTCCAGAGTGAACTTCTGTGTTAAGACTGTTTTCCCAATGCCAGCCACTCCATTTGTCATCACTGTTCTGATTGGTTCATCTCTTCCAGGTGAGGGTTTAAAGATGTCTTCTTGTCTGATTGTTGTTTCTGGTCTGTCTGGTTTCCTGGATGCTGTTTCAATCTGTCTGACCTCATGTTCATCATTGACCTCTGCAGTCCCTCCCTCTGTGATGTAGAGCTCTGTGTAGATCTGGTTCAGAAGGGTTGGGTTTCCTGCTTTAGCAGTCCCCTCAAACACACACTGGAACTTCTTCTTCAGGTTAGACTTGAGTTTATGTCGGCACTCAGCAACAATCACTTAGTGAATAAAACAAAAATGAAATCAATGATAAATTGTCACAGTGAATGTGAGTCATGAACCCTTTTCTAACAAGTGTGCACATGTCTGTATTTAAGGCATCTATTCAGCTCATTTGACAAATAGGTCCCAAATAGGGTAACTATTGTAAAGTTACTTAGTATTCCTCAGCAACAACCAATATCTTGTGTGTCCAAGTCATGCATCCATGAACTCTGGGATCTCCAAATAAACCAGAAAGTGTATGACCTCATTAAAAATGGAATTAATCTCCTAACAGTATCTTTCAATGACATCAGTGTTGAAGTGTTGACATTTTAACCAGTAGAGGCAACAAAAGCACGATTGTCTGCCTTGTTTCATCTCTTTTTGTTCTAGGATACACTTTCGAAATTCTTTTCTCTGGTGGATGTTTATTTTGTAGCTTGTTGTACAAGCCAAGGGGCAACACAAGACATGTATCTATCTTTGTAGATTAAAGGGCGACATTAGCTACGAAGCTAATGTTTGTTGATGTTTAAAGTCTTTGTAATATGCAAGTTTGATCTTTGTTATATCCATTTTTTAATCATACCATGACTTACCTGTAGATTCTGAGGGTTTTTTTGATAATTTCTCCACTAGATCATTTCTGTATCTTCCCAAAACCATACTGGTCACTTTAATAGTGTTTACACTGTAGGTCTCCAGCATTTTATCCACTGTGTCCATCCTGTCTGCTTTTTCCAGTCGACTCTTTGGAATTGCGGGGAAGCCTTCCAGGATCCCCTGCTGCTGCAGGTACCACTTGAATGTTTTAAACTCCTCGTCTCCCAAATCCTCCAAAGATTGAAAGACCTCTTTAGATGTCGCCATTTTTAATCCCTGCCAAGATCCAAAAAATACCCACAAGTTCAATTTTAACTTCAAAGAACAATTACACAATTGATCGATTGCTAAACCCTGATCACTTTGTTCTTAAGACTTTTGTATTTCGTCTGTCCTTTCTGTGAAAAATATATTTTTAATGATGCATGTATTTATAGTAGTTATGTATTTTGCTGTGTTATATTTTATGTTATCTTGTTAACTACATCTTGTGAGTATGTCGTTTAATCAGTATAGGACAATAAGGATGTTAATGCTGACGTTTTGATGATTTATAGTAGATATAAACAGAATAGAACCTTGAACCCAGATTGTGCACATGAACAATGGCTGGCCTGTTCATGTTACTAAACAAATATGTGTTCATCAACTCAAAAGGAAAAAATGAGAAATGGTTGTTGGTGAAGTTACTTGGGTGAATGATTAGTTAGTTTCTTTGGACTGATGAGCAGTTAGCATCTGCCATCAGTGTGTGAATGGGGTGAATGTGATACGTAGTGTGTGAAGCGCTTTGAGTAGTCGGAAAGACTAGAAAGACGCTATACAAGTACAGTCCATTTACCACTTAAATAAACTAAAATTTTTATGAAATACAGGATGAGATTAAAATCTGACTCAACATAAAATGCAGAGCTACAGTAGAAAAAATATCTTGCTGAGGTGGAGCATGAATATGAACCAACTCAGTATTCTAGAAATAGAATTTACTGTTTTGATGGCAGAAATTCATTTTGACAGCTCGTCACTGTATCAGCTGTTGTTTGCTCAGCCTGAATTAATAAGTAAAGGTAATAAGTGTAAACCTACAGTAATTCCGATATTTCTGAAGAGACATCATTACTTTAAACTTTTTCTGACAACTTACTATAACATATTGACTGTAATGTAGTGTAAAATCCATCCTTTGTGAAACTATTAATGTTAATAGTAGTTGAGGAGTTGATTCTATTGTCATTTTTAAGGTTTGTGGTGGTGTATTGTGTTATATTGTACAGTACAGGTGCTCCTAATATTTAATTTAGTCTACTGCCTCAACTGCCTCAAAATGTACCACAGAATTACGTCACCAAAGCTGAACTTGAATTTCTAATTAATATATAATTCATTCTACAGTTTATACTTTATATGACACATTTCATTTTTCTGTTTTGGTGCCGAGTAAAGTGAAGGGAGAAGTGACTGTCAGGTAGTGAAAAATGACAATCTCTAGTCACATATACCTACAAAGATCATGTGTATTCTGTAAAGTGGTATTGCTATTATTGATGATGTTAGTTATCCTGATATTAGCTTATCTACATATGGCAAGGCACACTAATGTGAAACATAGCACACACATCTCTCGCATTCTTTACAATAAATTTCACAAGGAAAGGCTGGAAATATAAAGATTAACCCAGAGGTAGTCCTGATTCAGTTTTCAACAAAACAACATAACACATTACCACCACTACGACTTCTACTGTTATCAGATCAGTTTAACACTGACACTCACTCACAGTAAAACGATGGAAAGATGTTGGCTACGCTACCTTTAAAAGGAGACAATAATCCCAGAAGCCGATCGAAGGTTGAACGACTCAGCAGCTTCAACCAGGAAACCATCCAGAGAGAATTAACATGTAACTCTCATCAGAGGTTTTTAAAGGTCTGGCGATTCAGATACAGTTTGAAGTCTTATTGTTTCTCTATAAAAAGAAAAAATGTGATAATAGAGCAGCTGTCATCTGTGGAATGAACCTTGAACACTTTCAGTTAAACATTAACAGTATTAATCCTTATCAGTGTGACCATAAATCTCTGATGATATAGTTTTAACCTCAGTGCACTTTTTTTCCAACAGCATAAAAAACGGCAAATGCAATGCAATCTGAACAAAGAATTTCAGGACACTTGTTGAGCATTTCTAAAATGCAATGTTGTAGTAACTGGCAAGCCACATCTCACTATTATGTGAAATAAAATACAACAGAATCAAATTTCAGGAAATTTATTTAAAAAGTCATTTTGTGGCAAGAAATGTCTGGGGTTAAAAAGAGAGAATGAAGTTCCTAACAAATTACAAGTTTTATTTGTTTATTGATGTTGTCATAGTTTTGGGGGTTTGTCCTGTTTCCTGTTTTATTTTGTAGTGTTCTTCTCTCCTCGTGTGTCTTGTAGTCTTCAGTATGATGTGGCTAACTATGACAGTTGAAGGTGTGGAAGAGGATTACAAGTACCTGGGAGTCCACATGGACAATAAACTGGACTGGGCTAAGAACACTCAAGCTCTGTACAGGAAGGGTCTGTTTCCTGAGGAGGCTGAGGTCCTTCAACATCTGCTGGACGATGCTGAGGATGTTTTATGAACATGAACTTGAAGTCTGTGGCGGCCGGTGCTGTCCTGTATGCTGTTGCATGCTGGGGCAGCAGGCTGAGGGTAGTGGACGCCAACAGACTCAACAAACTGATCCGTAAGGCCGGTGGCATTGTGGGGGTGGAGCTGGACTCTCTGGCGGTGGTGTCAGAGAGGAGGATGCTGGGTAAACTACATGCCATCTTGGACAGTGTCTCCCTCCATGACGTGCTGGTCAAACAAAGGAGCACCTTCAGCGGAAGACTCATCCTCCCACAATGCACCACAGAGCGCCACAGGAAGTCATTCCTGCCTGTGGCCATCAGACTCTTTAACTCCTCCCTCTAAGTGTCAGTCTGTATGACCTGAAGTCACTAAACTGGACACTGAGCATTAACATCTCTGCAATACTTGAAATAATTGTGCAATATTCTCTGTTTTCAGTTTAACATTCCCTGTTTAGTGATATTTATTCATACTTCTATTACTGCTGTGCAATATCCACCGTCTCATAATCATCTTAATAAGCTACACTTAACTTGACAGTACTCATTATTGCACTATTACTTATTACTTATGTTATTATATTGTATTATACCGTACATACTTATCAACTTCTTTTGGTACTTACACTTTTTTTAGCTTTTATACTTTGCATTTAATTTATCTTACTTGTATTATAGTGTATACTTTGATTTGCTTAGTACTTCTATTCCTGTGTGCACTGACGTGATAGTGACGTGTAGGTTTGTCTAATGAACGTGTGTGATATTATACAAATTAAGCCATTTCAGCCACTCTTTTCAGTCATCTGTCTTTCTTTATCCAGGAGACTCCTGTACGGCTCACACAGAGACACTGAAGACTTGCTTTTAAATCTAAAACCAAGCCCAAAACCAAAGCCAGGATAAAGAGGTTCAGTGAATGTGGTGTTGAAGGTGTGGAGGTGGATCAGAGTGTCAGAGGAGACTCTGTAGAAGGACAGAGCGCCAGCAGGACAGTTCACATACACTGCTACTCTGTGCGAGGAGGGGGGATGGAAGATGGGTGTCACTGTTTTATTGTGACAAACAGAGTAACGTTTATTAGAGCAGTACAGACTCCAGGACTGATCATTCCATCCAAATCTGCAATCACAAGCCTTTCCTCTCCTGCTGATTCCTCTGTAAGTCACTGCAATAACAACCTCTCCTCTCCACTCGACCTCCCAGTAACAGCGACCAGTCAGACCATTTCTACACAGCAGCTGCCAGCAGTAGTCAAATCTTTCTGGATGATCAGGGTATGGTTGACACTTGCGTAACCGTGTCACCCTCCTGTTGTTGTCAGACAGTTGGAGGTGTTGGTTTGCTGTGTTTGTGTCCAGTGTGAGTTCACAGAAATCTGATGGAGTGAACGACACAGATGAAGTTTATCATGTAACACTCCTGACTCATGTTCATTATTTGTTTAATATTGACAGATTGTACGTACATCTCTACAATAGTATTGTAAGGACACATTTTGTCAGTATAATTTTTAGTGAACAGTGTGTGTCAGACATAAAATTTGTATTTGGACAGAAATGTGGTAT
Organism: Siniperca scherzeri; assembly: GCA_027580175.1. Classification (NCBI taxonomy): domain Eukaryota; kingdom Metazoa; phylum Chordata; class Actinopteri; order Centrarchiformes; family Sinipercidae; genus Siniperca; species Siniperca scherzeri. Next base: position 28,327,139 of record CM050851.1, on the reverse strand, counting down.
TCTTTTCTCATGAATCAAACTGAATCCAAACTTACACTTCACAGGTTCCAGCCTCTTTTCACCACAATGATCCACCCTGGAGGCAGAAACACAATCAGACCAGAATATTATATCTTTATATAGAAAAATTAACATTTAATAAACTTCACTCTGAATGATTTTCTAATTAGTCCTGACTGCTGTTTAACTGCTGTTGACCAGGGTTTTAGTCAACCAGAAGAAACGTGTGTGAGCTCTTGTTGTCTGTCCATACCTGAGAGTGTCCAGTCTCGAGTGTGGATCATCCAGTCCAGCAGACAGCAGCTCCACTCCTGAGTCTCCTGGATGATTGTAGCTCAGGTCCAGCTCTCTCAGATGGGAGGGGTTGGAGCTTAGAGCTGAGGCCAGAAAAGCACAGCCTTCCTCTGTGACCCGACAACCTGACAGCCTGCAAACACACACACAAACACATGCACACATACATAATGTTTAGTTATTCAGGATAGGTCATCTTTTACAGGTACGCCCTGACCACAATCACACAGGACACACATTCACACCTGGAAGCTTCCCAGTACAACCATAGTCTGACCTGCTGGCCAATGAGGGAGGGGCAAACGCTGCTTTTTGACTTTCTCTGTCCAGTGACCCTCCCAATTAAAAATAATTCCATTCTACCGTTGCTTTGAAAGAACTATTGATAATAAAGTCAGAATCCTAGCAGACATATATATATTGGTTAATTCCAAAAGGTCCAGAATCAAGTCTGAAATTTAAGATATATGTTCTTGTATCCATGGAATCAATCACAAAAGACAAGTATGCAAGCAGAAATGTATTGTAGTGGAAAACAGGACAGTCAACAGCTTTGTACCTTAGCAACTATTCACAGGGTGTTTTATTCACTATATGCTTGACTATTATCAGCACTAAAACACCAGGGACCTCACTGCTTCTCTTTGCCATGCCGCTTATGATAACATCTGAATCCTGAGTGGATTTTTTTGGCTCTGCTTGAGTGGACTATAAAGCTCTGAATGCTTTAAGGTGCTGATGAAGTTGCATGTTTTCTCATCCACTTGCATCAACCCTGTCTTCTAGAAATTACGTTTATATACAACTAATTTGCAACAGCAAATACAGCAAAATGTAATACTGCCTGGATTACATTTTCTGTTAAGATAATAAGGAAATTGTGTTAATTAACAGCTCTGGCAAGTCGCAGAATGTTGACACTGAATGTATCAGTAAAATGTTCACTGACCACGTATTTCAGTTGTTTTCTGCCAAAATATCCAGTCTTGCAATACATTATTAGCTAGTAGCCGCCACAGCATTATTCATTTTTACGGTTATGTTTAGGAACTGGTTGCACTTGGTTAATGTTAGTGAAAGATTGTGCTCTTGGTTTAATACAGAAAAAGTCAATAGTGCACAAGACACAATGTTTTAATTAGCATGAAACCAAAACCACAATCTTTAAACCAATCAAAGCCTTTGTTGTCTAACCACACGTTGGACTCAGGATGTAAACCCTGCTCTCCGGTATCAAGGTCCTGCACTCTGTGCCCCACCATCCACCCCGAACCCTCTCTATGACTTCTGTATGGTACATAAATGTAGTGCTTTACTGAATTTAAAAACGTTGCCTGTGAACATATTCCAGGTAGCGATTATGTTTGCTTCCACAATGTAATAGGGAAAACAAATTATATACATGTACTATATGTATACTATAACAAACTATATAAATGTAATTTCCTTCCTTTGAATTTATAGCATTCAGTACTTACTGTAAACCTAAATAAAAAGAACATGGAAAAAACATGGCTGTTGCCATACACAGGATAAACTATCAAGAAGAGTCTAACTATACATAATTTATATATTAATGCCATTTCATGTGTCTCTTTTGAGTGAACTTCTTTGCATCGTGCAAGCAGAAAAATCACATGGATTTTTGGTATCTTCATTCACATTTGCCAAAATGTAAAAAACATTTAAGTGGTCATCAAACAAATTGAATCCTGACCTGAGAGTTTCCAGTCTACAGTGTGGACTCTCCAGTCCAGCAGACAGCAGCTTCACTCCTGAATCCTCCAGGTCGTTGTTACTCAGGTCCAGCTCTCTCAGACTAGAGGACTGGGAGCTGAGAACTGAGGACAGAGCTTCACAGCTTCTCTCTGACAGATTACAGCCACTCAGCCTGATGAAGAATGAATCAAAAACACAAGATAATTTAAATCATTTCTATATTTCCAGTATATGATATAAAGGATATTGGTAAATGGTGATGGGTTGCATTTATATACTGCATTTATCCAAAGCACTTTACAATTTTCCTCTCATTAACCCATTCACACACACACACCATGCAAGGTGCTGGTCTGACCATCAGCAGCAAGTTGGGGTTCAGTGTTTTGCTCAAAGATACTCAAGACATGTGGACTGGAGAAGCCAGGGATCTAATCATTAGTGAAAGATTGTGCTCTTGGTTTAATACAGAAAAAGTCAATAGTGCACAAGACACAATGTTTTAATTAGCATGAAACCGAAACCACAATCTTTAAACCAATCAAAGCCTTTGTTGTCTAACCACACGTTGGACTCAGGATGTAAACCCCGCTCTCCGGTATCAAGGTCCTGCACTCTGAGCCCCACCATCCACCCCGAACCCTCTCTACGACTTCTGTATGGTACATAAATGTAGTGCTTTACTGAATTTAAAAACGTTGCCTGTGAACATATTCCAGGTAGCGATTATGTTTGCTTCCACAATGTAATAGGGAAAACAAATTATATACATGTACTATATGTATACTATAACAAACTATATAAATGTAATTTCCTTCCTTTGAATTTATAGCATTCAGTACTTACTGTAAACCTAAATAAAAAGAACATGGAAAAAACATGGCTGTTGCCACACACAGGGTTAACTATCAAGGAGAGTCGTAGACAAGGTTTCAATCGTAGTCATCTGGACACTGTTTACAGAATCATTCCGAAAAGAGTGTTGATTCAGAAAAACAGTGTCCAGATGACTACGATTGAAACCTTTTCTACGATGTAACATTCCTGGACGAATGAGGGGCAACACCGTCTTATCAAGGAGAGTCTAACTATACATAATTTACATATTAATGCCATTTCATGTGTCTCTTTTGAGTGAACTTCTTTGCATTGTGCAAGCAGAAAAATCATATGAATTTTTGGTATCTTCATTCACATTTGCCAAAATGTAAAAAAACAAAACAAAAAACATATAAGTGGTCATCAAACAAATTGAATCCTGACCTGAGAGTTTCCAGTTTACAGTGTGGACTCTCCAGTCCAGCAGACAGCAGCTTCCCTCCTGAATCCTCCAGATCATTGTTACTCAGGTCCAGCTCTCTCAGACTAGAGGACCGGGAGCTGAGAACTGAGGACAGAGCTTCACAGCTTCTCTCTGACAGATTACAGCCACTCAGCCTGATGAAGAATTAATCAAAAACACAAGATAATTTAAATCATTTCTATTTTTCCCAGTATATGATATATTATAAGGATATTGGTAAATGGTGATCGGTTGCATTTATATACTGCATTTATCCAAAGCACTTTACAGTTTTCCTTTCATTCACCCATTAATACACACACACACATACTCACACACAGATGGCAGTGAGCTACCATACAAGGTGCTGGCCTGACCATCGGCAGCAAGTTCAGTGTTTTGCTCAAAGATATTCACCAACCTTGCAATCAACAGACAACCAGCTCTACCTGCTGAACCATTATTCATCAACCTACACAGATTTTTTGGAGGCTTTGACAACTGGAAGCAGCCTCAGAAGAGCTTCCTCTGAAGCAGAGTATTTTTTCAGGTCAAACACGTCCAGATCTTTTTCTGATGACAGTAAGATGAAGCCCAGAGCTGACCACTGAGCTGGAGACAGTTCATCTGTGGAGAGATGTCCTGATCTCAGGTACTGTTGGATCTGATCCACTAGAGAACAATCATTCAGTTCATTCAGACAGTGGAACAGATTGATGTTTCTCTCTGGCGACAGATTGTCACTTATCTTCTTCTTGATGTGCTGAACTGTTTCCTGGTTGGTCTCAGAGCTACTTTCTGTCTGTGTCAGCAGGCCTCGTAGGAGAGTCTGATTGGTCTCCAGTGAAAGACCCAGGAGGAAGCGAAGGAACAAGTCCAGGTGTCCATTTGGACTCTGTAAGGCCTTGTCCACAGCACTCTGGTAGAGGTGTTTTACTTTAGGTTTCTCTCTGAAGACTTTAGACAACCGGGAGGTTGATTGTTCTTCTGACAGCAGATTGACACCAGAGTTGACGAATGTCAGATGGACATGAAGAGCAGCCAGAAACTCTTGAACACTCAGATGGACGAAGCAGAACACCTTGTCCTGGTACAGTCCTCTCTCCTCTCTAAAGATCTGTGTGAACACTCCTGAGTACACTGAGGCTGCTCTGATATCAATGCCACACTCTGTCAGGTCTGATTCATAGAAGATCAGGTTGCCTTTCTGAAGCTGCTCAAAAGCCAGTTTTCCCAGAGACTCAATCATCGTCCTGCTCTCTGGAGTCCAGTGTGGATCTGTCTCAGCTCCTTCATCATACTTGACGTTCTTCATTTTGGACTGAACCACCAGGAAGTGGATGTACATCTCAGTCAGGGTCTTGGGCAGCTCTCCTCCTTCTCTGGTCTTCAACACCTCCTCCAGAACTGTAGCAGTGATCCAGCAGAAGACTGGGATGTGGCACATGATGTGGAGGCTTCGTGATGTCTTGATGTGGGAGATGATTCTGTTGGCCTGTTCCTCATCTCTGAATCTCTTCCTGAAGTACTCCTCCTTCTGTGGGTCAGTGAACCCTCTGACCTCTGTCACCATGTCAACGCACTCAGGAGGGATCTGATTGGCTGCTGCAGGTCGTGTGGTTATCCAGAGGCGAGCAGAGGGAAGCAGGTTCCCCCTGATGAGGTTTGTCAGCAGCACATCCACTGAGGTGGACTTTGTAACATCAGTCAGGACCTCATTGTTGTGGAAGTCCAGAGGAAGTCGACACTCATCCAGACCGTCAAAGATGAACACAACCTGGAACTCTTCAAACCTCCAGATTCCTGCTTCTTTGGTTTCAGTAAAGAAGTGATGAACAAGTTTCACCAAGCTGAACTTTTTCTCTTTCAGCACATTCAGCTCTCTGAAAGTGAATGGAAATGTGAAGTGTATGTCCTGGTTGGCTTTGTCTTCAGCCCAGTCCAGAGTGAACTTCTGTGTTAAGACTGTTTTCCCAATGCCAGCCACTCCCTTTGTCATCACTGTTCTGATTGGTTCATCTCGTCCAGGTGAGGGTTTAAAGATGTCTTCTTGTCTGATTGTTGTTTCTGGTCTGTCTGGTTTCCTGGATGCTGTTTCAATCTGTCTGACCTCATGTTCTTCATTGACCTCTGCAGTCCCTCCCTCTGTGATGTAGAGCTCTGTGTAGATCTGATTCAGAAGGGTTGGGTTTCCTGCTTTAGCGATCCCCTCAAACACACACTGGAACTTCTTCTTCAGGTTAGACTTGAGTTTACACCGGCACAGCTGATTTGCTGGAGAAAAAAAAGAAATCAATAAATGGATGTTACAGAAAATCTTATCAATGTCAATTTTTTATGGTGGCTTTATACATTTTCTCTCTTCATTAAGTATAATCAGCTTCTCAGTGCAGCCTAAAATAATTCATAGATCAGATGCAGATGTGTGCAACATATTCACAACAGAGTTTGGAAGTGTAAACTTCTCCCATGTTGCCTCATAATTCCCTTTCCATCATGTTAAAACTGTTAAAGTCCTCTTACTGTTCTGCAGACAGTCAGCCAGCTCCTCCTGCTTCATTCTCCTCAGGAAGTGCAGAGTGATCTTCAGAAATGCCTCTCTGCTTCTCATCCTCTGCTCTTCATCCTCCCCGTCCAACACCTCCTCATCCACCCTCTGACTCTCTACACATTCTGGGTAATCTGGACTCAGAACCCTCTGAAACCTCTTCAGTTCGTTTTTCACAAAACTGACAATATTGTCCTCAAGCAACTGAAACAGAACAATATGTAGGTCAGACTACAAAACATCAAATCATCTGTCAGACTGAAAGCCTGCTGGTCTAAAGAGTGCAACATGTAGACTGTTACCATAAATATGGAGTCCAGATCTGTTTGATGCTGCTGTGCAGACTGACCACTGGGAACATCTGATTTATCCTGATCAACTCTGTGGAGTTTTAAAATATACAAGAACAAACACACACACACCTTGTTAAAGATGTTCTCTCCCATCATGATAAATCCTGTTAGAAACCCAAATTTAACTCTCTTGTACATGCTGCTAAAATTTGTGGTGAAAAAGGAAACTAAGTCAGCAGACTAAGAAGTACTAAACATAGAAATGAGGGTTAAAGAAAATAACAAGCTCATTGGTTTTAAATTCTTACCTTTGCTTGGCAGAGTTTTCCTTATCTTTGAAGTAGAGAGGTTTATCCATAGAGACGTCACTCTTTATGGACACACTGATGGGCACACAACAGTCTTGTCTTTGCTGCTGGATCCTGTGAGAGACAATACATTGACAATAAAGTGCAAACTTAAGTTAATTCTGAACACTCTTAGTTTGGGTGGCAAATGCTTTTATCTCCTCCAGTATCCTTAACAAAATCTGTAGTTTAAGGACAAACTCATCCATAGAGCAACCCGGACAAAGCAGCATCCTTACCTTGGCAAACTAACTTGTAGTGCATTGACTCATTTACGTGGAAGATAATCCAGCAATAGATCAAGACATCTAAGTGGCTTGTCTTTTGGGTCTTTTCTAAGTGGTCTTCTTTCTTGCTAAACCTCTACAGGTATGTTAGCCATTAGATTGTTGGTAATACCACAGCTAATGTAGTTCAGCTGGAAGTAGTAACTGAACTTACTGCGCTGCTGCTCAATAAGCAGATGATCCAGCAAAAGCAGAAGACCTGCCACCTTCTCAAAGAGGCCTACCAAGCTTCATTATCTTCTACAGAAATCCCTTGATGCACTGCTAGTCAAGTTTATCCAGTGTGAGAGCTACATATGCATTGTTTCCCCTACAGTTTAGCCAGCTCAACTGAGTCATTGGGTTTGGTAATTTTGTGGTTTAATTATAGAGACAGTAAAGATAATGTAGGAAATGAGTAGCGAGAGAGATGGGAATGACATGTAACAACTGTGGATGTTGTGGTTGATGTTCCGTGCTCCAAACCCCTGAACCACCAGGGCTCCCCATTCTAATACCATTCCAATCCACCAAATTCACCAAATTTTGATACTTAACATAAAGTTAACATTGAGTTATTTAAAGTTTTAAGTCACATCACATGGCTCCCTACTACCTAACCAAGTAATTTCTGAAGGTGTCTCCTACAAACGCTAAAGGGGCGTGACAAAATGTTGGTATTTGATCTCCCGGGAATGAGAACGGGTTGAACTGCCAAACCAGGCAGTGATGCAGCCAGTCAGGATACTCTCAATGAGTATCCTGGATAGTAGTCCATGTTGAGCCTCCTCAGCCTGCGGAGGAAGAAGAGCTGACACTGACTGATGCAGATTATCTCAGCACTGCTGGTTTTCCTTTTGTAGCCTGTGATAGTGCTTAGTCCAGCCCACATGTTTCTGGTGTTGGAGCCCTGATAGTTAGACTGTCCTTGTATTGTCTTTTAGCACTGCTAATAGCTCTCCGGAGTGCATACCTGGATTTCCTGTGCTCCTCCAAATCACCCGAGTTGTAAGCGTCAGTCCGAGCTTTAAATTTGGCATGGACTTCCCTGTTAATCCAGGGCTTCTGATTCAGGAATGGATTTGCCAATGACCACGTCCGTGTATGTGTCGTTCTGATGATGTTGTTGTTCTGAAACACATAACACTCCGTTGTGCTGTGACGCAAGGTCCAATCTGATTAGTCGGACCAGGGCTGAATGATCACATCATCAATGACTTGCGTTTATGACTATAGGCAGGCAGAAACAGAACTGAGATGTGATCTGATTTGCTAAAGGGGGGACAAGGTAGGGCCTTATAACGACCCTGGAAGGGGGAGTAAACCATCATGGGTAGGACAGCTGATGTGTTGGTGATATCTCTGCAGGACTTTCTTCAGGTTGGTGTTGTTACAATCCCAGGCCACAATAAAAGCAGCCTCCAGCCATGAGATCTCAGTTCTTTTGATAACTACAGCTTGTCTAGGGCTTGATTGGTGTCAGTGTGTGGTGGAATGCACACCGCTGTGATAACGACTGATGTAAACTCCCTCAGGAGATAATAAGGTCAGCATTTGATCGTGAGGTGCTCTAGGTCAGGAGAACAGCCCGTAGAAATGATTTCCACATCTGAGCACCACTGGTTGTTGACCATGAAGCAGACACCTCCCCCCTTGCTTGAATGGAGAGTCCCACTGGAACAATGGCTGCGTCTGGGATTGAAGGGTCGAGCCAAGTCCCCGTGAAAACCATAACGTTCAGTTCTTAGTGTCCCGTTGAAAAGCCATCCTGCTCCTAAGTTCATCTAGCTTATTGTCCATTGACTGGACATTTGCTAGAAGAATGCTCAGTAGAGGAGGCCGGTTTTCACGATTCCTCAGCCTGACCAGGACCCTAGCCCCTGACCCTGGCTACCTTTGTCACCTCTTCCAGGTACGGCAACAGGTAAACCCAGCCATGGGTATTCCCTATTGTTTGTTGATCGTGGTGAAAAAGTGTTGTCCACCAACGATTGGATGTGTGGAAGTTGTTCTCTATCATATTTTATGATAGGGCTAAAGAAAGATGAGGAGGAGCTCAAGACAATGCAGCCATCCCCGGTGCCATCTTCTCTATTTAAGTCTATTTGTTGCAGGTTTTGATAGAAATGTTGGCTTTGAAAATCACGGGGTGTACTGTATTGGCTTACAGATGAATGTGAAGCTGCAAGGATGAGGGTCAGCACCTCCAAGTCTGAGGCTATGGTACCATGGTGGATTGCTCCCTAAGGGTTGGTAGTGAATTCACTCTCTGAGGCAAAGCAGTTAACGTTTCGTGACTCAGACTGTGGTTGTATTGCTCAGCTTCCAGCTGGGAATGCAAGGAGCTGAATGAATGTGCCAAAATATAGGAAAGAAGCAAAACTTTAAGTGGACGTATAATGAAGTATAATTATTGTTTTATATTGTTGTTAATAATACTGTCTGTCACTGTTCTTCAGAGAAATATTAATTTTTAGTACATATTTCAGGAGTTTCTTCCTTTAAAATGTTCTGTAAATGCAAATATTAGAAGAAAAATGATGTTGACTCACTGCATTTCAGAAGTTTGTTGTCCATTAAAATCATTTGGTTTATCCATAGACCAGTTACTCTTGATTGACACACAACTGGGTACAGCAGAGTCAGGTCTCTGAAAGCTGATAGAAACCAAGGATTATCAAAAGAAAAAACACTAAGCAGGATTTTGAGCAGTCACCAGCAGACAAACCAACAGCAGCAGATTGTAAAGAAAGATGGAAAGCAAACTCAACAAACATACTCCAGAGAAATATCAAAGTCATATGTTGTTGTTGTTGTTAAAAACAACTTTGCCAATTATAGCTTGATTCCTATGGTTCTAGTGTGTGGAGTAGGCCTACATCCCTCCGCCATATTTTCTTGCTAGCGCATGGGAAAAGCTGACACTAAAATACCAGTATATTTGGAAGAAAATTAGTTTCATGATATAATGTTGTATATGGCCTGGGCAGGGCTTAATTTTTGCCGGATCCTGCCTCAACAGGATGAAACGCAGCGGAGGCAATCGATACAGTTCGGTTTCTTAGCCTGCTTGCTTTTCTTGGTTGTAAATAGCCTTTCTAGCCTGAAATCAGACAGAACCGTCAACTCGTTACACTGCAACTCAGTGGAGTGTGCGGATTCGAAGGTCTGGGAGAGATCCAGAAGGCACCGCGCACTATGCACTCTGACTTTCTGTTTCAGAGCAATAGACCTCTCTGCAGCCTTGTTCTCAGTTTTCTCTGGCCATAGGGCACCACTTTCTAAAATAATTGCACATTTCTACTGCATAGGTGACCTAGTTTTATAGGCCGGTGGTGAAAGTCCTCTTTAATACCACTTTTGCTACTGTTCTTTAGGAAGAATTTTAAATGGCAACATTTCATAGCAACATTATGTTGACTCACTGTGTTTCAGAAGAATGTTGCCCTTTAAAATTATAAGAAGGCTCCATGGACACTTCATTCTTGATGGTCACACAGCTAGGTTCAGGTCCAGGTCCAGGTCCAGGAGAGACTTGTTTCTGCTGCTCTGGGCTTCAACACAACACACACAGAGCTTTGACTGTGAATAATGATGGTGGAGGGATTTGAGAGCTGAGCTCTGACATGCAGAAGAGTCAGACAGTCAGAGATCCTCATCTCACCTCTGAGCTCTGGTCCTTGTGCCATGTTCCCCACACAGACTGGTTTTAGAGGGGGGGACTCCCTCCTCTCTGTCCTCACACTGATCCATAGCAGAGTCCACACCTTCACACAAACACAGCAACATGCTGCACTCGGTTACAACATTTTACATCACAGTTGTTGTCACATGTACATCACATCGTTTGTGCTTGTGTCAGCACACTTCCAGGGAGAAGCACTTCTGTTTAAATGGAGATTACATGGATTTAAGCAGAACTGAAACTGAGGAAGCTCTGTCAAGTTTAATGCTGTGTCTGCTGTGTGGCGGAAGAAAGAAATTGTCAAAAAGAAAGAATAGTTAAAAGAAAGAAAGAAGGCCTTTTTCAGTTACTGGAATAGAGCTTTACCACACAATGAATTTGGAATCATGAACACAGTTTTTAGGCATCTGAGATGTTTTGTAAAACGTTATACTTCTGAGCCTTATTTCTCTAATCCACCTTAAATAGGCCCCCACCATTTAAACATATCTCAAAAGTCACATTTTTTTGGAGTAGTAGTGGTGGTAGTATTTGATAATGAGCTTGGCCTGAATTCTTAAGGTCAAATCATTCAGATTTAGTTCTAAATATACATGTATTAGCATTATAAGCATTAAACGCCATTCTTAAACTTGGAAATTTACCCAAAAAAATCCCAACTCAAGGTCCACCTTGACATGGTTGAAAGCTCCAGAAAAAGTAGTAAGTAATAGTAAGGGGATGTTGAGTTGGGATTGATTTGTTAAATCAGCATTATATTTAACTATGAACCCCAGTGTCACATATCAAAGTGTCAGTTCAGTGTGTTAAAATATAAATACCAGGAAGACCTACACTTTCCAACAAAACACATTAAACTTAATTAAACTCCAACTTCATTAAAGCAGCAAAATGTGTCGTTATTTAATCAAAAATGCATTTATACCTTTGAGTACCTTTAAATGTAAAACTGAGCTGAACCTAAATGAATTAAAAACATGTTTCCCTTCACCTTTTAGGTCTATGACACTTTTCACTTAATTGAATCATCATTTTATTGTGATATTAAGGACAATTAGGGAATAAAATAATAAATTATATCTTGTAGTGCTGTCATTTTCATCCGTCAGCAAACTTCTGCTAATTCAAACAGGATAGCACATCCAGTTAGCTTGTTCCATTAAACTTTTGAATTAACTTATCGTTGGAACTTTGCATCACAATTACAACTTGATAGTAAAAACTATGTGGTTTTACTCACCAGAGGACATGAAGGGTGTTTTCATGTAACTCCACACAAACCTGGAAGATTTTCAGCAAAGATGCAAAATCTTGAACAGTCTACAAGCTGACATGTGAGTCTGTGTACTTTGTACTCTGAGAAAGTCTGTGTGTAACTGTTGTGACATGTTAGCTACCACTGGCTTTGTATTGGACCATTCAAACTACTTACACTTACATGTTCACTGCAACAACCACAAGTCATTTAGTCTCATATACAGCCTTGGAAAGTTATTTTAATTTCAACAAGACAATCAGCCAGTGAGGTGAGATAACTAAACTTTTGTCAGTGCAGTTCTCTTGTGTCAGCAACATGAAACAAAACAGAGAACAGATCACTGTGTGTCAAGAGAAAGACAATTCTTGAAACAAGTTAAAGAAAATATTCAAACCACATACTTCCGCTTGTTTTTCAGGATGCAAAAAGATTTCTAGACTTGACAAACACAAACTTACTTGTTAGATGATCATTCTGTCTCGCTGGAAACCAGAGTGTTGAGGTCTTGTAAAGATTAACAGCAGCTTTTAGGTAAATAGCTACACATTTGATGGCTGACCGGCTGATTATTGTATAACCTTAAAAAAGGTAAAAGCAGGCAGTAATAGTTGGATAAAAACCTTTCTGGGATAATCAAGAAGAAAAAAACACAACTATTCAGAACGTGAAGTGAAACTAACCAGCAGCTCCAGCAGCAACCAAACAAAAAGAGGAAATGGGAAATAATTACAGCGAAGAGCATTTAATTTTCTCCAAAAAACAGAAAGCGTCCAACATTTAAAATGTATGCACAGGTCAAGACATTTCACTGGTCATTATCAGGCATTCAGCTTAATGTGATAACATAACGTACAATTTATTGCATTTCATCTGAGGATTTTGTCTTTCTTTTACGAAAAAAATGAACTAAAGATGATATGATAATAATTATTGTTAAATATATGAATATGATTCAATATTAATACTGATATTTATATACTTCTCACACACAGTGAGTGAGGACTCATGTTTTTAATGATACTGCTCCAGGATCAGCTCCAGTATTCAGCATTGCTCCAGTAGAGTCCAGTGTCTCATGTTGCCTGGACTTTGTATTTGAAACTGTTTCATGGAACAGTGAGTTATTGAGTTTGATCCAAAACATTCAGCTTGAAGATGGTATGTTTGTGATCACTGTAGAAGAATGTGATTAATAAATAAGTGTTCTTCATCCAAAATACATACATATAACTCTCACATTATTTCCCATCAGCAAGACTTGCATGTGATCCAAATTGCTGCTCCCCCATGACATATTTCTAAACTGAGCTGATCTTTAGCTCGTTAGATGGTTGGTCAGCAGCATCTATGGCACAGATAATGGAATTACTCCATCTGATCAGTGATTTCTCTGACACTGACTGGGTGTAGATGTAATAGAGGAAAGGTGCGACACTATCTCAAGGCCAAATGTAATAACAAATGGATCACAAACAATACATACACATCCCCAACACTCAGGCAGGTCAGGGAGATGAATAAGGAAATAAAGACACTTCTGATAGGCTGGAATCTGCCACAAGTTAGACTGGTTTTGACGTCACTCTGATGTTGTTTTAGACTTGGACTCTGAAGTTATGAGGATGTGATGGCGTCCTCAGGTCAGATGCACACAGACACCAGGACTGAAGAAGAAGAAATGAGCAGCTTCTTCGCTCCACACATGAAGGTGGAAAGTGTCTGTAAGTTGACCTGAAGTGAGTTCAGCAGAATCCGACCAGAGGAATCTGTCAATGTCTGATGAACACTTTGATCACATTGTGTTAATGTCACTTATTGACTGTACGGTAGAATAATTTCTTGATCAGGATTGTCTGTTTCAAAATATCTATTTGATGCTTGCAGGTATAAATGTTATTGATCTTGAAGTTTAGCTAGCTGGTTAGTTTAATCTGGCTTGATCGATAGATATAATTGGGTATCATCTGCATAACAATGAAAGTTTATAGAGTGTTTCCTAATAATATTGCCTAAAGGAAGCATATATAAGGTGAATAGAATCGGTCCAAGCACAGAACCTTGTGGAACTCCATGACTAACTTTGGCGTGCACGGAGGACTCACCGTAAACATGTACTAACTGAGATCGATATATATTATCCACAGAGAATTTTATAGAGATTTTAAACTTTAAATAATTAATCAGTTTTGCGTTTCTGTCAGGAACCATCAGAAGAGACCAGACTCTCCTGAACCCAGATTTGTGTCCACCCCTGACTGAGATGTACATCCACTTCCTGGTGGTTCAGTCCAAACTGAAGAACGTCAAGTATGATGGAGGAGCTGAGACAGATCCACACTGGAGTCCAGAGAGCAGGAAGATGATTGAGTCTCTGGGAAAACTGGCTTTTGAGCAGCTGCAGAAAGGCAACCTGATCTTCTATGAATCAACTCTGGTGTCAATCTGCTGTCAGAAGAACAATCAACCTCGATCCCAATTGTCTAAAGTCTTCAGAGAGAAACCTAAACTAAAACATCTCTACCAAAGGGCTGTGAACAAGGCCTTACAGAGTCCAAATGGACACCTGGACTTGTTCCTCCGCTTCCTCCTTGGTCTTTCACTGGAGACCAATCAGACTCTCCTACAAGGCCTGCTGACACAGACAGGAAGTAGCTCAAAGACCAACCAGGAAACAGTCTATTACATCAAGAAGAGCAAGGAGAATACCTCATGAAGCATCCATCTTTTTCACTGTCTAAATGAACTGAATGATTGTTCTCTAGTGGATCAGATCCAACACTACCTGAGATCAGGACATCTCTCCACAGATGAACTGTCTCCTGCTCAGTGGTCAGCTCTGGTCTTCATCTTACTGTCATCAGAAAAAGATCTGGATGTGTTTGACCTGAAGAAATACTCTGCTTCAGAGGAGGCTCTTCTGAGGCTGCTGCCAGTGGTCAAAGCTTCCAACAAATCTGTGTGAGTAGATGACTGAATAAATGAAATGAATTAAATGTGTTTCAGATATTCATAGATGACACACTGTTTTTCCCCCCTGTTCATCATTGTTTATTCTTCAGGTTGAGTGGCTGTAACCTCTCAGAGAGAAGTTGTGAAGCTCTGGCCTCAGTTCTCAGCTCCCAGTCCTCTGGTCTGAGAGAGCTGGACCTGAGTAACAACGACCTGCAGTATTCAGGGGTGAAGCTGCTCTCTGCTGGACTGGAGAGACTACACTTTACGCTGGAAACTCTCAGGTCAGGATTCTGATATTTCTTAAGCAAATGACACCTACCTTCCAGTCAGGTTATTATCAGTGATGATAATTGGTTACATCAGAATCAGAAATACTTCATTGATCCCCGAGGGGAAACTCTTTCGTTACAGTTGCTCACTGTCACATCAGTGCACACAGGGATAGAAGTACTAAGCAAAATATAATACACTATAATACAGGTAAGATGACTTTTAAAGTTGCTGTGGAACCAATCTTTTACACTACAATTTCTGTCCATCTTTGCTGATGTTTGTTCATTTTTCTTTATTGTGCCTTGCCTGGAGTTGAGTCTTTTATTACCACAAATGATTTCTTTTGCAACCATGCTTTAAAGGCATCTAATTTCTTCTTTATTTGGATCACCATTAGCACTGCAACGATTAATCTATTGATCGATTAGGTATCAACTATTAAATGAATCACCAACTATTTTGATATTCGTATAATCGATTTGAGTAAAAATTCACTCATTCCAGCTTCTTAAATGTGAATATTTTTTGGTTTCTTTACTCTTCTATGACAGTAAACTGAATCTCTTTGTGTTGTGGACAAAACACGACATTTGAGGACGTCATCTTGGGCTTTGGGAAACACTGATCAACATTTTTCACCATTTTCTGACATTTTATAGACCAAAGAACTAATCTATTAATTGAGAAAATAATCAACAGATTAATCGACAATGAAAATAATCATTAGTTGCAGTCCTAATCACCATTGGCTTCCACAAAGTTGTCGCTAGACTTCCTGGGGTCCAGGAATGCTAAAATATGTTATAAAAACAATTCAATAAAATACCAGATTCTCTTTAACAAAGTAGAAAACCCTTGAGTTGCTATAAGGCCCCTTTGTCTTATAGTCATCTTCAATCATCAGTCATCTCAATTTCACTATGAAGTCTTCTGTTAGTAGGTAAAAACATAGGTTTGATCATATACATATAGAACCTTTAAGGTTAGGGGTAGTGTAAGCTACAATCATCCAGGAGACTCAGGAGTGACGCTGCTGTCTGCTGGACTGGAGGATCCACACTGGAGCCTGGACACTCTCAGGTATGGACAGACAACAAGAGCTCATATGTCGTTTGGCCCACAGAAAAGCTGGTCAACGCTGCTTCATGTTGAACAGAAGTTAGGACTCAGGTTGGATGGAAAATCATTCAGAAGGGAGGTTATTCAATGTTTCTATGCTGTATTTCTTCCTCCAGGGTGGACCATAGTGGACACCAGTGGTCGATGCCCGGTCTGAGGAAATGGGAGTGTGGATTCAGTTTGATTCATGAGAACAAAACCACACACAGTCTGTTTAAACAGGAAGTTCATAGACATGATATTTATTCTTTAAAATCCTATCGACAAGAGATGACTGATACAATGTGTTGTTCATGTCATGTGTAAATCAGTGTAGAGATTCATCTAATAGTAAATTAGTAAAGAATAAACGCCTCAATTGTGACAGATCATAAACTGTATTTTGATCTTCCTCAGATGCAAACACAGCACACAGAAAGCTGAGACTGACAACAACAGAAAGGTGACTGAGTTGAAAGAGAAGCAATCATATCCTGATCATCCAGAGAGATTTGAGTTCTCCTGTCAGCTGCTGTGTAGAAATGGTCTGACTGGTCGCTGTTACTGGGAGGTGGAGTGGGAAGGAGCAGTTGAAGTCGCGGTGACTTACAGAGGAATCACAAAGAAGGGATACAGTGATGACTGCAAGCTTGGATTTCAGCACCAGTCCTGGAGTCTGAGCTGCTCTGATGATCGTTACTCTGTCTGGCACAATAATGCAAGAACAGTCATCGTGCTCCCTCGGGCTTCCATCTCTGACAGAGTCTCCTCCGACACTCTGATCCACCTCCACACCTTCAACACCACATTCACCGAACCTCTTTATCCTGACTTTGGGTTCTGGTCTGGTTCCTCAGTGTCTCTGTGTCCTCTTTGCTGATTGAAGACACCTGCAGAAATCACTGTTCACTCATCACACACGCACGAACAACAAACAATGTCCAGTACCGAGCGTCAGTGATATCGGTGACCACAGAGCAGCTTCTTCCCTCGGGTTGAGAGATTCATCCTCTGCACTCCACCATGTCAAATAGCGTTTATTTCTATGACTTATTATATATCCACTGATCCACTGTATATCATTTTTGTACATAACATTTGTTTTTGAGTAGCATAAAGGGAACTACAATCAAAATCTCGCTATACAACCCTTTGTTGTAAAATGTTCAATAAATCTGTCGTGTAAAATATGGATACCTTTATATCTATACTTCTATTACTGCTGTGCAATATCCACCGTCTCATTATAATCTTAATAGGCTGCACTCAACAGTTCATGCACTATTACTTTATACTTGTATTATTACATTGTATTATTATACCGTACATACTTATCATCAACCTGTAAACCCACTTTGTACTTCACACTTATTTTATACTTATACCCACTTGGTACTTAATTTATTTTCTGACCTGTATTATAGTGTATTATATTTTTTTGCTTAGTACTTCTATTCCTGTGTGCACTGGCGTGACAAAACAAAAGAGTTTCCCCTCGAGGATCAATAAAGTATTTCTGATTCTGATTCTGATCCTATTTTTGGTCACTGGGATAAAAAAGTGGAGTA
Organism: Siniperca scherzeri; assembly: GCA_027580175.1. Lineage (NCBI taxonomy): Eukaryota > Metazoa > Chordata > Actinopteri > Centrarchiformes > Sinipercidae > Siniperca > Siniperca scherzeri. The sequence goes on along the minus strand of CM050851.1, from coordinate 28,309,556 downwards.
ACTAGTAGCACTCCTTACGTGCAGGTATTAAGGTCCTGTGAATGAGTTGCATCAACATATTAATGTTTGTTAATATAAAAATGTATACGTTTCTTTTGTAATTTATTTTGTTAATTTATTGTATTTCCTGTGGTTTGTTATTTTGCATTATAAATGTAGTGTTGTAGCCTGTTGGGGTTTCAGCGAGAAGACTTATTGTGTTGAGGTTTTTTGTGTTTGTGTGTGTTGGGATACTTCTTTTGTATTTAACTTTAAACATTTGTTTGGTCAACTGCGTATCAGCAGTAAAAGTATAGAAACATAATATATAATACTAATAATAATATATAATTACAGGTTTTACACTGTGGAGTCCCAGTTTTGCCCAGCTGAAATAAACATTACATGTTTTATGTAGTATTTATAGCAAATAAGGTCAAAGAATGAATGATTTTTGATGCGGATAAATTATAACGTTTTCACCATTTTTTTTATTTCACAAAGTAAATAATTAATAGAAAAATGATGTATAAACTAATAAAAAGTTCAATATTCATTAACGTCACTGAACGCATTTTTAAAAACAATATTAATAAGATGATTATTATAAGACACTCTAAGGTCCCACTGAATATTAAAGGTAACAGCCAGGTGTGTTTCAACAGTTGCCCCCCCAGGCAGGTGTCAGAGATTGTCTATGTTTGAGAGGATGGAGCACTCAACAGTTAAAAATAAACAGCTGTTATGAGGCGTCTGTGTAGTGCCGAAATGATAAGTTGATGAATCGATTGGTCGATCAACAGAAAGCTGTTTTGTGGATCAGTTTCACTCTGTGGGAGTTAACTGAGGTTTTCTGTGAGCGATGAATCACACTGAACTCAACGTCTTTGGGTTTCGGACTGTTGGTTGAACAAAACAAGCAGCTTGGATTAATAACATTGAGCTCTGGAAAATAATGGACATTTCACACTATATAATATTAATAATAAAGTCTTTTATATTATATGTTTAAAATAAAATAAATATTTGTTTAATGCACTTTAAATGTTAAGTATCTAAATACAGTTTATTATAACTCAGTGATGTGTACACAAACTGCAGTGTAGTCAAGCATTTATTGCATTTTAAAAAATCTTTTAATTTATCTTTCTTTTGGTCTATAAGTTACACAAAATAATAATAATAATAATAATAATAATAAAATAAAACAGTTTAAACAAGTACAAAATAATGAGTATTTACACTCTATGCACCTTTATACTTCTACTCTGCTACGTCTCAGAGGGAAATATCGGACTTTTCACTCTGACGGCTTCAGTTACTTTACAGATCACAGTGTTTCAGCCCCTTCCTGTCCGGTGGAAACCTCGTATCTCCAGGTGTTTGTGACGAGCTGAAGGATGAAGAGTTTCCTTCACGTGCTGAGAAAACTCTCCTCCTCCTGAAGCTGAATAAACTCTTTAACCCCCCCTTAAGACCTCATAGACCATGATGCATTGCTGCAGGTTAAACTACCCAACAGGATATAAAGCAGTTAAAATGAGCTCGACCTGAAACATCTGCAGCAGTAAAATGCAACACACACATGAACGCAGCAGGAAGATGAATCCAGAAACATCAGATATAATAAAACACTGACAGGAAGCGTTTTACTGCACAGGGACGACTCTCACTGTCACACTTTAACTTTAGCTGATTATACTTCACACTTTAAATACATTTAGCTGATTATACTTCATACTTTAAGTAACTTTAGCTGATTATACTTCATACTTAACTTTAGCTGATTATACTTCATACTTTAAGTAACTTTAGCTGATTATACTTCATACTTTAAGTACATTTAGCTGATTATACTTCATACTTTAAGTACATTTAGCTGATTATACTTCATACTTTAACTACATTTAGCTGATTATACTTCATACTTTAAGTACATTTAGCTGATTATACTTCATACTTTAAGTAACTTTAGCTGATTATACTTCATACTTAACTTTAGCTGATTATACTTCATACTTAAGTAACTTTAGCTGATAATACTTCATACTTTAAGTAACTTTAGCTGATTATACTTCATACTTTAAGTAACTTTAGCTGATTATACTTCATACTTTAAGTAACTTTAGCTGATTATACTTCATACTTTAAGTACATTTAGCTGATTATACTTCATACTTTAAGTACATTTAGCTGATTATACTTCATACTTTAAGTAACTTTAGCTGATTATACTTCATACTTTAAGTAACTTTAGCTGATTATACTTCATACTTAAGTAACTTTAGCTGATTATACTTCATACTTAACTTTAGCTGATTATACTTCATACTTAAGTAACTTTAGCTGATAATACTTCATACTTTAAGTAACTTTAGCTGATTATACTTCATACTTAAGTAACTTTAGCTGATAATACTTCATACTTTAAGTAACTTTAGCTGATTATACTTCATACTTTAAGTAACTTTAGCTGATTATACTTCATACTTTAAGTACATTTAGCTGATTATACTTCATACTTTAAGTACATTTAGCTGATTATACTTCATACTTAACTTTAGCTGATTATACTTCATACTTTAAGTAACTTTAGCTGATTATACTTCATACTTTAACTACATTTAGAATCAGAATCAGAATCAGAAATCCTTTATTGATCCCCGAAGGGAAACTCTTTGTTCCAGCAGCTCGCCTTTACGTCAGTGCACACAGGAGAAAGTACCAGCAAAAAATACAATACACTATAAAACTATAAAAACAGGTCAGAAAATACATGAAGTACCAGGTGGGTTTACCGGTTGATGATGATAATACAATGTAATAATATAATATAGCTAATTTAGCTGATTATACTTCATACTTAAGTAACTTTAGCTGATAATACTTCATACTTTAAGTAACTTTAGCTGATTATACTTCATACTTTAAGTAACTTTAGCTGATATACTTCATACTTTAAGTAACTTTAGCTGATTATACTTCATACTTTAACTTTAGCTGATTATACTTCATACTTTAAGTAACTTTAGCTGATTATACTTCATACTTTAAGTAACTTTAGCTGATTATACTTCATACTTTAAGTAACTTTAGCTGATTATACTTCACACTTTAAGTAACTTTAGCTGATTATACTTCATACTTTTACTACATTTAGCTGATTATACTTCATACTTTAAGTAACTTTAGCTGATTATACTTCATACTTTAAGTACATTTAGCTGATTATACTTCATACTTTAAATACATTTAGCTGATTATACTTCATACTTTAAGTACATTTAGCTGATTATACTTCATACTTAAGTAACTTTAGCTGATTATACTTAACACTTTAAGTACATTTAGCTGATTATACTTATACTTTAAGTAACTTTAGCTGATTATACTTCATACTTTAAGTAACTTTAGCTGATTATACTTCATACTTAACTTTAGCTGATTATACTTCATACTTAAGTAACTTTAGCTAATTATACTTCATACTTAAGTAACTTTAGCTGATTATACTTCATACTTTAAGTAACTTTAGCTGATTATACTTCATACTTTAAGTACATTTAGCTGATTATACTTCATACTTTAAGTACATTTAGCTGATTATACTTCATACTTTAAGTAACTTTAGCTGATTATACTTCATACTTAACTTTAGCTGATTATACTTCATACTTAAGTAACTTTAGCTAATTATACTTCACACTTAAGTAACTTTAGCTGATAATACTTCATACTTTAAGTAACTTTAGCTGATAATACTTCATACTTAAGTAACTTTAGCTGATTATACTTCACACTTTAAGTACATTTAGCTGATTATACTTCATACTTTAAGTACATTTAGCTGATTATACTTCATACTTTAAGTAACTTTAGCTGATTATACTTCATACTTAAGTAACTTTAGCTGATTATACTTAATACTTTTACTACATTTAGCTGATTATACTTCACACTTTAAGTAACTTTAGCTAATTATATTTCACACTTAAGTAACTTTAGCTGATTATACTTCATACTTTAAGTAACTTTAGCTGATTATACTTAATACTTTTACTACATTTAGCTGATTATACTTCATACTTTAAGTAACTTTAGCTGATTATACTTCATACTTTAAGTAACTTTAGCTGATTATACTTCATACTTTAAGTAACTTTAGCTGATTATACTTAATACTTTTACTACATTTAGCTGATTATACTTCATACTTAAGTAACTTTAGCTGATTATACTTCACACTTTAACTACATTTAGAATCAGAATCAGAATCAGAAACACTTTATTGATCCCGAAGGGAAACTCTTTGTTCCAGCAGCTCGCCTTTACGTCAGAGCACACAGGAGAAAGTACCAGCAAAAATACAATACACTATAAAACTATAAAAACAGGTCAGAAAATACATGAAGTACCAGGTGGGTTTACGGTTGATGATGATAATACAATGTAATAATATAATATAGCTAATTTAGCTGATTATACTTCATACTTAAGTAACTTTAGCTGATAATACTTCATACTTTAAGTAACTTTAGCTGATTATACTTCATACTTAAGTAACTTTAGCTGATACTTCATACTTTAAGTAACTTTAGCTGATTATACTTCATACTTAACTTTAGCTGATTATACTTCATACTTTAAGTAACTTTAGCTGATAATACTTCATACTTTAAGTCACTTTAGCTGATAATACTTCATACTTTAAGTAACTTTAGCTGATTATACTTCACACTTTAAGTAACTTTAGCTGATTATACTTCATACTTTTACTACATTTAGCTGATTATACTTCATACTTTAAGTAACTTTAGCTGATTATACTTCATACTTTAAGTACATTTAGCTGATTATACTTCATACTTTAAGTACATTTAGCTGATTATACTTCATACTTTAAGTACATTTAGCTGATTATACTTCATACTTAAGTAACTTTAGCTGATTATACTTAACACTTTAAGTACATTTAGCTGATTATACTTCATACTTTAAGTAACTTTAGCTGATTATACTTCATACTTTAAGTAACTTTAGCTGATTATACTTCATACTTTAAGTAACTTTAGCTGATTATACTTCATACTTTAAGTAACTTTAGCTGATTATACTTCATACTTAAGTAACTTTAGCTGATTATACTTCATACTTTAAGTAACTTTAGCTGATTATACTTCATACTTTAAGTACATTTAGCTGATTATACTTCATACTTTAAGTACATTTAGCTGATTATACTTCATACTTTAAGTAACTTTAGCTGATTATACTTCATACTTAACTTTAGCTGATTATACTTCATACTTAAGTAACTTTAGCTAATTATACTTCACTTTAAGTAACTTTAGCTGATAATACTTCATACTTTAAGTAACTTTAGCTGATAATACTTCATACTTAAGTAACTTTAGCTGATTATACTTCACACTTTAAGTACATTTAGCTGATTATACTTCATACTTTAAGTACATTTAGCTGATTATACTTCATACTTTAAGTAACTTTAGCTGATTATACTTCATACTTAAGTAACTTTAGCTGATTATACTTAATACTTTTACTACATTTAGCTGATTATACTTCACACTTTAAGTAACTTTAGCTAATTATATTTCACACTTAAGTAGTTTTAGCTGATTATACTTCATACTTTAAGTAACTTTAGCTGATTATACTTCATACTTTAAGTACATTTAGCTGATTATACTTCATACTTTAAGTAACTTTAGCTGATTATACTTCATACTTTAAGTAACTTTAGCTGATTATACTTCATACTTTAAGTAACTTTAGCTGATTATACTTA
>CM050851.1:28271268-28298768 GCA_027580175.1 Siniperca scherzeri | reverse complement strand
ACAAATATAAACTAAAACAACAGGAAGCTGAAGCTCACAGCTGACTGACTGACTCCATGGCAACATTATACTTCCTGTTTACATCCGCCAAAGCGCAGATTTTTGTCTGAGGACTCGTATAAACGGAGTCCTTCTATACACATTTCTTCATTGAAATCCTCGAGGACAAGGGCCCCCTTTGACTTGAGGGCCGCTAACTGTAGCACATACCGTATTTATTCTTTAAACGATTGAATGATCAATTATCAAAATTGATCGACTAATTCACTAATGGTTTTAGTACCAGCGTCACCAGATTATTGTCGTTCAGGTGATCTAAAAACTTGGACTAAGGATCCAGCTGCAGGTTTGAGGCAGAGGTTTAAAAACCTGCATTTTTATTGGTTCGTTGACTCTTCATTCAGATAAGTGGAGCCGGGACAAGCTGGACGAACCCTGCAGAGATTCAGAGAACCAGTTTCTGTGACCTTCGGTCCGACAGTAACTGAGCCGCTTCGCACGCTGAGTCACTGAGCTGAAGCCGGGGAAACTGCTGACAGAGTGTAACAGCGTTCCCGCTTCCCGGCGACAACACCGGGTGACCGGCGTGAAGCGTCGATACAAACGCCGAGACGTTAAACTGAAAGCTGCTGAGCTGAAGCTGAAAGTGTCCAAAGACGTGTTGAATCAGCTCACGTTTGGATTCTGGATGAGCTCAGCAGCTGGTGCAGTGATGAAGTGTTCTGAGCCGCTGAGGCTCATGGGAACTGTGGTCTTACTATTATTCTCGTCCTTATGTATAAAGGTGTGTTTGTAATGGTTGACATCGTGGTCCTCGTGGTGAATACTGTCCGTCCCGTTCTCTCCCTTTGCCATCGCCGGTAAGGATGCGACCGTCCTGTTTGAATAAACTTCATCAGAATTGACTACATCGACCGTGGGGTCCATGTTTACGTTCAGTGTGAGCTGCAGGCTCTGGACCTTTAAATCGTGTAGTCTGAGTTAAGCCGGCTTTACTGGTTTCCCAAGGTCCTTCGGGGGCTGTAGTCCTGGATCGTTTTCAGTTTTTGAGGAAGTTTAGGCTTTTTTAAGGGGGAGAAGGCGATTTCTGATTATTGGACATAATATAAACCTGTAGTATGGTTCAGTTACCCACACGACTGCAGTGTGTCTGAGCGGATGAACAGCAACGACTCACTTCACCGACACATGAATCAAAAATAACTGCTGAGAAAGAACATCACATATCTATAAACTAACTAGTAGCAGAATGCAGTTACACACAGTCTGAATCTATAAGTGGGGCTACAGAAGACTCTCGTACGAACAGAGGGCAGTGGTGGCTGAAGACTAAATGGGAGGTTTCTCTGTGGGTGCTGACGAGGTTCTGATGGTTTACTGCAGCATCTCTGAAAGGTTTTCACGGGCGTCTACGCTGTCAGAGCTCTTTAGAGAGAAACTTGCCAAAAGTCTTGTTTTTCATCACAATCAGAATCAGAAATCCTTTATTGATCCCCGAAGGGAAACTCTTTGTTACAGTTGCTCGCCTTTACGTCAGCGCACAGGAGAAAGTACTAGAAAACGATATGATAAACTATAAACACTATAAACAGGTCAGAAATAAATTAAGTATCATGTCGGTATAAGTATAAGATAAACTAAGTGTCGAGTACCAAGTGGGTTTACTGGTTGATGATGAAAGTACAGTATAAATACAATGTAACTAATTATGTAATAAATAATAGTAATAAGCGGAGGTGCATGTACTGTCGAAGAGTAATTGAGGTATATAGTTTCAGTAGCAATAAATAAGGAAAACTAATATTGCACGGAAGTATTAACACAGAATATTGCACAATTATTATTAATTATGGCGGAGATGTTAATGATCAGTGTCCAGTTTAGTGACTTCGGGTCAGACAGACTGACACTTAGAGGGAGGAGTTAAAGAGTCTGATGGCCACAGGCAGGAGTGACTTCCTGTGGCGCTCTGTGGTGCATTGTGGGGGGATGAGTCTTCCGCTGAAGGCGCTCCTTTGCTTGACCAGCGCGTCATGGAGCGGGTGGGAGACACTGTCCAAGATGGCGTGTAGTTTACCCAGCGTCCTCCTCTCTGACACCACCGCCAGAGAGTCCAGCTCCGCCCCCACAATGCCACCGGCCTTACGGATCAGTTTGTTGAGTCTGTTGGCGTCCGCTGCCCTCAGCCTGCTGCCCCAGCATGCAACAGCATACAGGACAGCACCGGCCGCCACAGACTCATAAAACATCTTCAGCATCGTCCGGCAGATGTTGAAGGACCTCAGCCTCCTCAGGAAACAGAGGCTGCTCTGGCCCTTCCTCTAAACAGCCTGAGTGTTCTTGGTCCAGTCCAGTTTGTTATCTGTTTTTGCTGACCTCCAGTGGTTTAAATGCTCACCTAGTGTAGAGAGGTACTACCGTAAGTGCGAAACAACAAGAAGCAGCCACAGCAACAACAGGCAAAACGGATTCTTGTGGACGGAGAACACAGGAAACACACTGACTGTCCTCCGGCTGCTCTGCTACTTGTTGCTAAAGTAACCGCTAGCTGCTGCTAACTGTGGCTGTTCGGCTCAGTTAGCCAGCCAGTCTCGCAACGGTATGAGATTTTCACGGTACGATAACCGTCTCAGAAAATATCGCGGTGTCACACAAATATTATTATTATCAGTTACAATGACAATACAAACGCTTGAACCAACACTTTAATAGAATTTCACAGAATATTATGTCCTGACAGGCATGAAACTTGAGATAAACTTGATAGAATTCAATGCCGTAGATAAGCAAATGCACATGGTACGATAACCGTCAGCTGGCATACTGCGGTGTACCGCTGCACCCCTACCACGCAGCTAGCTCGGAGCTCGGAGCACCAGGGGAGTTTTGCCGGGAGGAGGAGGTTTAACTTTATAAATCTAATAAAGCATACAGCTACAGTTAGCAGCAGCTAGCGGTTACTTTAGCAACAAGTAAAGCTATCTGTCCATCAGGAGACTGTAAATCACCGAGAGTTGAGGCAGAGCAGCCGGAGGACGTCAGAGGGAAAACCAGAAAATATTTTCTCCATAAAATATGATGCAGTTTCACCAAAATCAGTGAAAAAAGTTATAGAGGTGTGTTTTTGTACAGTAATCAGTGAGGCTCGGCCCCCAGAGACACTCCAGCAGCGTCTATCCTTTATAAATAAAAACAACGCATTAGGATGTGATGTGCGTGTTTATTTGCATATAGAGCGGGGAAGAGATCCGATCACAAGTCGTCTCTCCAGACGCATGTCGATACCAGGCGTGAACAGCCTCACCGAAGCATCTCAGAGGCAATTTCTCCACTTTTTCCTGGACTTGTAAGAACTCTGTGAGTCTTTGGTTGTAGGTCCTGCGTTAAACATCATCATCAGGTATCACTCTGACGATACAGTACAAGGCCGTGAACCTCTGTATTACAGTGGGATATACATTTAGAGGACAATCTACTATTATATCTGCTATTCAAGAGAGAAACGAGTGCCGCTAATATTGATTTTCTTTCACGTTTACATGTGATGACTTTTAAACGTCAGCATCACTGAAGGAATGGAACTCGTATTTAGTTTCAGGAACTAAACCTGTGACAGGGGAAACACCTTCAGTTACAGGTGGTAATGTTCCCGCAGTGTAAAAGGAGGTTTTAATCCTCAGGCCTTGAAAGGTTTCCAGGGTTATTTAGGGGATTCCAGGGGTCTGTGATGTGATGGTAGTGTTGAATTTGTTTGTATAGAAAGGAATTGAGTTTAATTTCACATGAGACGAAGAACCTTCTGACTCAAACCAGCAGGAACTCCTTCACCGATCCGTGCAGTCTGTTGTGTCTGTGGCTGAACTACCTTTCAGTTTGATTTGTACATGCCGCAACGTGGAAAAGTCTGCGCGTGATCGCCTCACCTGGATATCATTTTACTAAAAGAAGACTATCATGGTTTTGCATTTAGATTTGATTGGAGGAAGTTTTGTCTGAAACACAAACGGTTTCCTGTTCAGTGTCTCTGCTCAGCGTCGGCCTGCGGGCTGCTCAAACATTATTATATTAAAATACTTTTAACCAGCAGCTGAAGTCTGCGGTTCTTACGGCCTAAAGTTAAACATGAAACAGACCACTGGATTATTTCTTGTTGCTGCTGAAGTTAAAGCCTGTCTGCAGCTTTATATGAACTTTAAGTTGTTAAACTGGTTTGTTGACTGGCAGCCTGCTGGTCTGTCAGGTTAGACACTGAATATCACCTGTGATGGGAACATATCCTGCTTCTGCATATTTTACCCCTTTAATTGCAAAATCAACTGGCAGAAACTGAGGCAGAAGTCACACACACCTTCGTCAAAGCACGGACGTTTCTAAAAACTAGTTTTTAACCCTCACGGCTGCTGCTGGACCTCGGTTCAAATCTTTGGCCCTGCACAGGAGGAATCATCAGTGTTAGAAACAAGAAACCTCAAACAGAAAGCGTTTGTGTTCAGATGTTTTACACTGTCCAGCTGTGGTTCCAGCTGTGGCGTCTGGTCTCTCCGTCCTCACTGTGTTTGTCCTCCACAGGCTCTGGACGTGGACAGATCAGTTCTGTACAAGATCAAGAAGTCGGTGAAGGCCATTCACACGTCTGGTCTGGGTGAGTGACACAGTTCCACCTCAGTCTGTCCAAAAATACCTCGCAGCCTCGCTCTGCCTGTCACTTCCTGTCTGCTGGTAACGCTGTCTGCTCACACACAAACCGTCGACATCAGCTTCCTTCAGTATCAACAGAAACCCACTGATTGTTGTAGATTCACCAAAATGTGCAGATAAACCGGCTGAAAAAGCTCACCGATACTTTCCGCTTGCTTCTCCATGTTAATTCCAAATAGAAATAAGAAAACAATAGGAGTGACAAAAAAAAACATGACAATTAGATTTTTAGTTTTGCAGTGTTGAGACTTTCTGTCCCATCAGCATATTTCTTGCACATGCAGAGACAAGCCTGTAAGAAAGGAGTGAAAACTGCTGAAACAGTTGGTTCAAAGTACATTCTCAGTCTGAATGCAAACGTAACCAAACACTGACAGAAGAAATGTATGAAACAGATAATATACTTCTATATGATGAACAACATCCTGTTTAAAATCCTTTAAATGAGCATATTGCTAACGCGGCGGTGGCGTTGAGCCCGTTAGTGACCCTCCTGAAACAGAAAATTCAAAAGTCTATGAAACTTTGGTGCAAATGTCAGTGAAAATGTCCTGGAATCGTCCTGGAAAATGATCTGCGGTGAACCCAGCTGTTTGTGTTCAGGCGGGTGGAGTCTCACCTCCACACATTCCTGTCATACCGCTCTCCTGTCCCAGCATGCCGAGGGAGAGACGCCCGCCGCGCCGACCGAACTGTCTGTCTGCTGACACACGGAGGAAGAACGGCATGTGGCTGCTTCTTAAAACTTGTTTCCAACTGGTGTCGAAGGGAAAGTCAGTCGCTAATTTAAACACAAACACCATGAAAGTGTCGCTTCTCCTTAGGTTTGGTACATAGCTATCAAAAACAGCAGATTTCACATTTTAAAGCAGCTATAATAAATATTTGTATAAAATGAATGTGGCGGTGTCTCTGCTGCCGAACCATCAGCTGAACCTGCAGCTCGGCTTCACGGAGCTTCATGGAGACTTTCAGCTCGCCGTTCATCTGCTGCTGCTCTGGTTCGCTCTCAGCTCTCAGAGCGTCGCTTCCAGAGAAGAAGAAGCTGTAAAAAGCCGCTGAACGCTTCCTGCTGAGCAGCGAACAGCAGCCAGACGCAGTCAGAGAGCAGCTGCTGAACGTAGCGGAGCATCTAGCTGCTAAAGAGCCAGATGTTTCCCTCAGCAGCTGCTGAACGTAGCGGAGCATCTAGCTGCTAAAGAGCCAGATGTTTCCCTCAGCAGCTGCTGGACTTAGCGGAGCATCTAGCTGCTAAAGAGCCAGATGTTTCCCTCAGCAGCTGCTGGACATAGCGGAGCATCTAGCTGCTAAAGAGCCAGATGTTTCCCTCAGCAGCTGCTGGACATAGCGGAGCATCTAGCAGCTAAAGAGCCAGATGTTTCCCTCAGCAGCTGCTGGACATAGCGGAGCATCTAGCTGCTAAAGAGCCAGATGTTTCCCTCAGCAGCTGCTGGACATAGCGGAGCATCTAGCTGCTAAAGAGCCAGATGTTTCCCTCAGCAGCTGCTGGAGATCAAACACAGAGCGGACAGAGAGAAGACCAGTGGAATTGGCTCGATCCGCTGTCTCCGCTCGGTCATGGTGCCAGAAGTGTCTGATTGGTTTTAATTTTGAAAGGGATCAGGTAACGTCATGAACAATAAGTAGCAACGACTGAATGTTGATCCGCAATAAGCAGCTTTGTCGGTTGGGAGCTCTGACGGCGATGACCTGCTGCTGGTGCACGCTTCGGGCCGCATCCTTGCTAACGCTGCCGGGCCCGGGGACGGCAGCAGCGTTCACAGTCTTGGTAGTTTGGCGGCCTCGTCCTCGTCCTGCAGCTCCTTTTACGCCGGAAAGATATTTTCGGCACCGAGCCGCTTACCGGTCAAACGCAAACATCAAAGAAAATGTCCACAAATGATTAAATTGAATAACTCACGCAGTTCATTTGTTCATGAGGTATAGCTTTATATACATATAGGCATCAGACATGTGACTGCAGTTTTGTAGTGACGCGTTTAGAAATGTAACAGTGAGCATGACGGACGTGAGTCGCCGTACCTGGAGGTGTATCAGCTGATACGCAGCAGTCAGCGTTCACAGGGAGGTTATTATAGAAATATAGAAAGCACACTGACGTTTTGGTATTTTGGGTGCTGCAACAAAACCAGAGAGAATACTTTTAATACACCGCATGGCCAAAAGTATGTGGACAAGGTTTCATGTGAACGGTGAGAGTGAAGAAGCGAAAGGAACAAAGAGAAATGTTAAAGGTTTCAGCCACAAACAGCTTCCTCTCTCTCCATGCTTACACACTGACCTTTGACCCCTCAGTCCACACTGCAGAACAGGACTACGTGAACCAGCTGAGTCCGAAAGGTTACATGATTTCTCTACAGTAGTTTGGTGTCTCAAAGAAAAAATGTGGAAAGTAACAAATTACAAAACAGCAAAACATCAGTTTAAAAAAGTCTTAATCTAATAATAAAAGGTAAACTATAAGTTTAGCAAAGACAGCAAATACTCAAAACTCCTTTTAAGTTGAGCTTAATAATATTAATAATTATATTAATAATAATAGTAAAGGCCTGGTTCTTTGTGCAGTCGAGGTTAATGACGACACTATTTATGGATTGACTTATAAAAATTCTGATATTTAGTTCACAGTCTGGTCTAATGAGTTTCCTGTGTGTTTCAGCTCATGTGGACAATGAGGAGCAGTACGTCCAGTCCATGGAGAAATTCGGAGACAACTGTGTCTGCAGGGAGGACGCCGAGGTCGGCTCGGCCTTCCTCAAGTTCGCTGTTTTCACCAAAGAGCTGTCGGCGCTCTTCAAAAACCTGGTGAGGGACTGAACTCACACCACGACGAGGCCAAACACATGAATCGACACTTTCAGTTCAGTTCTGAGTCGATGACTGGATTCATCCAGTTTTAGTTTCCCTCTCTGACCGTTAGAGGAACTTTATATTAAGACACTTGAGCTCTGAGCTGTGGAGGTTTCTGCTTTAACACGACTTCCTGTTTGCAGTTGCAGAACATGAACAACATCATCACCTTCCCTCTGGACAGTCTGCTGAAGGGAGACCTGAAAGGAGTGAAAGGGGTTTGTGTTCAGTTTCCTCCGTCAGTCTGAAAGCTTCTAACAACCTCGCAGTCTCAAATGAAGTGTACTTTATGTTAGGGCTGCAGCCAGCGATTACTTTCTCTATCTTTAAAATGTCAGAAGATAAAGAGATACGGTGGCCCTGAGAGCTCAACGCACAGAGAGACAAAACACAAGCAAATGAAGAAAACGTTCTCATGAACAGCATTTAGAAAGTGACACAGAACACAACAGAAATGAGTTAAAAAGCGTTTTAAACCACTTAAAAGAAATAAACTGATGCTGTACGTGTTTTTTAGTTTAAACTTTCTGATTCAGATGTGAATCGGTGAACTAGTAATCAGCTGAAGGCTCTGAAATAAAATCTGAATCATTCAGTCAACGTTAAAACTAACAAACACACATTGCTGCTGACGGATAATCGACTTCAGTAACTTCATGAGCCACAAACCATGACAACAAATAACGTGTCCCAGGTGTGTCCAGGTGTGTCCCAGGTGTGTTCATCACTCTTTAGTGTCCCCCTGGAAACGTTTCTGTATTTGGTTGTTTTCTCACTTTGCAGCGGTTTTTTTTTCTTCTTCTAAATGCAGCATGTGTTATCAAAGTTTAATTAATTAGTTTAATTTGCTTGTGTTTTCTTAAGTCGCAGCGCGTTGAGCCCTCAGGGCCACCGTAGTAAAATGCCCGTTACGGTTTCCAGAGTCCAAGCTGACGAAATATTCACTTTAGTGTCACAGGAGACAAAGAAAAGCAGTAAATCCTCTAAACCGAGAAGCTGAAACGAGAGAACGTTTGGTATTTTTGCTTGAAACTGACATAATTCATAATTCTCTGCTGCAGGTAGTCGTCAGTTTACCTGCTTGAACGTCGATGTACTGCTTCAAATACGCCAGTTAAAAATATTAAATCCGGGTCGTCATGGTGATGAAGCTCCAGTATATGAAAAATATCTTGAGTAGAAGTCAATATTTTTAATGATTGATGCTCTTCATGCTGCTCTCTTTCTAACCAACTACGTGAGTCAAGTTGTGGAATTTATGTGTTTCGGAGTCGATATCAAATAAAAAAAAATAATAATAAAATAAAGACGTCTGCAGATGTCAAGGACCTCGGGGAAGTTTGCATTCGAGTTCCTCCTGTGTTTTTATCAGTAACAGAAAAACCTCAGACACGTTATCGTGTTGAAATATTTCCTGAGTGACTCACAGGTCAAAGTCTCCTCTCTCTGTGTTTGTTTCTATGGATGAATCCTGTGATGCGATTGGTCGGAGTTTAGTCTAATCATGTGACGTCTCTTCCTCCTGCAGGATCTGAAGAAGCCGTTCGATAAAGCCTGGAAGGATTACGAGGCCAAACTGTGAGAACAAAAACACCTTAAACCTTCCTCTGTGTGTTCGTGACTGAGTTTGATACGTTTCATGACTCTTTAGATATGAAAAACAATAAAACGCAAACAGCTTGTCTTCATAAGTCACTGAATCGGAGTTTAAATTGATTTCCATTACAGCAGAAGATGTTAGGAACCTACTGTGGTGAGCTCATAGTGCGAGACAGAAAGGACATTCAACACAGAATAATCTAATAAAACCAGAATATAAATGAGAACATATTAAACTACACAAGATACTATAATAAACACGGAGAAGAGAGTGCCAACAGTTGCTACACTGTACTTCCTCTGAACCTCCTCACGTTGTCTGAAAACTTCCTCAAAAAATATATTTCAGATGAGTCAGCTGTAAGAGTTTGTAAAAGTTGATTTCCCATTTAAGGTTTATAGAGCTCATATCTCTGATCTAACCAAACACGGGACTTTCATCAGCAAGTTTAAATAGTCGCCATCATAAGTGTACAATAATAAAGCAGCGGCCTGATTTTAACTGGAAGATTAGAAAGAGTTTATTAATTTTGGAAGCTGGAGATTAGATCCTGTATTTGCTGAGTTGAACTCTCCACAGTATTTTTGGTTTTCGTGGAGCTCTTACCTCGACCTTTGACCTCTCCAGAGCGAAGCTTGAGAAGGAGAAGAGGGAGCACGCCAAGCAGCACGGGATGATTCGCACCGAGTTCAGCGGAGGAGAAATCGCAGAGGAGATGGAGAAGGAGAGACGACTCTTCCAGCTGCAGATGTGTGAGGTGAGGTCACGCAGGGGTCAGAGGTCAGAGGTCACATGACTTTAGTTATATTTTCTGTCTTCTTATGTGTGTAACGAACCCTGACTTCTCCTGAAGTAGCTCCAAACTCAAGTCGAACATTTTCCACAGTTTGACAACATCACATAAACTCTGTGGTTCACTAACGCTTCACTGTAACACTTCACTGCAACACTTCACTGTAACACTTCACTGCAACACTTCACTGTAACACTTCACTGTAACACTTCACTGCAACACTTCACTGTAACGCTTCACTGTAACACTTCACTGTAACACTTCACTGCAACACTTCACTGCAACGCTTCACTGTAACACTTCACTGTAACGCTTCACTGTAACACTTCACTGTAACGCTTCACTGTAACGCTTCACTGCAGCTGTGGTTCACTAACGCTTCACTGCAACACTTCACTGTAACGCTTCACTGCAACACTTCACTGTAACGCTTCACTGCAGCTGTGGTTCACTAACACTTCACTGCAGCTGTGGTTCACTGTAACGCTTCACTGTAACACTTCACTGTAACGCTTCACTGTAACACTTCACTGCAGCTGTGGTTCACTAACACTTCACTGTAACACTTCACTGTAACGCTTCACTGCAACACTTCACTGTAACACTTCACTGCAGCTGTGGTTCACTAACACTTCACTGCAACACTTCACTGTAACGCTTCACTGCAACACTTCACTGTAACGCTTCACTGTAACGCTTCACTGTAACACTTCACTGCAGCTGTGGTTCACTAACGCTTCACTGCAACGCTTCACTGCAACGCTTCACTGCAACACTTCACTGTAACGCTTCACTGTAACACTTCACTGTAACGCTTCACTGTAACACTTCACTGCAACACTTCACTGTAACGCTTCACTGCAACGCTTCACTGTAACGCTTCACTGCAACACTTCACTGTAACGCTTCACTGTAACACTTCACTGTAACACTTCACTGTAACGCTTCACTGTAACACTTCACTGTAACGCTTCACTGTAACACTTCACTGTAACGCTTCACTGTAACACTTCACTGTAACGCTTCACTGTAACGCTTCACTGTAACGCTTCACTGCAACACTTCACTGTAACGCTTCACTGTAACACTTCACTGTAACGCTTCACTGTAACACTTCACTGTAACGCTTCACTGTAACACTTCACTGTAACACTTCACTGTAACGCTTCACTGTAACACTTCACTGTAACGCTTCACTGTAACGCTTCACTGCAACACTTCACTGTAACGCTTCACTGTAACACTTCACTGTAACACTTCACTGTAACGCTTCACTGCAGCTGTATCAGAGCTGCACCCAGTTACATATTAAAAGCACCAGCTGTGGCGTTTCAGGTAATATCACAGATGTCTGCTGCATCATGTCAGACACATTTCCTCCATATTTGGTATCTTTGAACACTTTAGGATCTCTGGAATTTAAAATAAAGTTCAGAGGGGCTGAACAGCGTTTGGACAAAAACCACAAAGTGCTCCAAAGGATTGGATTATTTCACAATCCTGTGGTTATATAATACGCTTTGTCTGTTTCTTCTTATATATTTTTATTTCACAATGTCTTGTTCATTAATTCAGTAAGATAGAAATCGATGTATTTTCTCTCTGCAGTATCTGCTGAAAGTGAACGAGATCAAAGTGAAGAAAGGCGCCGACTTCCTCCAGAACCTCATCAAGTATTTCCACGCTCAGTGCAAGTAAGTCAGTCTGCAAAGAAACTAAAACATGTTTATATCAGTCAGACGGAGCCACCAGAAATCATGAATTATTCAGTTTCTCTACAGAGAACATCCACAATCATTTAGTCTCGCATAAATCTGAACTCTATAATAAATGAGTAAAAACAATGTTGAAACTGCATTTAGAGACAGAAATAATAATGAAATGAGAAAGTTGCACAAGGAAATATCGAATAAACATGTAATCAGTTCATTTCATTTTGTTATTGCTACACACTTTGTATTTGGTCATTTTCTTTGCATTTTTATTGTAATTTTGAGTTGATTTTGGTGCAAAACTGAATAGTTTTTCGTCTGTGTTCAGTTTTTTCCAGGACGGACTGAAGGCTGTGGAGAGTCTGAAACCCTCCGTAGAGAAACTGGCTACAGACCTGACGGCGGTGAGGACGGAGATATTTAGTGCAGCGTGAAAAGAGAAACTGATGTAGTAGATTATAGTGAGGAACTGACGTCAAAGGGTCATTTCATCCAAAACGTCTCTGCTTGCCTCTTTTCTTTTACGATATTTAAATGAAATGTTAGCAGCCCTCAAGGTAGGAAAAATCCATTAAAATATCTAAAGCACTGCGGTGGTCTTCAGCAATGTATGTATAATTTGTATTAAATGTCCGTGTCTTCTTCTGTGGTGTCCAGATTAAGCAGACGCAGGATGGAGAGAGGAAACAGCTGACTCAGCTCCGAGACGTCCTGAAGGCTTCCCTGCAGTCTGAGCAGAAAGAGGTGGGAAGCCATCAGAGACCATCAGCAGATATAGATAGCAGTGTTGATTGTATGCAGTTTAATCAATGAATCCAAACACGGTCTGATTCCAGCGTAACCTGAGAACACTCAGCATAAGGCTGGGCGACATCACCTAATCAATATCACATTTACCTCAGTAAACGATTAATAAACGCTGTCCCATTAAACACACTTGTGCGCGAGATTCTCCGTCCTCACAGTGGAGCTTTTATTGATTTTTTTGTGCTGAACAATAAACAGAAAATCCTGGATTATGATATTTAATATATTAAGTAGACACTTAAAGTATTAGTTTGCTAAATGATTATATTTCACATGTTCACATGTTGCAGCGAGATGTGAAGAACACTTTATGGCTTCCATCGGCGGCCTGTTTAACGGCACAGAGGGACATTATTTTAACAAACACACTCAAAGCGCTTCACACTACATATCACACACACACACACACACACTGTACCGCTAAACCGCCAAACCGCCACGTTTATGGCCGCTAAACTCATATGGTGAATATGGTAAACATTGTACCTGCTGCATGTTAGCATCTAGCTCGAAGCTGCGCTGCGTGTCGGTCCAGCCTCGCTGAGCTGCTAGCAGAGCTGCAGACTTTGCCAGAACTGACAGAAGACAACTTTTCCCGCTACGATAGTAAATCTCGGAGCGAGGGAGCCTTTGTGGTGTTTCGGATTTGACTGATGTGTTGATGAGCATACTCCGAAATACTCTGAAATACTCTGAAATACTCCGAAATACTCCGAAATACTCCGAAATACTCCGAAATACTCTGAAATACTCCGAAATACTCTGAAATACTCCGAAATACTCTGAAATACTCTGAAATACTCGAAATACTCTGAAATACTCTGTTACAAGTAAAAGTCCTGCACTCAAAATTTTACTTGAGTAAAAGTACAACAGTATCAGCATCAAAATATACTTAAAGTACCAAAAGTAAAAGTACTCATTATGCAGAATAATATATATTATATTACTGGATTATAATTATATTGATGCTTTAATGTTTGATCACTTTAATGTCGTTGCTGGTAAAAATGGGGCTAATTTGAATGACTTTATATACTGCTGAGTAGTTTAATCTATATTAATAAATGCAAATATATATTTTTTGATTATGTTTTGTATTATTGACCTGAATCCGCTAAAGTAGCATAAAATGGAAAAACCTCAAAGTTGTGCTTAAGTCCAATACTGGAGTTGCCTTCCAGCGCTGCCGCCCTGCAGCGAGGGTTCATGCTGGATGTGTTTCCTGGCTCTCCGCAGGACGCTCAGGCCAAGCAGAGCGCAGGTTACAGCCTCCACCAGCTGCAGGGCAACAAGGCTCACGGCACCGAGCGCTCCGGAGTCCTCTACAAGAGAAGCGAGGGGTGAGTGAACTCAAAGTCCCAGAAGTCCGCAGGAAAATAACTTCCTGCGGAGCTTTTACACAAACATCCAACCTGTAGGGGGCAGATCTGTTCACACTGCTGCAGGTAATGTTAAGAAGATGAACTCCGTTATAAACACAATGCAGCCTGAATGTCTGCCATCTTCTTCCCGTTCCCAGACGTATACAAGGGATTACACCGAATGCTAACTGGTGTGGTGGCAATCCCTTCGGAATAAAGAAACACTCGAGGCAACCGCTCGTCTTTCTGCAGGTTTACTTCAGGCGTCTGCAGACGGACTCACAGCAGCACAAACATACATCGGTATAATCTGCTCTGAATGAGCACAGAGGAAAAAGAGCATCAGTTATTTATCCGGTCTTCAGGGTCGGGCTCCTCAGCCCGGGGAGACGAGCGTCCCTGAAGTCTGGACGTAACGGTCAATAGGATCATTTGTAGTTCCACGTCGTCATTATCAGTGTGCTGTTCTCATCTCGCAGTCCAAACAGTCACACACAGATCAAGTATCGACGCCAAACAATTGTAATAATCAGGGCTAATGGTAATTTCTTGGTTGTTAGCATTCTGTGACTCTCCAACAAATCAGCTTTTAGCAATGTAGCGACTTCAGGGAAACGAGTGAGATGTCTTGAAAACTGTAGAAAGACATTTGGGACGGACACTAACGGTCCCCGGAGGATTAATCGTGTCTTTTCCTCTCGCTCCACCAACAAATAAAAGTACTGAGCGAATGAGTCGCGTAACATAGCATGCTAACACGTTAACATTTGAATTACCGTTAGCATGTACGCGGCTGCTAAACGTTAGCATGGCTCAGATGTACTCCGAGGTTATAATGTTAACGTGCCGTGTCACATTTTTAACATTTTTTTTAAATAAAAGCGTAATACGTTACGTCGGAGAGTTTCAGGACTACTGATTGATTTGTATCGTTTAATAGGAAGAAAAGATCAATACAGCGATTTGCGTTCTCAATGACTTGTCTCTTCCTCAGACTGAGGAAGGTGTGGCAGAAGAGGAAGTGCTCGGTGAAGAACGGTTTCCTGACCATCTGCCACGGCACGGTAAGACACCAGATCCTCGTCTCCTATTGGTCCTCCTGCAGGAGAGGCTCCACCCTCCTGCCTGCACGTCCATCAGCCAATGAAAAGTCTCCTTCTGGGTTTTATTTTCCGTTTCAACTTTTATTATTTAGTTTCTTTTTGTTCCTTTTTTGTTTTAAGTTTTTTCACGAAGAGTCACTAATGCACCTTAGTTATTAATTGTTTCGACCTCTCGTCTCTGCTTCAGCTCTCAGAAATAAAAAGCTCTGGACGTTTTTGTAATAAATCCAGTTTTACATTGTTGTCGTCAGAATCTGCAGTATCCAGCTAGCAGGGCTTTGATTCAGTCCAGAACCACTGGCGTTCATGGTCCCAATCATGGCATCAATCTGTACACAGTAAATATCTAAATCTATTGGTCAGATTCCCATTCTTGGTCCCCAGAGGATGAACCCTTTTTATTGGTTTGCTCTGAACAAGCAGACAGCCAATCATAACTGGCTCTTCCCTGTTTGTCTTGATGGATAAAGGCTTTGTGATGGAAAGTGGCATCATGAAATAAACCGGTCATTGGGAAAAATGGCATGAAATAAATCTGCAGCCATGCTAAATGCTAACATCAGCATGCTAACATGCTCACAGTGACAGCGCTAACATGCTGATGTTTAGCAGCTATAATGTTTACCATGTTCACCATCTTAGTTTAGCGTGTTAGCATGCTAACATTAGCTAGTTAGCAGTAAACACAGAGTGCAGCTGAGGCTGATGGGAGCGCCATCAGCTCTGCAGGTCAGAAACCAAAGTGCCGGACGCGTTAACACGTCGACCTGATGGTGGCGCTAGATGGAAAGTCAGAGGATCAGCAGAAAATTCAGGGGATCATCAATGTAATAAGGCCTCATCATCTGGTCACCATGGATACGTATATCAAATTTTGTGCCAATCCACTAAGTTTATGTTGAGATATTTTACAGGTGAAACCTTTCACCTGCAGGTGGCGCTAGATGAAAAGTCGGAGGATCACTAAAGTCATTAGATTTCATCCTCTGGGGACAATGAATGTCTGGACAAAATTTGATGGCAATCCATTCAGCATTTTCTGAGATATTTCCGTCTGAACCAAAGTGGTGGACAAGTATTGAATAATTCACATTTTCATGGTTATATATTTATTTATTTGCTATTGAACACTTTGGATGCTGTTGTCTCACCCTCCTCCCTGCTTCTCGTCTCTCAGGCTAACACACCTCCAGCCAAACTCAACCTGCTCACCTGCCAGGTGAAGAGAAATCCAGACGAGAAGAGCTTCGACCTGTTCTCACGTACGCTGCCGGCACATGCTCGCCCACAGAACCAACATGTTGTTTACTCATCGTCTTGTCCTCTTGTCTGATTCCTAAAAATATATCTAATGTCTCATTTCCTGCCTCAGACGACAGAACGTATCACTTCCAGGCTGAGGATGAAGCCGAATGTCAGGTGTAAGTAGCAGAAAGCTTGACCCACTTAGCTTAGCCCCTGACCTTTGACCTCCGTTTTAACACCTGATCTAATGTGGTGTTTTCACGTTTGTCCAGCTGGGTGTCGGTGCTGCAGAACAGTAAAGAGGAGGCGCTGAACAAAGCGTTTAAGGGCGACCAGAACGAAGGAGAGAACAACATCGTACAGGAGCTGACCAAAGCCATCGTAGGAGAGGTGAAGAGGATGAGCGGCAACGACAACTGCTGCGACTGCGGAGCTCCTGGTCAGTAATACTGCAACAACACTGCAGCTGCTCCTACTGCTGCTAATGCTGCTAATGCTAATAATACTACAACAACACTGCAGCTACTCCTACTGCTGCTAATGCTGCTACTGCTAATAATACTACAACAACACTGCAGCTGCTCCTACTGCTGCTAATGCTGCTACTGCTAATAATACTACAACAACACTGCAGCTGCTCCTACTGCTGCTAATGCTGCTACTGCTAATAATACTACAACAACACTGCAGCTGCTGCGACTGCGGAGCTGCCGGTCAGTAATACTGCTACTGCCAGTGCTATCACTACTACTAACTTAATACTACTAACAACTGTTACTACTGCGGCTGTTGCCACCTTCATTGCTACTGTAGCAGTACTGTTAATGCTGCTTGTACTGCTCGTACTACTATTTCTACTGCTTCTGTCACTGCTAATGCTACTGCTACAGCTACTGCTACTGCTCATGTTATCAGTACTACTTCTACTACTATTATTAAAACTGCTGCTAGTTTTGACTGAGTGATCTGTTTGTGTGAGCGTCCTGCACCTCAGGGTGCCCCGCCCGTATGGGCTTACAAGACACTGGGCAACAACAGCAACCGGGATGGCCACATGACCCGTCCCAACATACAGTTCCACAAATTCAACATGTCAAAACATTCATTTTCCATAACAAATAAGGTCTTATGACGCTGGATATAGTGTTCCATGCGCTGTCTATAAATCTTGCTAAGGCAAAACCCTCCTCATTAAAGAGCCAACTCAACATGTTACCTATGATTTCTCAAATTGCCGTACACGGGGCAACGCAATACAAAATGAAATTCATCCTCAGCAACACTAAGATCACAAAAAAACGCATGAAGGCTGGTCTCCAGGAACTCCTTTATATCTGCCTACCTGGCCTGCCAGTAGTACCAGTTCCACCTGAGCACACACGACACGCATTGTGCTGTACGATACTACTACTAATAACGATAATAGAACATGATGACTGTCACACAGTTTTGTAGATGTGATAAATGAAATGGTACACTAAAGCAGAGCTCGTTAACAGATGTGGAAACCTCACTGCTGCAGCAGTGTCTCGGGTGAACTGTGCTTTTAGTCGAGCTGAACTAACTTAAGTAAATTCCTCGTCTGTTGGTCCTGCCGGTCAGACGAGTTTCTGATGGAATAGAAAGAGGAAAGGCATGTCCAGAATGCACTCTCAGCCTGTGGTTATCCTACTTGGGCTATCAACAGAGTTAAAAGAGCCAAAAAACAGGACAAAAGTGTAACTGAACCAAGAAGGAACGGTGTCTCCATTCCTTATGTGTCTGGACTGTCTGAAAAACTACAAAGGATCTTTAGACAGCACGATGTTCCTGTCTTCTTTAAACCAGGCAACACCTTAAGACAGAAACTCGTTCACCCTGAGGACAAGATGCCCACACAGAAACAGAGCGATGTAGTCTACTCCATTCAATGCAGTGAGGAAAACTGCAAAGAGCGGTACATAGGCGAAACCAAACAGCCACTTCACAGAAGACTTTATCAGCACAGACGACACGCTAACTCAGGATTACAGAGCGCTGTGCATTTGCATTTAAAAGCTACAAACCACACATTTGAAGACAGCGAGGTGAAGATTCTTAGTAGAGAGAAGAGTTGGTTTGAACGGGCCAAGGAAGCCATTTTGTGAAAAAGAGAACCCTCTTTGAACAGAAATGGTGGTCTGAGATTTAATCTGCCCAAAGTCTATCAGAGTGTATTATCACCTTGGTCACGCCTATCACATGCTAATCAGACACTTAGCAGTGATGAAGTAGATGCAGCCAGAGAACAATAGGCCTGATTACTGATTACTGGGCCATCTTGAAACTATTAGGTCAGTTTCAGGTGAAACTAGCTATTAACAGATACTCAGGTAGACTCCTTCCTGAGGGCGGGGCTTATGTAACTCAGACTAGCTTAAATTTCCAGTTCCGTCCAATTTTTTCACAATTGAGAATGACTTCCGGATGGGAGCCAAACGTCTTGATTCTGAAAACAGTGTCCAGATGACTACGACTGAAACCTTTTCTACGATAGAACACTCCTGGACGAATGAGGGACTACACCGTCTTTTTCTGATGGAAGGAAATACTGTCGAGTTTCACTGCACAGCTGCCGCTGCAGGAAGTAAACCGTTCCCGAGTTTCAGCCGAGCTGTCTGTCAGCAGTCTGTTGGCGTTGTTGACTTTAAATCTCACCTGTTCACCTCCTGTGAGTGAATCAGAGCCTCAATTACAGTCAGGAGACCAGTAATGAGTCATATGCACTCTGATGAAGAGTAGCGGACTCACAGTGTGCACAGAAAGAGTCTCCAGCCATGCTAACAGCTCTGTGAGACAGATGTGCTTTGAGCTAAAAGCTAACGTCAGCATGCTAACACGCTCACAGTGACAGCGCTAACATGCTGATATTTAGCAGGTACAATGTTCAACATGTTCACCATCTTAGTTTAGCGTGTTAGCATGCTAACATTTGCTGATTAGCAGTAAGCACAGAGCGCAGCTGAGGCTGATGGGAACGCCATAGTCAAAACTAATAGTCTCTATCTTCAGAACCACTGGCGTTCATGGTCCCAATCATGGCATCAATCTGTACACAGTAAATATCTAAATCTATTGGTCAGATTCCCATTCTTGGTCCCCAGAGGATGAACCCTTTTGTTGGTTTGCTCTGAACAAGCAGACAGCCAATCATAACTGAAGGCTTTGTGATGGAAAGTGGCATCATGAAATAAACCGGTCATTGGGAAAAATGGCATGAAATAAATCTGCAGCCATGCTAGCAGCTCGTGAGGCTGTACTCAGGCATAACGGTGCTTTAAGCTAAATGCTAACATCAGCATGCTAACATGCTCACAGTGACAACGATAACATGCTGATGTTTAGCAGGTATAATGTTTACCATGTTCACCATCTTAGCTTAGTGTGTTAGCATGCTAACATTAGCTGATTAGCGTCAGCAGCTCTGCAGGTCAGAAACCAAAGCGTCGGACGCGTTAACGTGTCGACCTGATGGTGGCGCTAGATGGAAAGTCAGAGGATCAGCAGAGTTATTACAGTTCATCCTGAGGGGAGCGTGAACGATGAAGCACGTCTCATCACAGTCCAGCAGCTGCTGATGTTTCAGTCTGGACCGACGTGGAGGACGGACTGATGGACAGATGCTGCTAGCGTGGCTAAAAATCCGACGCTGTGTAAACGAACAAACATATGAGCAAAGAAGTGGCAGAAGACAGACGTGACTGAGAATGAGTGAGAGAGCAGGGAACATTTTGAATCAGTCATGTGGGACGGTGTCGTCCCACCGTCTCAGAAATTTAAGCTACTCTGTGTTGCTTAAGCCCCGCCCTCAGGGAGGAGTCTACATTGCCTAGTTTCACCTGAAACACCTGTTTCAAGACCAAAACATTTACATGACATGTAGAAGACGAAAACAGCTTAATCATCGTCTTTAACCCCGTCCCGTCAGGTCCCACCTGGCTGTCCACCAACCTCGGGGTGCTGATCTGTATCGAGTGCTCGGGGATCCACAGGGAGATGGGGGTCCACTACTCCAGGATCCAGAGTCTGGACCTGGATGTCCTGGGAACCTCCGAGCTGCTGGTGAGTCCATCTGGCCCGGAGGTTTCCGTCTGTCTGTTCGTTGTCCCACCTTTTATCTCGTTTCAGATATTTGCTTCAGTGGTTTTTGTAGCTCAGTTTGTCGTCTTTCATCGTAATATAATGTTAATATCATTTAATTAATATGCTAAAAATATTATTTTATGACAGTTTACGCGACAGTTTGATTTGTTTAGAATTTATCCTTTTAAATCGTATAAAATCCCACCATTTTATGGTGTTGATTTACTTACAAACATTAAGTTGTGAATGTAAAATAGGGACACGAGTGTACTGTTACTGGTAAACTGTCATTTTCTTGTATAACATTTTGTAAACTTGAGGAATCTATAAAACCACTAAAACATAAAATGTGAATACATGTCTAGTATTTGAAGACAGTAGAGACGTTGCAGGTCTGTTGCAGTAATTCGTACATGTGTTCAGACATTCAGAGCTGCATGTGGAGAACCAGAAAACATGCGGATGTGAGCGTTTTAGCTCCGCTGTGAAGAAACCACCTGACACGTTGTTGTTGTTGTGTTTTAGTTGGCGAAGAACGTGGGAAACGCCAGCTTCAACGAGATCATGGAGGCGGATCTGTCAGCGCAGGATGCAACCAAACCTGACCCGACCAGTGACATGTGAGTGACAGCTAATCAATCAATATCACAATCAACCTTAAAAAAACAAAAAAAAACGTACAGTGTAATTTAAGTTTTATCTCCCTGCACGATGGTTCAAAGACAGGAATATAATTCAGGTGGAGAAATACACAAAATGAACAGTCAAATCTAAAAACACTGGCTCTTAAAGAATCTGAGAATCAGCCTAAAGTGTAATTCATGTGTAACCGTAGAATGTAAACTCCTCCTCGGGTAGTTAAAACCCCGAATTTCCAGAAACAACACTGAGGACACGACCTCTGTGCCCAGCTATGGCCGTGAAGCACTTGAACGCACCAACATGTGGACGACAGGCCCTGAAAAAATACAAACAGACATAACGTAGTTCTTCAGATGATCTGAAACCAACGGGCCGATGTAGAAACGATGAACTCATAGTGTACTAACTGCGTCTCTGTGCTGCTGTTGTTTTCCAGGCAGATGAGGAAAGACTACATCACAGCGAAGTACACAGAGAAGCGTTTCGCTCAGCGGCTTTGTGCCGACGCTGCGTCCCGACTGCAGGTTCTGTACGAGGCCGTCAGGAACAGAGACATCCTGTCTCTGATCCAGGTCTACGCTGAGGGGGTGGACCTGATAGAGGCCAGCCCACAGCCCAACGAGCACGCACTGATTACTGTCCCAGAACAACGATCTTTCAGATATTTGCTTCAGTGGTTTTGTAGCTCAGTTTGTCGTCTTTCATCGTAATATAATGTTAATATCATTTAATTAATATGCTAAAAATATTATTTTATGACAGTTTACGCGACAGTTTGATTTGTTTAGAATTTATCCTTTTAAATCGTATAAAATCCCACCATTTTATGGTGTTGATTTACTTACAAACATTAAGTTGTGAATGTAAAATAGGGACACGAGTGTACTGTTACTGGTAAACTGGTCATTTTCTTGTATAACATTTTGTAAACTTGAGGAATCTATAAAACCACTAAAACATAAAATGTGAATACATGTCTAGTATTTGAAGACAGTAGAGACGTTGCAGGTCTGTTGCAGTAATTCGTACATGTGTTCGTACATTCAGAGCTGCATGTGGAGAACCAGAAAACATGCGGATGTGATCGTTTTAGCTCCGCTGTGAAGAAACCACCTGACACGTTGTTGTTGTTGTGTTTTAGTTGGCGAAGAACGTGGGAAACGCCAGCTTCAACGAGATCATGGAGGCGGATCTGTCAGCGCAGGATGCAACCAAACCTGACCCGACCAGTGACATGTGAGTGACAGCTAATCAATCAATATCACAATCAACCTTAAAAAAAACAAAAAAAAACGTACAGTGTAATTTAAGTTTTATCTCCCTGCACGATGGTTCAAAGACAGGAATATAATTCAGGTGGAGAAATACACAAAATGAACAGTCAAATCTAAAAACACTGGCTCTTAAAGAATCTGAGAATCAGCCTAAAGTGTAATTCATGTGTAACCGTAGAATGTAAACTCCTCCTCGGGTAGTTAAAACCCCGAATTTCCAGAAACAACACTGAGGACACGACCTCTGTGCCCAGCTATGGCCGTGAAGCACTTGAACGCACCAACATGTGGACGACAGGCCCTGAAAAAATACAAACAGACATAACGTAGTTCTTCAGATGATCTGAAACCAACGGGCCGATGTAGAAACGATGAACTCATAGTGTACTAACTGCGTCTCTGTGCTGCTGTTGTTTTCCAGGCAGATGAGGAAAGACTACATCACAGCGAAGTACACAGAGAAGCGTTTCGCTCAGCGGCTTTGTGCCGACGCTGCGTCCCGACTGCAGGTTCTGTACGAGGCCGTCAGGAACAGAGACATCCTGTCTCTGATCCAGGTCTACGCTGAGGGGGTGGACCTGATAGAGGCCAGCCCACAGCCCAACGAGCACGTACGACTACACTGATTACTGTCCCAGAACAACGATCTTTCAGATATCTTCAGTTCTTGAGTAGTTTAAAAAATGGCAGAACCCGGTGAGGTGAAAGTATGATGAGCGGGTCGTGTTTTTACTCAAGGTCTGTTTGTTTCTGTCAGGAACCTGGAGAGACGGTGCTCCACCTGGCCGTCCGAATGGGCGACAGAGACTCCCTCCACATCGTTGACTTCCTCGCCCAAAACAGGTAACCACCTGTAGCAGCAGCAGCTGACCGTTACTGTCATCGTCAGTTCATCTGGAGACCATTTTCTTGATTAATCGTGTGTAAAATGTCAGAAAAGAGACAAAGGTGGCGTCTTCAAATGTCTACTTTTGTCTGAAACCCAAAAATATTCAGTTTCAGCAGAAAATCTGAGACAGTAAAGACACTGACGCCAGAGCTTTGATGACGTTTTTGCTTCTCAGATGGCTTAAACAATCCTTAAATTATCAAAATTGTTACTGATTAATATTCTAACTGATTAATTGACTAATCGTTTCAGCTCTAATCGTCACTCTCACTGGTTACTTGCAAAACTTGAGGTACTTGTACTTTACTTGAGTATTTCAGTTTTATGCTACTTTATACTTCTACTCCACTACATTTTAGTTACTAGTAACTTTTCAGATGAACATTTTACATAAAACAAAACATAATAATAAGATTATACAATAAAATGCCTAGTTAAAGATTAAATCAGTGGCTCCCAACCTTTCTGGCTCGTGACCTCTCGCAATAAGTCAGTATCTAGTTGTTTCTCCTCGTCATGTTTCAAATGTCTCTGAGTTGGTATCAGTTCCTCCAAAGAGACATTTCACCTCTAAACTTCTCACATGGTTTCATTTCAATAACTGTTCAAATGATCCAACATTTCACTAAAAAGATTAGAAAAAAGTCCAAAAACTGAAAACAGATTTGTGAATCAGAACTTTTTTTCTTCTTTCCTCTCCCGTTGATCATCTCACGACCCCTCAGATTTGTCTGGTGACCCTTTGGAGGGGCCCGACCCCCAGGTTGGGAACCACTGGACTAAACTAGCTAACTGTATATAAAGCAGTTAAAACTAGCTAACTGTATATAAAGCAGTTAAAACTAGCTAACCGTGTATAAAGCAGTTAAAACTAGCTAACTGTGTATAAAGCAGTAAAACTAGCTAACTGTGTATAAAGCAGTAAAACTAGCTAACTGTATATAAAGGAGTTAAAACTAGCTAACTGTGTATAAAGCAGTAAAACTAGCTAACTGTGTATAAAGCAGTAAAACTAGCTAACTGTATATAAAGCAGTAAAACTAGCTAACTGTATATAAAGCAGTTAAAACTAGCTAACCGTGTATAAAGCAGTTAAAACTAGCTAACTGTGTATAAAGCAGTTAAAACTAGCTAACTGTGTATAAAGCAGTTAAAACTAGCTAACTGTATATAAAGTAGTTAAAACTAGCTAACTGTGTATAAAGCAGTAAAACTAGCTAACTGTGTATAAAGCAGTAAAACTAGCTAACCGTGTATAAAGCAGTTAAAACTAGCTAACTGTGTATAAAGCAGTTAAAACTAGCTAACTGTGTATAAAGCAGTTAAAACTAGCTAACTGTATATAAAGCAGTTAAAACTAGCTAACTGTGTATAAAGCAGTTAAAACTAGCTAACTGTGTATAAAGCAGTTAAAACTAGCTAACTGTATATAAAGCAGTAAAACTAGCTAACTGTATATAAAGCAGTTAAAACTAGCTAACTGTATATAAAGCAGTTAAAACTAGCTAACTGTGTATAAAGCAGTTAAAACTAGCTAACTGTGTATAAAGCAGTAAAACTAGCTAACTGTGTATAAAGCAGTAAAACTAGCTAACTGTATATAAAGTAGTTAAAACTAGCTAACTGTGTATAAAGCAGTTAAAACTAGCTAACTGTATATAAAGCAGTAAAACTAGCTAACTGTGTATAAAGCAGCTACAACAGTAAAACTAGCTAACTGTATATAAAGCAGTTAAAACTAGCTAACCGTGTATAAAGCAGTTAAAACTAGCTAACTGTGTATAAAGCAGTAAAACTAGCTAACTGTGTATAAAGCAGTAAAACTAGCTAACTGTATATAAAGCAGTTAAAACTAGCTCCACCTCGAGCAGCTACAACAGTAAAACGCTGCTCTAACGTTGATGAATCAGTATTAAGAATCTAATAATGTCAGATTGTTAATACTGACAGGAGACGTTTTACTGCAGAACCTTTTACTGATGATACTACATTTTACAAGTAGGATTTTCAATGCAGGACTTTTACTTGTAATGGAGTATTTTAACGTTAATGTATTGGTACTTCTGCTTAAGTAAAGGACGTAAATACATCTTCCCCCCCCCCGGGTTAGAGAATGCAGGGTGTCAGTGAGCGTCCTCACATGTATAGTAACGCTAAGGTGTGTGTGTTTGCGTTTCAGCGGTAACCTGGACAAGCAGACGGCCAGAGGAAGCACAGCGCTGCATTACTGCTGTCTGACGGACAACAGCGAGTGTCTCAAACTGCTGCTGAGAGGAAAAGCTTCAGTGTCCATCAGTGAGAACGCAAACACAGAGAAGATACTCAGCAGCAAAACCGAACCTCACGTCACAGCAGTCCGGCTCTGCTACGTGCACACGTCATCCCGTTTATAGCCCTACAGTGCAGTCACACCTTATGAATAGCCCAAATTAGCCTTTACCGGTTCGCTAACAGATACAAACAAACAGCGTAGCTTCTTTGTAAGTAGCTTTAGTTGACTGAGTGTTACTCTTGGGTTTTGCTTAGATGTAACTGTCAGTGGTGGAGGCTTTGTAGCCATTTTGGCGATGGTCTGTTGACACCTCTTTGGGAGATATCGTAGAAATAAGACGGTGTAGTCCCTCATTCGTCCAGGACTGGTCTATCGTAGAAAAGGTTTCAGTCGTGGTCGTCTGGACGCTGTTTTCAGAATCAAGACGTTTCGGCTCCCATCCGGAAGTCATTCTCAATTGTGAAAATGGTCTGAGAACTCAGAAATTTAAGCTACTCTGTGTTACATAAGCCCCGCCCTCAGGGAGGAGTCTACCTGAGTATCTGTTGATTAGCTAGTTTCACCTGAAACTGACCTAATAGTTTCCAAGATGGCCCAGTAATCAGTAAAAAGCCGAAATGTCTTGATTCTGAAAACAGTGTCCAGATGACTACGACTATAACCTTTTCTACGATATATCGTAGAAATGTACGATATCTGGGAGGCGTTGTTTTTTTTCCTCCCGACTCAGCTGCTTGTAATCATGGTCTGAACGAGATGATGTGAGTGCAGCAGCCTAAAATTATTGGTAATTCATGGTCCCCAGTGGATGAATCTTCTTATTCAAAATGGACCAACATGTTAACATAGTAGCATGAGCATGCTAACATGCTAGATATAATATTCTGAACATCAGCATGTTAACGTCCAACAGCCACCAACTTTACGTTTTTTGCATCGATGGAAGGTAACGTCTAAGACGCAGGGAGGACGACAGCGCGACTACAAACCTTTCGTCTTGTTTCTGAATGTCTCAGTTTTTCAGTGAAATGCTTAATTTGACCGTGAATTTGTCTCCGCAGCAAACGAAGCAGGAGAGACGCCGCTGGACGTCGCCAAACGTCTGCGAAACACTCAGTGTGAAGAACTGGTGAGAAATGTTATATATGTTTTATATTTGATATAATGTCGTCTTTTTATGTGAGATTAGAGGAGCTCTTTGTTTTATGTATCTCATTTGCACAGAAGTCACTATTAGCTGATTTATCATTTTATATGTGGAGTTAACTACAGTGAACAAATATAAAGTTAAGCCCTGTTTCACTTTAAAAGTGAGTTCACCTAAAGTGAAATAAGCTAAAGCTAGGCTAAGATGAAGCTAAGCTAAATCAGACGAAAGTAAACCGTTGTTGGTTAAACTGAACCTGGACCTGAATAAATTACACAAAATAACACAATAAATAATAAAACAATAAATTTAAGTAAATTAGAGAAAGGTAAGCTATGATAAATGAAGCTAAATTAGGCTAGGCCAAGCTACGCTAAGCTAAGTCCAAAAAGCTGAGACTCAGTGATTGTTCAGAGGGTTTTTAACGAAACAAAAGTAAAGTAAACAAAACTAACACAAAAAACTGAAAGTTACGTTAAGCATCGTTAGTTGGCGACAGTATTAATTCAATTTAAAGGTCCACTTACGCGCTTATATAGATGAGATGCGGCTGAAATCTCAGAGATTATGTTGTCACAGATATCGTTTCTGTTGTTTCCTGTTTGCTGCTAATAATATTGGTAATATTAAGAGATTATTGACTGTTTTTATTGTCTTTTATCTATTATATCCTTTTTTTCCACTTCTGTTTTTCACGTGCCTTCGTTTCCGACTGTTTCTCCGTTTTACCAGCTTTTACAAATCAAGACAGATTCGTTGATCTCGTATTAAAACCACTGCTGTGTGTGCGTTTCAGCTGACTCAGGCTCAGACGGGAAAGTTTAACGTCCACGTTCACGTCGAGTACGAGTGGCGCCTCCAGAATGAGGACCTGGATGAGAGCGAGGACGAGATGGAGGACAAGGTGAGCTGGTTTTATGTTAAACAGCTTGCAGACATGTAGCTGTTAAGGTGTGTAACTGCCTGTTTCCTGCAGCCGATC
>CM050851.1:28178768-28263768 GCA_027580175.1 Siniperca scherzeri | reverse complement strand
ACGGAGGTCAGCTGTGAACGCGTAGTTCACGAATCGGGGAGTGGTGGAAATGTTGTCTGAAACTGTGGAAATAAATGAGAGTTGAGAGTTTTGTTTCCATCTGAGCTCAGTTACCAGAGCGATGTCCTGCGGCGTCCTGCGGCGTCCTGCGGCGTCCTGCGGCGTCCTGCGGGACTGGACTGGCGAGCTCCAGCTCTCAGAGTGTGTTTAGGAGCAGCTCGAACTTCCCCAGTGTCGTCTTCTTCTTCTTCTTCTTCTTCTTCTTCTTCTTCTTCTTCTTCGATTTTACTGGCGGGCTACAGACCAACGGTAAAGGCGCCGCCCCCTACTGTACCGGAGTGTGTAACATCATGACTTTAACCAAAACTAACAAGCAGAAGAACTTTGTAGAGATGTTATATTCTAGATATTGAACCTGTTTCTTTAAAATGTTTGAATAAAGCCCTTTGAGCCTGTAAGTGTTTCTCCAGAGTCCCGTCCTTCGCCCTCTGTCCTACGTTCACCCGATCATTTCTTTTATAGCATCTCTCCGCTTACCGCCGTTACTCCCTGATGAGTTAGTGACTTTGCTTCTGATCTCCCAAAACAAATTTTCCAAAATGTCGTCATCAATCAATCATCTTTGTTTAGTGCGAGTTTATCAGCAGTCTCGTGTCCCTCTGTTCCAGCGTGGTCCTGGTCTCCAGCACAAACGAGCGTCTGTTCCCGGTTGCTGCAGATTCAGCGGGCTCATATAAACCCTCGATTAAAACATCCTCTCGGACCGATTCTCCCGACTTTGTGCTGCGGCGGCACTTTAACCGGTTTAACCTCCTCTGCCGTGTGTCCCGAGAGCCTGTTTGAGATCCTCCAACGCCTCCTCGGTCAGATCCTGGGGGGTATACACCCAGCCCTGCAGGTTCCTTATCTGAGTCTTTTGATCCATCGACTGTTCTTCACATACTGTTGAACCGTGCACCCAGTGTTTTCCTTCCTCTCTGCCCACTCACAGCAATGCTGCTATGAATCACTGCTGTGTTGTATCTCATTTGTACCGTTTCGCCTTCTTGTTAACGTCCCAGCCAAAACCTTCACCAGGAAACGTTGTGTATTCCCAACAGTTCTGCAGAACGGTTGATGCTAAGCTTCCTCCTCCTCCTCCCTGGATTCTCACCCAGCATGTTAGAGATACCTTAGTTCTCCTCAGATGCAGAGGCAGTCCACCGGATTCAACCAGCACTGCATCAATGCTCCTAAACTAGGTCTATGTCCTGTCCGGGTTTCTCCAGGTGAGGTTTTGCTGCTGCTTCACTCCCCTTGCAGCCACAGTCCAGAGCAGCTCTCGTCGGAGCGTCGTTACATCTAACACCTTTTTACATTTGGCCTCGATATCTTCAGTATGATTCTTCCAAGTGTATCTTTCATCAGTGCATAGATACTTAAAGGCTTGCTGTACAGTGTGATGGGGTGCACGGTGGCAGAGCGGTTAAAGCTCCTGCCTCCCGGACCAGACCAACATCACACAATCTCTCTGGGTGGAGTCTGCATGTCCTCCCCGTGTTACCGTGGGTTCTCTCCGGGTTCTCCGGCTTCCTCCCACCGTCCAAAGACATGCATGTATAGGTTAATTGATAACTCTAAATTGCCCGTATTGAATGAATGTGTGAGTGAATGGTTGTCTGTCCTTGTCTGTGTCTGTGTTAGCCCTGCGACGAGTTGGCCACTGTCCAGGGTGTGCCCTGCCTGAGGCCCAAAGTCACTGGGATAGGCTCCAGTCACCCGCGACCCCCTAACGGGGACCAAGCGGTAGAAAATGGATGGATGTACAGTGTGAACCCCTGCTCGTCAGCTGTTCTCTCTTCGCTGAGCAGCGTAAAGCCTGATGGTTTTTGCTCCTGAAGGTTTGGATCCCCAATCGTACGACCGTCTCTCTACACCGCCTGTTGCTTTCTGTAAACTTTTCAACACACGTGAGCAATTTATTCCCCTTTTCCAGATTGCTGCATCGTCTGCGTACGCTGCTGACTGCACACCTGTCCCTGTATTTCCAAAGAAATCATTAATCACGATATTAAATAGAACCGGGCCGATGACGCTACCTTGGGGTATTCCGTTTTAATGACAAAACCCGTTTGAGGTTCCTGAAATGTTGTGTTTGACAGAAAATCCCTGATCCAGTTATGCAACCTTCCACTTATGCCTCGCTTGTTCAGGTCAATTAACAGACGCTTAACGACAAACTACAGCCATCATTTCCTTCATATTAAGGGTCTTTTCACTTTCATGACTTACTTTAATTAGAGCGTCTGCTGTGGATCTTCCTTTTCCTAAATCCGCTCTGATACTCGTTTAACAATCTTCCTTTTTTAGTGCTGTTGGTCTTTTCCTGGTTTAGCAAATTAACGCCATCCTCCACTTCACAGGTGGTCTTCCCTCTGTCCGTAACGCTCCCTCTGGTAAGTGACCGAACACAGCGTAACTCAGCTGATCTCGTCCCGGAGCAGAACATCTGCCGCCCTTCTCGTTTCCCTCAAGGTGAAGTCCACATCCAGAGCGGAGCTGGTTCCCGCCTCTTTACCTGCGCCTTCTCGCGATCTTTCGGGACTTTCCTTTCCGTCTCTCAGTGAGGCGATTTCCACTGTGAACGCTGGCAAAGACTCTTCCCAGGAGCTTGGCTTTTTCCATTTCTGTTATCGCTGATTGGTCTCCATCTGCAAGCACTGATGTTTTATTGTTTTTCCTTCTCCCACTCATCTTTTAACCATATCCCATACGCCCTCTGAACAGCCTCTGCATATGACACTTGGGACTTTTTGGACGTCTCTTGCATGCTTTTGAACTGCGTTGGTGCACTGTGGTCTCCTCCACACTTGCAGCATTTAGGCGGCACATCTTTCCCACACTTCACCTCCTCGTCTCGCACATCTTTCTTCTCCTTCGCGCTGGCTCGCAGTATGGGCCGTTCTTTGACACGTAAAGCATCTTAACGCCGGAGGAATGAAGCTGAAGAAGCCCGCATTACTTTTCTTTTAAAGTCGATGGTTACTGACAGCGTTTCTGCTCTTTCTCCATTTCTTTTAGTATTACAGTTTTTTTTACAATCGCTATAACTCTTAACGCGGTTAGCACAGCATCCGTCTTTGTGGGCTGAACACTTCACACACGTCTTGTTGCTTTGATACGCAGTTAACACCGATTTACAAACGCTTGAACTTCTTTTACACACGAGCTCGACCAAGACCAAAACAATGTCACTTTACAGTCAGATTTACAAACGCTTTCACGCCGTGTGTCGGAACAGATAACGTCGTGTTCTGAACGTAACTTATACAGGCTGAAGTCAACGCGAACAGCTGCAAACACAGATATATTCCCTGTATTTTATCCCATCGCTAATGAGAAACGGCTGATTGCAGTTATGCAAATATATAAACCGCAGCTGATCACTGCCGGGGGCGGATAAGGCACGCCAAAAGACTCTTCCCAAGATGCCTTGCAGAAGGTATCAGGTGTGATGTGGATGAGAACATGTGGCCAAATGCAGAAGAGCGGGCAGATCAGAAGATTACTTTGTTTTTTTTTTATTATAATCCGGTTCTTTTTCTGTTTGTATATCTTGCAGTAATGTCCTTTTGCAAATAAACTCTTCACTGCAGCAGTTCTGTGTCTGTATTTATTTATTTTTTTACATAAACTGATTTTATTTTATGAAGCTACTCTGAGATGGTCGTTCAGTTTTTGTATTGAATCTCTGCAGCAAAAGGAACAAAATGCCTGCATTTACTAAACCTGACGAAACGACGATGTAGAGGCTTCAAAAGAAACTCAATCTGCGATCAATAACAGCTGTCTGCTGTATCAGGGCAGACCTGACACACAGTGTGATCGGGGGTTTCTGGTCTCTGTGTTCTGACTGACTAAATGTTCCTGTTGGAAGAGAACGCGTGTTCGTGTTTCGAATACTGATTTGATTGTAAAACATGTTTGCAGTGTTTTGTATCGTGTGTTAGTTTATTATTGTATTTTGAAAATCAGTTTTGGGGGTTTTAGTTTACGACGTGTGATTCTGAGCATGAAATTAACCGTTTCTACCAGTTGTGTGTTTTAGGCGTGTTGGTGCGTTAAGAGTTTAGGAAACTTGTTAAATGTATCGAAAAACTGTCAAAGCGATTTGTAAAAAAACTGTAATGTTACCGCCGCCTTTCCAGCCCCGTCATCCTGGACCCCCGTCATCCTGGACCCCATCATCCTGGACCCCACTCATCCTGGACCCCAGTCATCCTGGACCCCCGTATTCCTGGACCCCCGTCATCCTGGACCCCAGTCATCCTGGACCCCCGTCATCCTGGACCCCACTCATCCTGGACCCCACTCATCATGGACCCCCGTCATCCTGGACCCCCGTCATCCTAGACCCCAGTCATCATGGACCCCACTCATCCTGGACCCCAGTCATCCTGGACCCCCGTCATCCTGGACCCCACTCATCCTGGACCCCACTCATCATGGACCCCCGTCATCCTGGACCACCGTCATCCTGGACCCCACTCATCCTGGACCCCACTCATCATGGACCCCCGTCATCCTGGACCCCAGTCATCATGGACCCCCGTCATCCTGGACCCCGTCATCCTGGACCTCATCCTGGACCCCGTCATCATGGACCCCGTCATCCTGGACCCCGTCATCCTGGACCCCGTCATCCTGGACCCCACTCATCCTGGACCCCGTCATCATGGACCCCAGTCATCCTGGAAGGAAGATGGGGGTCCAGGATGACGGGGGTCCAGGATGAGTGGGGTCGAAGAAGACGGGGGTCCAGGATGACGGGGGTCCAGGATGACTGGAGTACAGGATGACGGGGGTCCAGGATGACTGGGGTCCAGGATGACGGGGACACTAAGGGAGAATAAGACCTGAAGGTGGCAGCACTGCAACATGGTGGATGCCAGCTGCCGTAAAACCTCGAAGAAGAAGAAGAACCGACGCCACACGCGGTTGTTCTGCACGGAGAGATTTCAGCAGGAGCCGGAAGTGACGCCATAACCAAGCGCGCGTAGCGGCTAAGCTGCTCTGAACGTCTCTGGCTGAAGTGCCGTTAGCTATGAATTAAGTTGTATTTGTGAAAGATTTGTCAGGTTTATCAGAGTAAACATGGCAGCTAAACGTAAATCCGACGTGACGGTTCCCGCGGAGGAAAGTGACCAACTGCTCATCCGCCCGCTGTGAGTTTAAACACAACTTTTATCTGACTTCTACCAGCTAGCCTCCGTGTTTGCTGCTCTCACACCAAACTCTATTCACAAATAGCCTTATTTAGTACATCTTTTTTATCAACAAAGGCAAAACCATTGCTAAGTTTGAGCTTTTTAAGACTTTTAACGAATCATTAGAGGCAAGCCATCATTTCGGCATAGACCAAATGTACCAAACATCACTTTAAGGTTTTTAACTTATAGACCAAACTGCGGGTATCTCCCGTCAACACACTTCTGATGATTACCTGAAATCTGGTGCTTCTCGCTGGATTCTATAAAATCAGAGTTGATCATGTAATTGATTGGCTGAAATTAAATAACCCATTTGGCATGTTTTTGCCTTTGCTAATGTACAAAGTGTTTTTTTTTTTTAAATTGCTTGTTTTTTGAATAGAGTTTGGCTTTACGTTCTTCGGGGGGTTACAGTGTCTCTGGGGCAGAAATGCGTGTTGGCAGCGAATCCTTCAGTTATTATTTGTTCTGATGGGTTGGTTAGCCGAGTTTAGTTAGTTAATGTTGGGGAGGCGTTGTAGCTTCAAGACTTAAACCTTAAGCACGTGGATGATGGTGTCACTGTGTGTCTGTGTCCAGGGGAGCAGGACAGGAGGTGGGACGATCCTGCATCATCCTGGAGTTCAAGGGACGAAAGATTATGGTACGTTTCGTCACATCAGCTGTAAGCTTTGAAATCTGCAGAGTCACCTCAGGGTGT
This sequence comes from Siniperca scherzeri, assembly GCA_027580175.1. Taxonomy (NCBI): domain Eukaryota; kingdom Metazoa; phylum Chordata; class Actinopteri; order Centrarchiformes; family Sinipercidae; genus Siniperca; species Siniperca scherzeri. The sequence continues at coordinate 28,257,819 of CM050851.1, read as the reverse complement.
AAAGACGTGTGTGTGTGTGTGTGTGTGTGTGTTGTGGTTTAGTTGGACTGTGGGATCCATCCCGGTCTGGACGGAATGGACGCTCTGCCGTACATCGACCTGATCGATCCGGCTGAAATCGACCTGCTGCTCATCAGCCAGTGAGTTCAGAAAGCTCATTTATCATCACAGCAACCAGAGAACAAACACTCTGAGATATATATATATATATATATATATATATATATATATTTGGTTGTTGAAGATACGTAGCGAGCAGGACATTTTGCAGTGTGCGACACATTTTGTAACTTTCTGAAACAGACGATGTCACTCTGTAGTCCAAAGTAATGAGTCCAAGGAGGAAACTGTAATTTAAAAAGTAACAAAATTAGTTACGTTTTCATTTTTTTTTTTTATTAGGTCGGTGAAAAACCTTTTGAGCACAGCCGCACACAGACGAATGAAAATGAAAAATCACTTCAGAAAAGTTCAAATGTTAACTGGCAGTATGATGATGATGATAAACGTGACGTGCTGCCCTCCCTCGCAGCTTCCACCTGGACCACTGTGGAGCGCTGCCCTGGTTCCTGCAGAAGACCAGCTTCAAAGGACGCACCTTCATGACTCACGCCACCAAGGCCATCTACCGCTGGCTGCTGTCCGACTACGTCAAAGTCAGGTAGGACTGCGTCAAGGTCAGGTAGGACTGCATTAAAGACAGGTAGACCTACGGCAAGGTCAGGTAGGACTGCGTCAAGGTCAGGTAGACTACGTCAAAGTCAGGTAGGACTGCGTCAAAGTGAGGTAAGACAACGTCAAAGTCAGGTAGGACTGCGTCGAGGTCAGGTAGGACTACGTCACAGTCAGGTAGACTACGTCAAAGTCAGGTAGGACTGCGTCAAGTCAGGTAGGACAGCGTCACAGTCAGGTAGGACTGCGTCACAGTGAGGTAGGACTGCGTCAAGGTCAGGTAGGACTGCGTCACAGTGAGGTAGGACTGCGTCAAAGTCAGGTAGGACAGCGTCACAGTCAGGTAGGACAGCGTCACAGTCAGGTAGACTGCGTCACAGTCAGGTAGGATTGCGTTAAGGTCAGGTAAGACTGTGTCGAGGTGAGGTAGGACTGCATTAAGGTGAAGTAGGACTGCGTCACATTCAGGTAGGACTCTCAAACTAGAGTGGCTTGGACGCACCGGGACAGTGTTTGATGTTTAATGGTTTAGGGTTTCTCTGTGCACATGACGTGCGTTAATGCTGCTGTGATGTGTACTTGTGTCGTAAAGCGGATCTGTGATGTTTGTTGCAGTAACATCTCCGCGGACGACATGTTGTACACCGAGACGGACCTGGAGGAGAGCATGGAGAAGATCGAGACCATCAACTTCCACGAGGTGAAGGAAGTGGCCGGCATCAAGTTCTGGTGTTACCACGCCGGTCACGTCCTCGGAGCCGCCATGTTCATGATCGAGATCGCCGGGGTCAAGGTCAGTCCGAACCAAGAAGTCCGCCCTGTTCTTCTTCTCCTCCTCAGCTTGTTTGCAGTCTGATCTGCTTCCTTCCTCCTCTCTCGCATTTCACATCACCGTGTTTTCTTTTAGAGCTTCGGTTTGGTGGTCGGACAGTCGTCCCTCATTAATGAAACGCTCGGACGCACAGATTTTATATTAACTAAAAATCTGTGACACAACACAGATTCTCGTTATGGTTTGTGGCGCGTTCCAGATCACGAAACAACAAATATAACACAAACTAGCGTAGACACTGACGCCACTACAGACTGACTACAGTTCCAAACTGTGGGGGACGTAAACAGGAAGTAGAATGTTGCCATGGAGGCAGTGTGAGCTACAGCTTCCTGTTGTTTTAGTTTATATTTGTCTACATGCAGTCAGACTGTCCCGTCAGAGCAGCCGAACCAGCAGTCAGCAGCTCCTGTCTGCAGTGGACCCGTGGACGGACAGACAGCCGTCTCTGGATCACTGCGAGACTGAAGGAGACTCAGAAACAGCAGGATTCTCAGGCAGCTTCTGCAGCCGCTTTCTTCTCTGGCGTCTCAGCTGGTTTCTGGAGGTTTATTCTGGACGGACGTCAGAGACGATGACGTCCTCTGGAAGTGCGAGTCGCGCTGAGTGTTTCATGAGTGAGATTTGACTCTGGAGTATTTTATATCACAGTGTTTCCAGTGTGATTAAAAACCAGCCTGGTCACGTGTTGGAGCTGCTTGCATGATGCACCGTCACTACTTTGATCTCACTTGAATAACTTTTTAGAGCTGAAACAGTCGATTCAGTGACGAGTCGATTGAAAGAAAAGTTATTTAATTAACAAACGGTTTTGATGAATTGATTAATTTATCAATCGGGACGTTTCTCTGGTGTCAGTTTCCACATTTTATGCTCTGCTGTATCATCATAAAACCCAGACGGTACAATTAAGCGACTAATTACGATAGTAATCGAGACTAATGTTGCCAATAAGAGTCATTTATCCGAACTTTTAGCGCCTGAGAACTGATGGATGTGTATTTTAAGGAGTGTGAAGGCGAGTTTACTCTGATTATATTAAAAGCTCCTTGCGCCTGATTAACTAAAGGAAAAACAAATAATTCCTAATCGTTATATTGTCTCTCCGCCATAAAGCCACTGATCAATGCTCACGATCATCCGCTGGGCCGACTGCCTTTTATTTATTTATTTATTGTTACTCTGGTATATTCTGCAGTTCAGCGCAGTATTATCGAAATCGCAATACGGCAAAGTGCGAAATCCAAATCGCAGGAGCTGCAAGTTTCTGACGAAGGTCAGATGTGACGGACAGCTTTCTGACGAAGCGCTGCGGAGCCGCCGGCCGGCACATCTGGTTCTCCAGACGCAAGAGCGCGTTTGTTTGGCACGGACCAACAAACGCCACGTCGTCGGGATTTTAACAGTTTTTTTTTTCAGTGAAAACGAATCATTCCCATTAATCGTGAATCCTAATCGTTATATCTATCAAAAATAATCGCAATAGTTTAATCAAAAGGCTATAGCGAGGAAAAGTAAGGAAAGACCGGGTGAGGACGGGGCTCAGATGTGCAAAAATAGTCATTAATATCCAACAAGATTACAGTCTTCTTCTTCTCTCGGCTGCTCCCTTTCAGGGGTCGCCACAGCGAATCACGTGCCTCCGTCTAACCCTGTCCTCTGCGTCCTCTTCACTCACACCAGTTAGCTTCATGTCCTCTCTCACTGCATCCATAAACCTCCTCTCTGGTCTTCCTCTAGACCTCCTGCCTGGCAGCTCCAGCCTCAGCATCCTTCTACCAATATATTCACAGTCTGTCCTCTGAACACGTCCAAACCGCCTCGATCTGTCCTCTCTGACTTTATCTCCGAAACGTCTAACACGAGCCGTCCCTCTGATGTCCTCGTTCCTGATCCTGTCCGTCCTCGTCCCTCTGACGTCCTCGTCCCTGATCCTGTCCGTCCTCGTCCCTCCCAAAGAGAACCTCAGCATCTTCAGCTCTGCCTCTCGTCTTTCCTTCAGCGCCGCTGTCTCTAAGCTGTACGACATCGCTGGTCTCACCGCCGTCTCCAACACCTTTCCTTTCATTCCTGCTGAGACTCTTTATCACACAACACACCTGACACTTTCTCCACCCGCTCCAACCTGCTCGCACTCGGCTCTTCACCTCTTCTCCACAGTCTCCATCGCTCTGAACCGTTGACCCTAAGTACTTAAAGTCCTGCACCTTCTTCACCTCTGCTCCCTGTGACCTCACCGTCCCACCTGGTCCCTCTCATTGACGCACCTGTATTCTGTCTTACTGCGGCTGAGCTTCATTCCTCTGTTTTCCAGAGCAGACCTCCATCTCTCTAGATTTTCCTCCACCTGCTCCACCTGCTCTCACTACAAATCACAACGTCATCCGCAAACATCGCAGTCCCTGGAGATTCCCGTCTAACCTCGTCTGTCAGCCCGTCCGACTCTGCTCACGATCGTACATTTAATGACTGACGCTGCGTCGGAAATGTTCGTGCGGCTCTCGGAAGTCAGAGGTCGCGAGTATGTAGAGAGTGGTTAACGTGAACAGGAGGCTCGTTGGGACCCAGAGGGGGGGGCTGATGTTGACGAGGCGTGCTGCCTCCAGCTCTGCCTCTCGTCCTTCCTTCTGTCTCTAAGCTGTACGACATCGCCGGTCTCACCGCCGTCTCCAACACCTTTCCTTTCATTCCTGCTGAATATAAAAGATTATAGCACCGTTTTTTTAATAGGAGTTTCCCGTCGTGATGTTTCACCTGTGCTAATCGTGTGTGTGTGTGTGTGTGTGTGTGTGTGTGTAGTTGTTGTACACAGGAGATTTCTCTCGTCAGGAGGACCGGCATCTGATGGCGGCAGAGATCCCCAGCGTCAAACCGGACATCCTCATCACTGTGAGCGCAGCTGCAGACATTCATTTAGATTCAGACGTTATTTAAGCGCTGAGTGACCGAAGCTCGTCTCCGTCTGTCCGTCTGTCTGTCTGTCAGGAGTCCACCTACGGGACTCACATCCACGAGAAGCGAGAGGAGAGGGAGGCTCGTTTCTGTAACACCGTCCATGACATCGTGAACAGGGAGGGCCGCTGTCTGATCCCCGTCTTCGCTCTGGGACGAGCCCAGGAGCTGCTGCTCATCCTGGGTGAGATGACCCGACACCGTCTGTCCTCGTGAGAACGTCCGAGCACCGTCCCGGTTCAAAGTCCACATTTAGACAGGAAGCGTTTTAAGCTCCACCCAAGTTTCCCAGCATGCATTTCACGTCGACCGTCAGCGATGGTAAAGGACACAAGTGTCGTTCTTGTGTCACCGAATGAAGTTAAAAATAGCCGAAATACTGTCTACTGTAAAATTAGCTCTGATGTTTTCAGATATGCGAGGAGCATTTAGCTGTGTGAGAGCTTTCAGTCAGCGTCCATGGTCATCCTGGGGAGAACAGTCCGATCCCAGCAGTCTCTTGGTAACTCACCGCTGGCTCTGACGTCTGCGTAGAGTTTTCAAACAAGTCGAAATCGAATCTTTCTTGCTGCCAGATGGAAATTTAAACATCTGCAAGAGTGATATGAACGAAAGCTCTGGAACGGGCTACTAAATGGACCTTGAGTGTCTGTTTTCAAAGCCAAGAATGAACTTTCAATCTCAAATTTTTGTTTGCTCCAATTAAATTATTCTTTATTATTATTATTATTATTATTGTTAATTAATTATAAAAACAAATATACTTCCATACCGGCCCCTTCACCCAATCCTAAAGTCCTGTATGTTTTATATATATATATATATATATATAGATATATATATATATATATATATATAAAACTGTGTGTACTCTGTGTGTGTGTTTAAAAAGACGAGTACTGGCAGAACCACCCGAGCTGCACGACATCCCCATCTACTACGCCTCGTCTCTGGCCAGGAAGTGCATGGCCGTCTACCAGACCTACATCAACGCCATGAACGACAAGATCCGCAAGGCCATCAACATCAACAACCCCTTCGTCTTCAAGCACATCAGCAACCTCAAGGTCAGTGAGCGCGCTCAGTAGGCTGTCGCATCGCTGGGTAGTCGCAGGTTCGCCCCCCCCCCGGCAGTTGTTTACTCCTGTTTCCCCGTCGCCGTGTGTTTCAGAGCATGGACCACTTCGACGACATCGGCCCCAGCGTGGTGATGGCGTCCCCTGGCATGATGCAGAGCGGTCTGTCCAGAGAGCTGTTCGAGAGCTGGTGCACCGACAAGAGGAACGGAGTCATCATCGCTGGATACTGTGTGGAGGGGACGCTCGCCAAGGTGGGTTTCCTGTTTCCCAGCATGCTTCAGTTCCCGAGTGTTTCACACAGAACAGAGTAAGTTTCTCCAGTGAGCTGATTTCACGTAACAAGAATCCTGGTTTCTGTAATCTGGATTTCTCCTGGCGGACGCTGGTTTCTCGGCCACGTTGACACGTAACCGGGTTTCTAACTGCTTTTTATAAGTGAGACGGAGAGACGAACGGTGACCACGGGGGCGCTTTTGGACGCGACGGGGTCGCACCGCTTCCCAGCACGTCGGACGCTTGATAGGCGAGCCGCTAGATGTTATGATAGACGATTGACAGGCGCTCTCACTCCCTGAAACACAACAGGAAACGCTTCCTGGCTGCGCCCGATTGGACGAACGCTTTCACTCGTGGGCCGTCTGCTCCCGGGTTTCAAACCGCACCAACGTGGCGGCTCGTTTGGAAACTTCCTCTTATATTACAAAAATAGTTCACCGAAACGATTTTTCTGAAAACATTTGAGGCGAAAAATAAGTCGTCTTCATTTTACATCGACAACGGTTAGTTTAGGTGTTTTTCGGGAGTTTTCCGGAGGCGGCGAGTCGCGCTGGACGCCCCTGATTTGCATAAAGGCGTCCTGCGTGACGCCCCATCTCTCGAAGCGCACTGCGGCGCTACCAGAATGCATTGCAGGGCTTTCTACATAGACAGTAGTAAGTAGTTAAATTCAAACACATTCACACTTCATGTGCCGAAACAAAACAGGAAGTTCCTGGTTATATCATCATCATATCCTTTAAACTCTCAAATATCAGTTCGGTATTGGCCTCAAACATCCTGTATCGTTCAGGCTGTAACAGATAAGCAAGTAATGCAAAAAAACGATTCGTGTCTTTATGTAGAGTAGTTATTTATAATTGAATTTATGTTAATGTAGTTGTGCCAAATGTCCTGTTACTGTCAACAGTGAAGTATTTACTTTGTTTAGTGGCCAAATTTCAGGGATCCTTGCTAGAAATGTTTAAGCGTTTGATCAACTTTTTTTTGCTCTCTGTTGTCAGGAGGCCTCCATTTTCAAAATAGTCAGCCACACTTACACAGACAATCTCTAAATCAGAGGGTCCAGTGCACTCGGACCTTTCAAACACTCGGAGATCGTTTCAAAATTCAGTCTAACGGGAGAAAAACGCCACCTTGACATTACAGTGGTGTAATGTAACGTTTGTGTTTCAGCACATCATGACGGAGCCGGATGAGATCGCCACCATGTCCGGTCAGAAGCTTCCTCTGAAGATGTCTGTGGACTACATCTCCTTCTCTGCTCACACCGACTACCAGCAGACCAGCGAGTTCATCAGAGCGCTCAAACCTCCTCACGTGGTAATCACATGACCCAACCGTAGAAAAGGTTTCAGTCGTGGTCGTCTGGACGCTGTTTTTAGAATCGAGACGTTTCGGCTCCCATCCGGAAGTCGTTCTCAGTTGTGAAAATGGTCTGAGAACTCAGAAATTTAAGCTACTCTGTGTTGCTTAAGCCCCGCCCTCAGGGAGGAGTCTACCTGAGTGTCTGTTGATTAGCTAGTTTCACCTGAAACTGACCTAATAGTTCCCATGATGGCCCAGTAATCAGTAATCAGGCCTGTTGTTTTCTGGCTGCACCTCCCTCATCACTGTTAAGTACCTGATTAGCATGTGATACAGGTCAGGTTTTTCACAATTGAGAATGACTTCCGGATGGGAGCCGAAACGTCTTGATTCTGAAAACAGCGTCCAGACGACTACGACTGAAACCTTTTCCACGATAGAACACTCCTGGACGAATGAGGGACGACACCGTCCCACATGACCCAAACGCACACACACACAGTGTGTCAGGTGGTCTCAAAGCTGCACTAACTGATGTTTTTGTCCACCTGGTCGAAGCAGAAACAAGCAGTGAACGCAACATTAAGTTGAACATGTGATCGACCAGCTGCTTGTTTCCGCCTCCAGCAGCTACAGAGTCACGTGACGCTTCGTCAGGAGGCGTGTCAGAGTCACGTGACGCTTCATCAGGAGGCGTGTCAGAGTCACATGACGCTTCATCAGGAGGCGTGTCTGTGTCTCCTGATGGACGTCGGTCCGGTCTTCTCTCTGTCGGCTCTGTGTTTGGTCTCCAGCAGCTGCTGAGGGAAACATCTGGCTCTTTAGCAGCTAGATGCTCCGCTACGTTCAGCAGCTGCTCTCTGGCTGCGTCTGCCTGCTGTTTGCTGCTCAGCAGGAAGCGTTCAGAGGCTTTTTACAGCTTCTTCTTCTGTGGAAGCGACGCTCTGAGAGCTGAGAGCGAACCAGAGCAGCAGCAGATGAACGGCGAGCTGAAAGTCTCCATGAAGCCAGTATTAGTGATGCAGCTGTTGCTAGGATACACTCTGTTATTGACTACCGAGTTCTGTTCTTCAGATCAGAAAATACCACAGCTAATGTTGTTAACATTAGCATGTTAGCACGCTAACAGTAATGCAGACATACTAAAGGTTACATGCAAATATTAACATGTCGATACGCTAACTACGAGCGCGTTCACATTAGCATTGAGCTCCGTAAATCTCTCTCTCTCTCTGGTTCACAGCCTCAGAAGAAAAAGCGTGTTAATCAGTTTGATTTTGCGTCTTCAGATTCTGGTCCACGGCGAGCAGAACGAGATGGCCCGTCTGAAAGCAGCTCTGATCCGCGAGTACGAAGACAACGACGAGGTCGACATCGAAGTCCACAACCCGCGAAACACCGAGGCCGTCACGCTGAACTTCAGAGGAGAGAAACTGGCAAAGGTCCGTCTGATTCCTCCAAAATACTGAAACTCAGATCAGTTTTATAGTTCGTTTGCTTCTCTGCGACGAGGTTTTCATCTGTCAGCAGCTGAGTGTGTTGTTCAGCCCATGGATGTGTTATAGAGCTGAATACCGGACCCAAAGATGGCGCCTGTTCATTCCAATCGACTCGAGCAAAGCTTTACAAATATAAATGGCGGCCTGCGGGGAAAATGCTGTTTGGGCAGCAGGGGGAGTTTTCGTTGCAATACCGCGAGTGGCCACTGGAAAATATTGGCTGCAAGGCTGAGCGGCGGCGCCGTATCCAGTTCTTATTATACATCCCATATTATCATTATTATTATATTATTATTATTATTATACAGCCTTGTTAACTCCCAGCATGCTCTGCTGCAGGTGATGGGCTCTCTGACTGACAGGAAGTGTGTTCAGGGTCAGAGGGTCTCCGGGATCCTCATCAAAAGAAACTTCAACTATCACATCGTGACGCCCTCCGACCTCTCCAGTCAGTAACGCCGTGTGTGTGTGTGTGTGTGTGTGTGTGTGTACTTGTATGCCTATCTTTGTGAGGACCGAGTTTTTAAACACCATAATGTGGACATTTCCACATTGTGAGGACAGTTTGGGTTCAGGCTTGGTTTTAAGGTTTAGGTTAGGGAGAGGGGCTAGGAAATTAAGTTTCTCCAACAAGGGTCCTTTCGAGTTTCTGCAGTAAAGACATCAGGAAACACTTTCCACTTATTTCTACTCGTCATGTAAAAACCCGATCCATCTGAAGCTCCTGCACACTGCAGAGTGTCTCTAACAGACGCTGTAGATTTGCATCGAAGCTTTGTTTAATCCGCATTTTTACATACAGCACGCTGTGTTTCGCGCGGGCGATCGTTACTGTCGCACAACGCGCTGACGCTGTGCGATCAGAGACGTTCAGAGCGTCTCTGGTGTGATTTGACAAAGAGGAGGAAGAGAGAAAACAGCGCAGAGATTAGAGACAGGAAGCGTCCACGAAAACTCTGCGCAAGAGCGTCCGTTGTAAAGCCGAACCAGCCGACCACAACGGCATCTCAGCAGAAAGCGTAACGTTACAGTCTCTGCATCTGCTGGTGACGAATGTAGGCTGCGTTCATTATGGCTGTATGTAACGGCTAGTTAGCAACGTAAATCAGCGCGGTGGCTAGTTAAAAACTCTTTGTTACAGCAGCTCGTCTTTACGTCAGCGCGCACAGGAGAAAGTACTAGCAAAAATATATAATACACTATAAAACAGGTCAGAAAATAAATGAAGTACCAGGTGGGTTTACCGGCTGATGATGATAATACAGTATAATAATACAATGTAGTAATATAAGTAATAAGCAGAGGAAGTTAAGTGCAGCTTATTGAGATTATTAAGATATTGCACAGCAGTAATGGAGGAATATAATATCAATAAATAGGAAAACTAAATATTGCACAGCTGTATTAACACAGAATATTGCACAATTATGTCAATTATTGCAGAGATGTTAATGATCAGTGTCCAGTTTAGTGACTTCGGGTCAGACAGACTGACACTTAGAGGGAGGAGTTAAAGAGTCTGACGGCCACAGGCAGGAATGACTTCCTGTGGCGCTCTGTGGTGCATTGTGGGGGGATGAGTCTTCCGCTGAAGGCGCTCCTTTGCTTGACCAGCGCGTCATGGAGCGGGTGGGAGACGCCGTCCAAGATGGCGTGTAGTTTACCCAGCGTCCTCCTCTCTGACACCACCGCCAGAGAGTCCAGCTCCGCCCCCACGATGTCACCGGCCTTACGGATCAGTTTGTTGAGTCTGTTGGCGTCCGCTGCCCTCAGCCTGCTGCCCCAGCATGCAACAGCAGACAGGACAGCACCGGCCACCACAGACTCATAAAACATCCTCAGCATCGTCCGGCAGATGCTGAAGGACCTCAGCCTCCTCAGGAAACAGAGGCGGCTCTGGCCCTTCCTGTAAACAGCCTGAGTGTTCTTGGTCCAGTTTATTGTCCAGTTTATGACGTCCCTAAGTTAGCTGGGTTTTGTTCAAGTTATTAACCAATTAGAAAATAAAATGCAGCTGTCAGTCTGTGAAAGCCTGAGCTTCATTCACGTTATTCATTATTATGACAGTCGCAGTTCCTGTCCGCTCGTTTCTGCCTAAAGTCTGAATACTGAATCATTTCTTTGGTAATTTAATGATAAATTTTTTACTGATACTTTTAATAAATTTAAATGTAAATGAAATCGCCGACTGAGCGTGAAAGCTCTACTACCTAAGGTCTACTCACTAGCCTTTTCTGGAGTTTTCAGCTGCATCTAATGGTCTTCCTCAGCAGATGGAGTTTGATCAAGACTAACTGATGTTAAGATTTTAACCAATTAATTAACTGATTGTGATTAACCACAGAGTGGGCGTGTTGTGTTACGCATCTTTTTGTTTTGCTGCGTCACCGAACGCATCCTTGCGTGTTGTGTTCAGGTGCCGTGGTTTTCCTCATCGTTTGGTGACTGTGTTGTTGTCGTCGTCTCTTTGTTCAGACTACACAGATCTGTGTATGAGCACGGTGACGCAGACTCAGGCCATCCCGTACACCGGACCCATCTCCCTGCTGGTCAGCCAGCTCCGCAGCCTCGCAGGTGGGTCAACAACACACAACACCGACTGCTCACAGCTCACCTGAACGCACCTCAAACCTCACGTCACGCTGTTTATTCTGAGTTACTGGTTCCTTACTGGAGGAGAACAGTTTTCAAACCAGTTAACTCCAAAATGTTCCTGATGATGATGATGATAAAAAGTTTTTCTTCCTGTTTTCACGAATCCAAGTTTATTGTCATCTGTAAAATTTAAAAACAAAAAAAAATCTAAAATTAAAATAATCAGAATCAGAGATACTTTATTGATCCCCGAAGGGAAACTCTTTGTTACAGCAGCTCGCCTTTACGTCAGCGCACACAGGAGGAAGTACTAGCAAACAATATGATACACTATAAACACTATAAAAACAGGTCAGAAAGTAAATGAAGTACCAGGTGGGTTTACCGGTTGATGATGATAATACAGTATAATAATGCAATGTAATAATATAAGTAATAAGTAGTGGTGCAGCAGCAGTAATGGAGGTACGAATAATAAATAGGAAAAAGCTAAATATTGCACAATTATTCAAGTATTGCAGAGATGTTAATGATCAATGTCTACAGTATGTCAAACAGTACAGTATAAGAATATAAACTATTTACTCAAGTACTGTACTTAGGTACAATTTTAGGGTACTTTTACTATTAAAGTATTTCTATTATATTTAATAATAGTTTCTTTATACTTTTACTCTACTACATTTCAGAGGGAAACACTGTCCTTTTTACTCCACACTTGGTTACACAATTAAAGTTATTATTATTATTATTATTACTAATTATTCTGCAAATAGTTTTTTTTCATGTAATATGATCAACTTCTAAAATAAGAGTCTTGAAAAATCTCCTTTCCAAGTTATTTTAGTTTGGGAAAATAAGACTTTTACGAACTCTTTACAACCAGTTTTCAGTGTAAATCAAGTTGTTAAAGGATTTTGTGAAATCAAGTTTAATTTTTCATAATTCTGGTGCATTCTTGTTTAAAATGTTTCCAGAGATGACTTTGTGTAGCTTGAAACAAGTTGATTTTTAATTAAAATTATTAAATTATCACCGACCTGTGGGGGAGGTACCATCAAAAGTGCCGTCTTCTTCACGAGTACTTTTACTTTGACACTTTAAGTACGTTTTGCTGATAATACTATAATACTGAAGATGTGGTGTTTAGACTTTTATGTTTTTATGATGTGAATACTTTTTCCACTAAGTTCAAGTTTAGTTTACTGTCATCTGCATAGAAACCATCAGGAATCTACATTTTTGCATCTATTCTAGCGCAGAAAACGCTCTCGCTTTAAAAGGCTACAGGATACAAACGTGTCCTTCCTGTAAATCGGACCTTTTTTTAAAGTTGATCTCCCGCGGTGTTTATTTTGTCCGTGTGCGTTTTCAGGAGACGTGGAGCAGGTGGAGGACGCGAAGAAGATCACCGTCAGGATCTTTAAGAGCATCACTCTGGTTCATGAGGCCGGCATGGTGCTGCTGGAGGTCAGAGACGCAAACTCTGTCAAATGTCTGTAGCGGAAGTGGTGACGGGGCAATAAAAGCCTCCACGACAAGTTTCTAAATTCAGTCAGACATTAGACATTTCACTCTCTGTACGCAAATCAACTTAATGAAAGTTTTGACTTTGTTGCTGCAAACGTCTGTCAGTCTTTCTATTCTAGCACATATGCGCATATTATTACATAATCTGTGTTTCTGTGATCATGTTTGTCCACTAATCAATTATGATTATATAATTAAATGTCTTAATAAGGTCTTTGTCATTATGTTTCTAGTAGCAAGACTAAGAGTCTGCAGCCACGCTAGCAGCTCTGTGCTTTGAGCTAAAAGCTAACATGCTGATGTTTAGCAGGTTTAATGTTTAACCATCTTAGCTTAGCGTGTTAGCATGCTAACATTAGCTAGTTAGCAGCTGAGGGGAGCGTGAACGATGAAGCTCGTCTCATCGCAGTCCAGCGGCTGCTGATGTTTCAGTCTGGACCGAAGTGGAGGACGGACGACGCGCCGCTAGCTCGGCTATAAACAAGTGATGAACACAGTAAACAGTGTTTTTAACGTCAAGTTTAAATGTAACTGAGATTTATTTTTTTGTCCTCAGTGGACCGCCAACCCGCTCAACGACATGTACGCCGATGCCGTCACTACGGTGGTCCTGGAGGTCCAATCCAACCCCAACGCCCAGAAATGTCAGTAAACACAACAACCGGCTGTTTTTAAAGACTCTGATCAACAGAACGGCTCTTTAACGTTTGACGTTTGTTTCAGTTCTTGAAGGCAAGAGAGAAACGTTTGACATGGAGGTGTTTGTAGAGAGACTGGAGCTCATGCTGCAGTAAGTACAGTTCACACACCTGGTGTGCGTTTGTTTCACTCTGCCTGCAGTGCCAGCCGGGTGGAGTCTGACTAACAACCAGCAAAGAGTTTTAGCTTACATTAAAGTCAGTACAGTGTCAGTACATCTGTTACCTGATGCTTCCTGAAGCCCCACCCGTCTGGCACTCCACACCATAATACAAACAAACCCTTTGTAAGAACCGCAGTCTCTTGACTTTACATTAGCAGATCCTTAATGTTGTTAGTTTTTTATTTATTATATATCAATTTATTCTCAAAAAATGTCAAGTTTCTTTGGACTTGGTTCTCTTTTTAAAAACTAGTAAAGTTTACTCCACTGCCACCGTGATTTCATATCATTCACAGCTTTTTGTTAAAATACATCGAATCGAGAAACAAATGAAGAAGAAGAAGGAAGCGTCTGCAGAGATTTCAAAATAAGAGCTTATCGCAGTGGTTATTGTATGAGCAGATGTGGAGGCGACTGATTCTCAGTCTCTGACGGGAACAAACCGACCGACACTGATAATGTTGTCTGTGTTGCAGCGACATGTTCGGAGACGACTGCGTTGACTTCAAAGACGGTAAAAACTTGAGCGTAACGGTGGACGGAGTCACCGCGTTCATCGACCCAGAAACCAGAGTGAGTGCAACGTCTGAACAGAGTGAGACGTCCTGTTTGTATCTTCTGTCTCTTAAAGCGCCAGCGTGGAACGTTTAGGGCAGAAATATAATAATCATAAGTGTGTTTTCATCTGTGTTTAATCACCTGAAAGTAAGAATCGCTGTGTTTTCGTTACCTTAGAATCAGCCGTTTATATCTACAGAGGGAGCGGGTCCCCTTCTACGGAGGCCGCCATGTTGCACCGCCATGTTTCTACAGGAGCCCAGAACGGACAAACCAAACACTAGGCAGGGCCGTTAGCGTTTTTCGTTAAATTTCGCGGCCGCCGTAGTTTCTCCTACACGTTTAAAAGGGGAGGGCGAGGCGAGCGGTGCTCAGATAGCTGCAAACTGCAATTTCACCACTAGAGGCCGCTAAACCCTCCACGCTGGACCTTTTTAAGTCGTCCGCTTGGTGTAACTACAGACACACCAGCGCCCCCGTGAGGCTGAAATGTTCGTCACACGCCCGAAAACAAAACTGTTGCATTGAAGAAACATGACGAGGCAACTTTTGCTGTTCTGAGAGCTTTATTTTGTCCTGAAGGTGGCGCCAGAGGAAACGTTATGTTGTTGCCTAAATCACTTGTCCTCTGTACGGTGGCCTTCGTAGGACATCCTACAGTTGGCAGGTTAACAACTATTGGATGTTAAAGGAAAAGTCTGGTGTTTTATATTTTTCTTATCATCAAATGTCATGTTTAAACCCAAACCAACATGTCGGTCCGTCTCTCAGCGCCGTCTGACTTCCTGTCTGCGGCGCTCAGCTGCGAGCCCGTTGGTTCCTGCTGAAGATCTTTAAAAACACAGATCTGTAGTTTCCTGTTTGAAAAGGCTCAGTAGTTTCCTCAAACAGCTGCTCGCTGTAGTTTTATCAGACCAACAGGAGGAAACAGAGCGTCTGTTGGGGACTATTTCCAGCGGCGGATGAATCCACATGTGGTGCTGTAGTGAGTGTTTGGGGCAGCAGGACGGTGTGTGTGTGTGTGTCTCTAAAGGTGTTTTAACTGACGTAATGCCCTTTACCTGTGCGCTGACCTCTGACCTCTGTCTCGTCCTCCAGTCGGTGGCGTGTGCAGAGGACGAGACTCTGAGGGAGATGGTGGAGGTCGCTGTCCACCGGCTCTACGACGCCCTCAGCCCCACCTGTGACGTCACCAGCAGGGGGCGGCGGTCACCTGTCGGCGACGCCTGTCCTCAGTGATGCGATGCAGTTTTAGTCCGTCCTCAGGGAGCTGAAGGTGGACTGACGCGGACAGTTTGATGTGAAACACGCCAACAAAGACAAGCTCTTTGTTTTAAAACCGATTCCAAAGGAATCCCCTTCAGGAGCCGGACCGGCGGCCCGGCGGCTTTTCTACTTGTTTTTTGTGATTTGTCTATAAAACGGACGTCATGGTAAAATAGATTTCTTCATGAGGAAAATAAACGTTTGTCCAGTCAGAGTTTTTAGTGGATTTCTGAGTCCGTTTTGAGGAGCGAAGTTTTATTTTGTTGGTGTTTCTGTGTTTTGAAAACGAATCCTGATTTTAATCAGAGATCAATACTAACCACGGAGCTACGCAACTAACGATCATTTTCATTATCGATTAATTTCAGCATCAAAGTTCGTTCCTGACCTTGGAAATAGTAGTTTGACAAAACTAGCTTTTTTTTTCCCCCCCGGAGCTTTCAACCGAATCACAAGTAACTAAATGAAATCATAACAGATCAAATAAAATAAAATAAAACCACGTAATCATTACAGGTACTGAGCTCGAACTCTGTCCACTGATCAACTGTGCGATCTGGTTGAAAGCTCTGGAAAACTAGCAAGATTATTTTCAACTTATTAAGAGCTCAGTGAGGCTAACATGCTAACACGCTAATACCTGTTCAGCAGGTACGACGTTTCACCATCTTAGTTTAGTGTGTTAGCACGCTAACGTTAGCATCCAGCGCACACAGTCACAGAAAATATTGTTCACAGAAAAGGAAACACTCTTCTGAAGCAGAGCGCGGGGAGACGTTGCATTAAAAGCCTTTATTTAGTCGGCCATATTGGTTGCCACGTCGACCGGTTCTGACCTCACAGGGCGGAAAAGGTAAAAACGGACACCTGGTTCTCTAAATCAAAACATGTACCGCAAATAAACAATATTGCATCACATAATAAAGTTACTAACAGACACAGAGACACTGAAGTATGAATATAAAAATAAAGAAATAAAAGATCATACAAATCTTATGACGCAGTCCCATCAATAAATGCAGTTAGGAAAGTTTCTAACCCGGATACACAAAAGGCGTCAGATTTAAAACTCCAGTAGGTTTCTCTTTGCTGCAGCTTAACTAAATAAATATTGTTTCTTCTTTGGTTCCACTCTGACGACAGCAGATTAGAAAACGTATCGCACAATTATTCAACAATAAATGCGTTTCATAGCGTTCAGAAACTTTTCTCACATGGAAAAAAAAACAGTAAAAACATTTTATTTTGAAACAGCAGACTGACCGACAGGCAAACGCAGTGACACGAAACAAACAAACCCGTTACACCTTTTAAATGGATCAATACTCTGTGAACGTAACAGGACATGGCACGCGACCACCTGCGTATAACGACGCATCTTTTAATACGCAATATTAAAAATAAGGGTGTCCGGTTTGGGAACCACAGGATCTCATCTCTGCTGTTTGCAGATGATGTCGTTCTGATGGCTTCTTCAAACCGGGACCTGCAGCATGCACTGGGACGGTTTGCAGCCGAGTGCGAAGCAGCTGGGATGAGAATCAGCTCTTCCAAATCTGAGGCCATGGTTCTTGACCGGAAAAAGGTGGTTTGCTCTCTTCGCGTGGGTGGGGAGTCCTTGCCTCAAGTGGAGGAGTTCAAGTATCTCGGGGTCTTGTTCACGAGTGAGGGACGGATGGAGCGTGAGATTGACAGGCGGATCGGTGCAGCGCCTGCAGTGATGCGGGCGCTGTATCGGACCGTTGTGGTAAAGAAGGAGCTGAGTCGAAGACAAGCTCTCGATTTACGGTCAATCTACGCCCTGTCCTCACCTATGGTCATGAGCTTTGGGTAGTGACCGAAAGGACAAGATCGCGGATACAAGCGGCCGAAAT
Organism: Siniperca scherzeri; assembly: GCA_027580175.1. Lineage (NCBI taxonomy): Eukaryota > Metazoa > Chordata > Actinopteri > Centrarchiformes > Sinipercidae > Siniperca > Siniperca scherzeri. The sequence goes on along the minus strand of CM050851.1, from coordinate 28,240,516 downwards.
GGGCTTCCTCCGCCGAGTGGCTGGGCGCTCCCTTAGAGATAGGGTGAGGAGCTCAGTCACACGGGGAGCTCGAGTAGAGCCGCTGCTCCTCCACGCCGAGAGGAGCCAGCTGAGGTGGCTAGGGCATCTGATCCGGATGCCTCCTGGACGCCTCCCTCGGGAGGTGTTCTGGGCATGTCCCACCGGGAGGCGGCCCCGGGGAAGACCCAGGACACGCTGGAGGGACTATGTCTCTCGGCTGGCCTGGGAACGCCTCGGGATCCCCCCGGAGGAGCTGGAGGAAGTGTCTGGGGCGAAGGAAGTCTGGGAGTCCCTGCTTAGACTGCTGCCCCCGCGACCCGGCCCCGGATAAGCGGAAGAAGATGGATGGATGGATATTAAAAATACTGACGACTGCATTTGAATACCACAGAGGAAGAGAAGGCGTGCGGAGTCCTGACTGACTGCCGTTTAAAAAAAATAAAAAGATTTAAAAACCGTCTTAATCACAAACACATAAAAAATAAAACAGATTTCATCAAAATAAACAGTTCTCCCACGATGAAAACGGCTTTAAATACCTCGGTTTTTGACTGACGTTTGGTTTAGTTTTTTGCTTGAAAATGACTTAAATGATTAGTCGATTATCAAAATAGTGGCTGATTAATTTTCTGTCGATCGATTAATGGACTAATCACTGCAGCTGTGATATAATTAAAGCAGACTTTATTTGGCAGAAATGGACTTCCACAGAAAGATGCTCGTGTTTATTGCACAAAGAGTCGTGTAGCTCAGCAAAGCACGAACGCTGTCGGGGTCGTGGCCGATATTTAAATGGTTTAGTTCGTTTAAGTGGCGTTCAAGATATTTCACAACAGAACCAAGCGTGGTTTACATTTCTTACCGTCCTCGACTTTAACCAGATGCGAGAGCGTCCTGTTGTTTTGAGGCTTGAAGGTGACGCGTTTCTCCCATTTTCTGGGAAACGTAGATTAAACATTTCCCACCTGTTGCTTTTTTAAGTTTTATAGCAGTTTTTAAAATCACAGAGATACAAGTCGCATCTAAATCACTTCTTCTGTTATCGGAGACCTAAAAGGCTAAACGTACTACGTATCCTCCCAAAGTATTTTAATCTTTCCACATGAGCAGAAGTGAGGAATGACGATTTGTGGTTTTTACAACCAGACTCCCTCCAGATACTTGAGATTTTAAAAAAATAATTGGATAATGACGTCACGAACAAACATTTTTAAAAGGATCCTTAAAAAAAATCTAATCTTTGACATTAACTTCTCGTCGCTGATCGGACGACAGATGTAGCTGTGTGTCGAGTCTGCAAACACAAACCGGTTGTTTACAGCAGCGTGAATCGAAACCCGCTGCGTTTTAAAACGCGTGCCATCGGCTTCCAGTGCAGTTTGGCCTTCAGGGCCGCAATCAATTAATCCTTTAGTCCACGAAACGGTGAAACAGGTCTGAAGCTCAGGGTGACGTCTTGGTTTATCCGCCCAACAGTCCGAAACACAGATACATTTAACGAACCGTTATGTTAAGTCGAGGAAAAGCAGCTGAAGCCATCTGTCTTTTAAATACCCGAAGGTTCAACAGTTTCTGCTGCTGGAAGCGAAACAGGCTCGTTAACGCCATCAAGTCACAGAGAGAAGATTTTACTGCCGTTAGACACAAACGATTGTCATGTTTAAGTCTGTTGAGCTCTGCGTTTCACTTTGGTATCAGGTTTAAATACTTTTAAATAGCTTAATTTGAGAAATATAAAAATGTTTTTTGTTATATATTTTTTTCCATTTAACACAAGAAGAAAACGTTTAATTTCATCCAAACGCAAACAGCCGTATAAGATCTGAATATAATCTCTCGAAAAGCTGCAGGTTTTTTTTGTTTTGTTTAAATGACTCGACTAATTCCAGGATCAGACTCGTCTGATCGGCTGCGAGGCGTTCAGGCGCAGAGCGGAGCGCGGGAGCCTGACAAAAAGACTTGTTTGACCAATAGGAGCGCAGAGTTGGGTGAGGTCGACCAATAGGAGCGCAGGGCGCTCTTCAACTGTAAGCATGGAGGAGAGAAAGAGGAACGATGCCGTTGGCGCTGTCAGGTAAACGGCTCGTTCTCACTTTGTTTGATGAACGTCTGCTGGCTGAAAGTGAGACGAGAATCAGACACTCGGTGCTCCGTCCACACTGTGGGCTGCACGGCGGTTTGATACCCGGCTCTGACTGCGACTCAACAACAGGAACACGGCGAGGACGGATCCTGGACTGGACTGCGATCTGAAACCAGGATCTGAACGCACAGGAGACTCTTTCGTAGACAATAAAAAGTGGCGTTTTTCTGATCCGCCAAAGCGTGAGGAATCGTGACGCTTCATCGCGTGGAAAACGGCTGGAAAACCTGCTGTCAGACGCGAGATCGGACCTGAGTTTTACTGCGAACACAAAGCAGCAGCTCCCGTCTTTGTTCTCCACAAGCAGAAGAACGACCGGACTTCTGAGCGGCGACTCCACCTGCCCGTTACCTGGCCTCTGCAGGCGTAGGCAGGTGAGTCCTCTCAGCACTGCGTCTCCTTGGTGTCGATCCGATGCTGCCTCTGCAGTCTGAACAGCGTCGCCTTCCCGCCGCGACTCGTCGCACTTTTCTCCGTCAGGTCCTCGAAGGAGCGCTGGGTCGACCCCGCCGGCCGGCAGAACGCCTCCTCCAGGGCCTCCTGGTCCAGGTGCGAGTCGAAGCTGGGGTCCTCCTGGATGGTGGCCATGCGGGGGCTGTCCAGAGGGGGGTGGCCAGGGGCGGGTCGGGGCTGGGGACCGGGTCCGGAGGGGTGCTGGCCTGTTGGGGGCCGGACGGCTGGAAGCGCAGCCTGGCGGCGGCGGCGGCAGCATTGGGGAAAGTTGGAGGTTTGAAGATCCGAACGGACGCAGACTCCAGGCTGCTCAGGAGCTCGGCATTCTGGGAAAATCCACAGTCACAGTCAGTGTGTTAAACCATTAAAAGCAGCAGACCGCTGGTTTGTTTTACTTTATTAACTGTAAACGTTTTTCAGATCAAGATTCATCAAAGTCAGGATTTAGACAAGTTTATTACGCTCGATTCTGATTGGTCAGTTACGGCATTCTACGTTGCTATGGACGCAGTTCTGATCACGGACTCTAGAGTCCGATCGTATCAATCTGCAGAAAGAAGTCATGTGGCAAAAAAACGTTTTAAAAAATCATTTTTAAATCAATATTTGGCATCAGGCTGCACTGCGGTGATGTGTGCAGTGTAAATACACTCACACTGGGGAAGAACAGGGACTTGGTGGTCTGTTCATATTGTCGATCCAGCTTCTTGTCCTGAAAGAACAAAGACGTGAAGAGTGAGAAAACTACAAGCAAAAAAATATTGTTTTAAGAGTAAAATCGTTTGTGTTAACAGTGAAGAATCCCTTTAAATATTACCCATCAGATGTTAATGTTCACAGAAAATCTGACAACAAGTTTACTCAAATACCAAACAGGAAACGGCAGAACTCATCGAGTTGAATGTTAAAGAACACTTTCACTATGTTTGATCAATGGTGGTTTATCTCCAGCAGACCAGACTCCCTTTAAAACTCCCAGAATTTAATATCTCTTCAGCAAAAGCGTCGAAAACTAAAACTGTAACAGTATAACTGTCGAAACACATCAAGTATTATGACGGTGTCGTCCCTCATTCGTCCAGGAGCGGTCTATCGTAGAAAAGGTTTCAGTCGCGGTCGTCTGGACGCTGTTTTCAGAATCAAGACGTTTCGGCTCCCATCCGGAAGTCATTCTCAATTGTGAAAATGCTCTGAGAACTCAGAAATTTAAGCTACTCTGTGTTGCTTAAGCCCCGCCCTCAGGGAGGAGTCTACCTGAGTATCTGTTGATTAGTTAGTTTCACCTGAAACTGACCTAATAGTTTCCATGATGGCCCAGTAATCAGTAATCAGGCCTATTGTTTTCTGGCTGCACCTCCCTCATCACTGTTAAGTACCTGATTAGCATGTGATTGGCTTGACCACGGTGTTAATACACTGTGGTAAACTTTGGGCAGGTTGAATCTCAGACCACCATTTCTGTTCAAAGAGGGGTTTTCTTTTTTCACAAAAATGGCTTCTTTGACTCCTCTTTCAAACCAACTCTTCTCTCTACTTAGACTCTTCACCTCGCCGTCTTCAAATGTGCGGTTTGTAGCTTTTAGATGCAAACGCACGGCGCTCTGCGATCCCGAGTTAGCGTGTCGTCTGTGCTGATAAAGTCTTTTGTGAAGCGGCTGTTTGGTCTCGCCTATGTACCGTTCTTTGCAGTTTTCCTCACTGCACTGAATGGAGTAAACTACATCGCTCTGTTTCTGTGTGGCCATCTTGTCCTTAGGGTGAACGAGTTTCTGTCTTAAAGTGTTGCCTGGTTTAAAGAAAACAGGAACTAGTCAAACAAGATGACTACGACTGAAACCTTTTCCACGATCAAGTATTCTGGCGAAGACGACATTCTGCTAAAAATATTTAAGCAACGCTCAGCAGTCAGACCTGAAACGCCTCCATCTTTTGACCTGGACTCGGCACCAGGCAGCTACATCATATAGGAAACAGCTGATGTGGTGATGAAGTGAGTGTGCAGAGACCCACCACACAGTGGACCAGGATGCTGAAAGGGATCCAGAACAGCAGAGAGAAGGCCACCACCGAACCCACGATGTTATCGGCCAGAAACTTCCCGAACGTGTTGATGTCCAGTTTGTCGATGAAGTCCCACAGGCGCTCCACCACGTCCTGGACCTGCTTCATGCACTTCCCCTGCAGACAAACAGTCACTGTGAAGCCCTGCGTTTGATTTCAGACATCGGCAGGAACAAAGTGTCGGCGAAGCGCCTCACCGCTCCGTCGCAGAAGCCCACGGTGCACGGTTTGCCTTTACGCAGGAACAGGAAGTTGCCCGTTGGGTCCTGGTAGGGAGCGCAGACGCCGCCGCTCCGACAGCAGACTTTACACGACGAGTTGGTTTCTACAAAAGAGACAGAGATACGGACGCTTTACTGCGACAAGTCAAACTGCAGGTTACCTGCCGCTGCCATTTTATTCTGTTCATTTTTTTTCAAACCTTTTGCCTGAAAAGTATATAATGTGCGTAATGTAGTATTTAACAGGTTGTAATATTTCCTAGATTTCTTTCAACAGAACCTCAAAGGCCTGCTGGCGAGGGCGACAGTTCGTCTGTAAGACGTTTTGAACCTGAGTTTGGCTGAGCTGAAGCAAAGACATGGCGTCCCGGTTACAGGCTGTTCTTCCTTCAAACGCTCAGCAGAAGGAAGCGCTAACCGCTGCTGTTCGGCCCAGACGCTGGTCCGTCGGCGCAGCGAGCTTCCCCCCTGAATGTGACGGTGCTTTTAGGTGGCGTTGTCTTTAACGCACTGTATCAGAAATGTCTCTGCGGAGCCTTTACACCTGTGACGTTTACCTGAAAGGAAAACTGTTTTAAAGTTCTGACGTTTTTAAAAGGAAGCAATTTAAAAAGGTCAAACCGTTGCAGGCGCAGGGCTGCAGCTTCAGGACGGCCTGGCAGAAAGGGACGCACTCTCCGTTCAGACACTCGCCGCTGTCCAGGCACACGGTTTCATCCGGAGCGTTCTCTGGAGGCGGACACTCGCTGCTGTTTCCTGCGACACAAACACACAGCAGACCGGCCTGCGGTCACTCAAAGCACCACACCACGTTAACAATCGGCTATGACCTTTTGACCTGCGGCTGACCTGTGCAGTACGAGTGTCCTTTGCAGGTGGCGTCGATGGGCTCCTGGCAGACTTCCCCTTCAGACTCGAACCTGCAGTTTTTACAGCACGCGCTGTTCCTGTCACTGAACACAGAGAGGACGGATTCATGTCATCTGAGGTGCGAGAGGAAGTGAAACCCCGCGGGTGTACTCGTCCTGTCTCAGTATCACAAAGCCGCTACTCAAACACGCCTCCGCCAGCCGGGCGCAGGTCTCTGAAAGTACTCGAATGAAACTGTCTGAGGAGAAATCTCTCTTTGATTGGTCATGAGGGATCACAAGAAGTCAGGTGACGTTAGCGGGTGACTGCCTTTGTTTCAGGCGAGGGGAGCGCTGCTCAGACAAGGACAAAGACCGAACTGATTACTTTTGAAATGGATTTGACTCGTATGACCTGAACAGAAAGCGTTGTTTCGTGTGAGCAGCAGCTGACCTGCACTGAGCGCCGGCTCTCAGCCTGCACTCGGTGGTGCAGCAGCGGTCCGAGTTGATGTGCAGCAGGCCCGGGTCGCACTCCTCCCCCTGCTCCACCCGAGAGTTACCGCACACGTTAACGTTCCTCTCCTTGAAGCAGGACGGGGCCTTGGACCTCAGACGCTTCACGATGGAGCGTTTGCTGCAGTTGGAGAACATCTGGACACACAGGAGAGAGACACATGTATCAGCGGACAGGCGTCGCGCTGCAGAAACCTCCGAGCTGCAACGGGAACGGAGCCGGCACCTTGTTGTTGACGTGGTCTCCGCTCACGGCGATGGGGTACATGACGTATTTCCCTCCGTGGTCCTCTCGGGGGGCGCAGTACGGGATGTTGTCGGGGTCGTGCTCCGCTCCGAAGTTATGGCCGAGCTCGTGAGTCGTCACCAGGTCGGCTTCCTGCGGGGACGACAACAAACTGACCGTCATCTCTGACAGCTACACCCGTTACAGTCTCCTCCAGTGTGGATGAGATGTCTGGCTTACACAAATAAAAACTCTTAAATCAACGCATTTCTTTGACATTACAAACTTTAAATCAGCTGCTTTTAGTAACCCCGTCACTGCTGATCGATTCTGATTGATTTATGTGTTAATGCGTGTTGCACCTGCTTTCTTCATCCATTACTGGACATTTATGTTGAGCTGCAGGAGTTTTGTGCTCTTTTTCTGATTAGTTCCAGTTCTGAGGAAGGTGGCTGTATGTTCAGCGAGTTCAGCACTGTGTTAAAACATCGGGTTCAGGTGAGACAATGAAATCCGATCCAGGAAGTCCAGTCTGAATCAGACGCCAAGACGCTGGACACGCGGGGAGCCCCGCCAACTCCCAAACACCGCGACTCGTTTATCAGGCGGAAGGTGGAGAAAGAAATGACGCCGAGTCATTACAGTTAGTTTTATGTTAGTGACCTTCACGGACTGCGGACAAAACATCACTGCATTACAGCATGAATGTAAACTCTCAGTAAACTGTGAATGCCGAACTGCATGAACGGCTTTCAGAAGACCAGCCCACCTTAGTCAGGATGGTCTTCCCATAGTTCTTAGTGCTGGTCAGGCCCGTGTTGAGGTAGATCGCCCTTTGTTCGTTAGAAGTCGACGGACAGGCTGGAGAACAAAAACATCGGAGTAAATCGTCAGTTATTTCTGGTGTTGGAAAAAAAAAAATCAGCGTCTGCGATGAGTCAGCGGGACTTTACCTTTGGAGCAGAGGCCGCCGGCAAAGTCCGGTTTGGACGGGGCGACGTAGGCCAGACCCAGAGTGCCTTCATCGAAGTCCTGATAGGTGAAGAGGTGAGCCAGGCAGACGTTGGACGCCTTCTCCGCGATGTCGACGCTGAACTGCTGCAGGGATCGAAACGGCATACAGAGGTCACCCCGGCGCTGACTCAGGGCTTAAGGCTGCTAATCATGGGAGTTATAAGTGCACTCTTTGAAATGGTCTGTCTGTCAGGTGTTTACCTCCAGCAGCTTCTTGACGTCCCAGACGTCTCGACCCTCCACTGGACTTCCTCTCATGTTGAAGTGGCTTTTTCCCGGCGCTACAGGGGTCGGGCTCTTCTCTATGATGATCTGACAGGAGCCACACAGCGTGTCAGCGCCACTCGTGGTCTAAATGTTGAATTAAAAGAAGAGTTTAGGTGTCCTCCCTCACCTGTTGGATCTGAACTCCGTAACCTATGAACTCATCGTCCCACGACGTGTTTCTGTAGATGTCGTCCACGCGATCAATCAGCTCGATCTGAAAACACAGTCGGGGTGGTGAACGTCGCTGCGTGGAGGCGATGGAGGTTAAATTAAAACTACGTGAGTGGACTGAGCACTGACCAGGTAGTTGAGGGTGGTGCTCTCCTCCTCTCGGCCCATGTGTTTGAAGAAGCGATGGTCGGCCACCAGCAGCAGAGGACAGGTGTTCTTCAGGTGATCGTGGACCTGACGCTTCCCTCTGAACACAGACTCTGACCAGGTAACGACACGTAAACACAGTCAGATCTCAAGAACACAATGAATTTATTGTGTTATGTTAAATTAAACCGCTACGACATCTAGATGTCAAATAAACAAAGAGACGAACAGTGTGTGCTTAATTAATTAATGATCATATCTTTCATCAAGTAAAGATGTCTTTATGTTTGCGTGCTCTTAATGTAAACTCAACACTTCCTGCAGCTGAACGTTTTTACAGTAGTAAGTTTTTACTGTGAAGCAGCTGCAGGAAGTGTTGAGTTGCATTAAAAGCTCTTTTTTCCAAGTTAAAAAGCTCTTTTTTTCACATTAAAAGCTCTCTTTTCACATTAAAAGCTCTTTTTTTCACATTAAAAGCTCTTTTTTTCACAATAAAAGCTCTCTTTTCACATTAAAAGCTCTTTTCAAGTTAAAAAGCTCTTTTTTCACATTAAAAGCTCTTTTCAAATTAAAAGCTTTTTTTCACATTAAAAAGCTCTTTTCACATTAAAAGCTTTTTTTCACAATAAAAGCTCTTTTTTCAAGTTAAAAAGCTCTTTTTTTCAAATTAAAAGCTTTTTTCACATTAAAAGCTCTCTTTTCACATTAAAAGCTTTTTTCACAAAAGCTCTCTTTTCACATTAAAAGCTCTTTTTTTCACAATAAAAGCTCTTTAGCTGCTGAATTTGCCTCAAAATGGGCCAATAATATAAAGAATTTAAAGTAATCTAATCACACGACACACAAAGCAGAAATCCTTCTTCTTCTGTCTGTGTTAAACTCTTCTGACCTTCTTCCTCTTGGTCCTCCAACATGGCCGCCTTAACGCCGTCGGGGAAGAGGTGGCCCGTGTCAGAGGTCACGTAGCCGCAGACCGAAGGCTGGTGCAGTCGGCTGAGGTTCCTGATGTCCTCTGAGCGGTAGATCAGCAGGCGGCCGTCAGGGGGCGCCGACGTGAACCTCCACAGAGGCTGAACGCAGCGGAGAGAAGAAGAATCGCAGAAGGAGACGTCAGGAACATTTCTATGGATGCTAATGTCAGTTTGAAATATCTCAACAAATATTGGATGGATTGTCATAAACTTTTGGACTGATGTTCTTTGTCTCCAGAGGACGAGTTTTACTGACTCTGCCGATCCTCTGACTTTCCATCTAGCGCCGCCATCAGGTCGACGCGTTAACGCGTCCGACGCTTTGGTTTCTGACCTGCAGAGCTGCTGACGCTCCCATCAGCCTCAGCTGCACTCTGCGTTCACTGCTAACTAGCTAATGCTAGCATGCGGACGTTTAGAGCTGCAGCTAACAATTATTTTCTGTATCGATTTACTATTTTCTTTCAATTCGTCGATTATTCGTGGCGTTTTATAAAACGCCAGAAAAAAGTGCAAAATGCTTCCCAGTGTCCAAATGTCTTGTTTTTGTCAAAAAAAAGCCGGTTTACGATCATATTTGACAAATAAAAGCATAAAATCTTCACATTTAAGAAGCCAGAAACGGTTTTCCTTTAAAAACGACAAGCGGTTACACGATTATCAAATTAGTCGCAGATTAATTTTCAGTCGATCGCCTACCGACGTTAGCATTTAGCTCACAGCGCGGTGTGTAAGTGCAGCCTGACAGAGCTGCTAACATGGCTGTAGACTCTCGGACTGGTTTAATTAATCATCGCATATGATTGATTAAATGATCGGTGTTTATACTGGCTATGAGCGCAGGCCTGAGGTACGTTAGCCTCCTGCAAAACGTCTCCAACGTGATTCATGCATTAAACGCGGTAATTTAAATTAGCAATTTCACATAAAACCTTTTTTTATAAAAACACGAATTACGAAATGTAATTTCCTCCTTTCGCTCTTTGATTAAATGTCTCAAGTATTGATTTGTTTCGTCTCACGTTCTGCACAACGTGCGCACGCGCCTCTAAAAAACTAAATGAAGGATATAAATATATCAGCATTAAACTGATACGGGTGTTATTATTATATATTTTGTGCCGTGCGATCTGACTGAAGCGGAGCTGACGAAGACCCGGTCGCGGTAATTAAAGACTCGCTTGTCCCGCGTTCACCTCGATGTTGTACTCGGCCTCGTCCGTCAGGATGTGAGCCGAGAACTCGTGGTCGTCTATGTGAGCCTGAACGCGAGAGTTTTCCTCCCCTGGAACAGAAAAAAAACAACAACACACACATCAAACATTTTTCCATCTCGTCCGCGAAGGTCTTTGGGTTTCGGGGCCGAGCGGCGTTACCGATGACGTGTCCGGTGAAGTAGTTGTGTCTGTTGACCGCGTAGCTTCGCTCTCGGCCGTCCTCGTCCACGACGACGGCTCTGAAGTCGTCCGTGAACAGCTGGTCGTTGGTCCTCAGGTACAGTCTGAACTGCCTGCACACACACACACACACACACACACACTGTTGCCCTCTGGCGTCTTTCTGTGGCACCGAACTGTGCGAAATGTGACCTCTGACCTCTGCAGGGCGTCGAAGCTGAGCAGTTTCTCCACGTGAGTCTGAGTCTGGACGTCGCGGCGGCGGACGGAGTGAGCCTGCAGGCCGGAGAGGGGCAGCACGTCGAAGTCGTCCAGCATCGACCTGAGAGACGCTGCAGAGGGAACGCAGAGTCTCAGCCGCTCGTGTGTCTGATCCTGTAACACCTTCTGACAGAGTCGTGAACTCGTGCCGTGATTGGCTCGGAGGGTTGACCCCGTTGGACCCCGACCAATCAAAACACAGACGAGTGCCTTCGCGAAGTTTACGTCACGAAGTTACATCCACTTAAATTAATATCTCAAACTTCTACTTTTGTCATGATTTAAAATGCGATGTCTCCTCGTTTCACTTTACTAACGAAAATAAAACGGATCGTTTGAAGTTTACGCTCGTGATTTTGACATTTTTTTGTTTTGTTTTTCTGCCTCTAAGTTAAGACGCAAGTTAAGTCTCGTACTTTTGACTCGCTGTCCCCAAAGATTGAGATAAGTTATGAGATAAAAAGAAATATAGACTGTAAGTAGTGAGATGAGATGAGAGTCAATACTGTGACTTAATATCTGCTAATTTATCTCATAATTTTAACATAACGGGATACGAGATGGTAAGTCAGTAGTAAGATTATATATATATATATATATATATATATATATATATATATATATATACGTATATATATATATATATATTAAAGCAAACTTTTGATTTATTATCCCCAAAGTTTGACTCATAATTTTGAGATATTTACTATCTCGTACTTTTAACTCTTAACTTCTTTTTACTCTCTCACAAGTTTTACATAGAATACACTTTTCTTTGACTTAGTATCTCACAGTTACGCGTTTTAAAAGTCAAAGTGTAGATTTATAATCTCATCATTTTGATGTTATCACATTAAAATGACTCACAGCCACATTTTGACTCATTTCCTCATGATTCTGACTTGCCGTTTGACTTTAACTCGTAAAATTGGGACTTTCAGTTTGATTCATAACCATAAGTTTTACATAGAACAGGACGTGAGATGGTAACTAAGATATAAAAGATATTAAATCTATAAGATTTTAGATTATATAATCTCATTTTGATTTATTAAATTACGAGCTGTTATCACGTTATAATGACTTACAGCCACATTTTGACTCATTATCTCATGATTCTGACTTTAAAACTCAAATATCTGACATATTATCTCATACTGTGGATTCACGAGGAGTATTTTATTTTGGTTTTTACCTTTACCTGTGTCACCTGCAGTCGGGCAGGTAAACTTTAAAACCAGACTTTCAGGCGAAGCTGCGGGAGCGGAAACTTACTGAAATGCTCCTCTTCTGCATCTGCGGGCGGAGACACGGCGGCTTCCGTTAAAACGATGAAAACGGTGAAGAAAGTGACTTCTTGTCTCATGTTCGACAGAGGAAAAAAAAAAGCTGCTCGTTTCCGGTCAAAGTCGGAGTTCAGACTTTTAAAGTCGGTTTGGATTAAAGAGACTTTGAGTTTAAAAACAGTTCAGAGACAGAGCTGAGTGAATCTCTCTATTGCGCTTAAATACCCAGAAAAAAACGCGTCCAGTCCCGCAGAACCAGGAAGAGCCACAGCTGCCGCGTCAAGCCACCTGCAGCCAGGTGAGGCGGGGCGGAAGTAGGTGTTGCTGCCTTCACAATAAGAGAGCAAGTGAACCAACAGGAGTAATGAAATATTACAGGAGGGGGGGGGAAATTAACTAAAAATGAAGCTTTACTGATGAAAACCGAGATTTTAAAAACAATGAGGTCAAATACAAAAACTAGATAGATAAATAAATAAATGCAAATTAACACGTAGACAGTGCAGAAATGAAAAATAAGCACGAGAAATGCTCGATTAGATAAATAAATAATTTAAAAAAAATACATAATAAATATTGAATTCAAGTCCCTGAAGAGATGTTTTTTTTTCTTTTAAATAATAATAATAAAAGAAATAAAATAATATCACTAATATTCACGAATGAAATAAATACATCAGTTTTAATATCGTAGAAAAGGTTTCAGTCGTAGTCGTCTGGACACTGTTTTCAGAATCAAGACGTTTCGGCTCCCATCCGGAAGTCATTCTCAATTGTGAAAAAATTGGACGGGAACTGGAAATTTAAGCTACTCTGAGTTACATAAGCCCCGCCCTCAGGGAGGAGTCTGCCTGAGTATCTGTTAATAGCTAGTTTCACCTGAAACTGACCTAATAGTTTCAAGATGGCCCAGTAATCAGTAATCAGGCCTATTGTTCTCTGGCTGCATCTACTTCATCACTGTTCAGTGCCTGATTAGCATGTGATAGGCGTGACCAGGGTGATAATACACTCTGATAAACTTTGGGCAGATTAAATCTCAGACCACCATTTCTGTTCAAAGAGGGGTTCTCTTTCTTCACAAAAATGGCTTCCTTGACGCCCCGTTCAAACCAACTCTTCTCTCTACTAAGAATCTTCACCTCGCTGTCTTCAAATGTGTGGTTTGTAGCTTTTAAATGCAAATGCACAGCGCTCTGTAATCCTGAGTTAGCGTGTCGTCTGTGCTGATAAAGTCTTCTGTGAAGTGGCTGTTTGGTTTCGCCTATGTACCGTTCTTTGCAGTTTTCCTCACTGCACTGAATGGAGTAGACAACATTGCTCTGTTTCTGTGTGGGTAACTTGTCCTCAGGGTGAACGAGTTTCTGTCTTAAAGTGTTGCCTGGTTTAAAGAAAACAGGAACATCGTGCTGTCTAAAGATCCTTTGTAGTTTTTCAGACAGTCCAGACACATAAGGGATGGAGACACCGTTCCTTCTTGGTTCAGTTACACTTTTGTCCTGTTTTTGGCTCTTTTTAACTCTGTTGATAGCCCAAGTAGGATAACCACAGGCTGAGAGTGCATTCTGGACATGCCTTTCCTCTTTCTTCTTACCCTCTGAGCCTGTGGGCACTTCTTTGGCTCTGTGTTGTAATGTCCGGATTACACCCAGCTTGTGCTGTAGTGGATGGTGTGAGTCAAAGAGCAGGTATTGATCCGTATGTGTTGGTTTCCTGTACACTTCTATCTGGAGCTTTCCGTCCTCTCCTCTGAGAGTAGAACAATCAAGAAAGGCCAAGCGGTTCTCTTTTGCATCCTCACGTGAACTTGATGTTGGGGTCCACCGTATTAATATGCTCTGAGAACGCTTCCAAGTCTTGTTTCTTGATTTTCACAAAGGTGTCATCCACGTAACGGTACCAATGACTTGGTGGTGTGCCCGGAACGAGGATAATGCCTTCTTCTCAAACTGTTCCATGTACAGGTTGGCCACAATGGGAGAGACCGGAGAGCCCATAGCACAACCGTGAATCTGTCTGTAGAAGTGTCCCGGAATTGGAAGTAGGTTGTGTTGAGACAGATGTCTAATAGTTTACATATGTGTTCAGGTGTAAGCTTGGTCCTTTGCTGCAAGGTGGAGTCCTCCTGCAGTCTTCTCATCACCGCTGTCACTGCTTCTGAGGTTGGGATGCAAGTGAACAAGGACACTACATCATAAGAAACCATAACGTCATCTGGGTCCAACTGGAGATGTTTCACTTTGTCCACAAATTTCTGTGTGTTATCCACATGATGTACTGTGTTCCCCACCAACGGAGCCAAGATTGTAGTCAAATGTTTGGCTATGTTGTATGTGATGGAATCTGTGCTGCACGATGGGTCTGAGTGGAACATTCTCTTTGTGAATTTTGGGAAGGCCATAGATGCAAGGAATGGCTTCCCCAGGGTATAGTCTGTAGTACAGAGGCCTGTCTATCACCTCCTCCTTCTCAAGCTTCTGTAGACAGTCTATAACCTTCTTCTTGTAGCCACTGGTTGGATCTCTTTTAAGTTTTTGATATGTGGTTGTGTCTTCAAGAAGGTTGTTGACCTTGGTTTCATAATCGGCTGTGTTCAGAATCACAGTGCAGCGACCCTTGTCTGCTGGTAGAATGAGTGGATCAATGGAGTGGATCAATCACCGTATCAGTTTTAATAAATACAAAATAAAAACAACAGATACTGAATCCAAGCCCCCAAAAAAAAACTAAAACAGTGAAATGAATTGTAAAAAAAAATTAATGCAAAAGAATTAACTAATAAATAAAATTACAGACAGACACAAACACTTAAAAGACAAACAAACTGAATACTTAATATTTTATTTGTTCAGTTAACTGTAGTTTTAAATCCTTCTTCGTGCTGCTGGTCAGGAAATAATGCATACTGTTATTTATATATATTTATATATATATATATATATCAGTGTTTTATATTACAGATTTATTGTTGTCTTGTAGAATAAAATCCCTCCAGGTTGCTAAAATCAGATTTCCCAGACCGAGCTTTATTTTGAAAATCCGTCGTGTCGCGCCGTGCTCTTATTGTGGAGAGCTTGATGCGCGTGTGAGTCAAACACTCCGGAATCCAAAAAAAAACTAAAAAAAAAAAAAAAGCTCCTTAACAGAAAAAATAAAAGTCAAACTCTTGTTAATTTGACGTGATTTTGAGTTAAAGCGGCTTCGCGAACGTAAAGTTTAAACGCGCTGGAGGTCGAAGCTTCCGCCCGTCGTCCATCTTGTGTCAGAGAGTAAACGCAGAGACATCTGGCAGCTCTATAAATAACTTCTGAGCTCATGCAGATTAGTGATGGGATTTACGGCTCTTTGAGGGGATCCGTTCCTTTCAAAGAGCCGTTCAAAAGAACGGCTCTTTTGGCTCTTTTTCTTTTCTTTTGAACGGCTCTTTTGGCTCTTTTTAACGCCTCTTTTGGCTCTTTTTCTTTTCTTTTGAACAGCTCTTTTGGCTCTTTTTAACGGCTCTTTTGGCTCTTTTTCTTTTCTTTTGAACGGCTCTTTTGGCTCTTTTTCTTTTCTTTTGAACGGCTCTTTTGGCTCTTTTTAACGCCTCTTTTGGCTCTTTTTCTTTTCTTTTGAACAGCTCTTTTGGCTCTTTTTAACGGCTCTTTTGGCTCTTTTTCTTTTCTTTTGAACGGCTCTTTTGGCTCTTTTTAACGGCTCTTTTGGCTCTTTTTCTTTTCTTTTGAACGGCTCTTTTGGCTCTTTTTAACGGCTCTTTTGGCTCTTTTTAAATATTTAGTCAGTTTTAAGAAGCCAGCTTGGGGGCATCTCAGTTTATCCGGGAAATAATCACTGGGAGGAATGATGAGGTGAGATTTGTAGTCAAATAATTAAAACTCGGATATCACACACCAATAATTGAATTATTCTGAAATATTGATTATTACCTCATTTGTCATGTGTGGACTATATTCCATAGGGTTGCACAAATCCCTCTGCTTAGACAGTGACATCACTATTTTGGATTTACCTTTAGTACAAAGTGTGTGTGTGTGTGTGTGTGTGTGTGTGTGTGTGTGTGTGTGTGTGTAAAGCTACGTTGACTTATGTTATTCATACAATACCTACTCACAAATAAACATCAAAAACAAAGCCGGCTGCAATGAATTTCTGTGCAAAACAGCTTTTACTACAAACACTTCCACACAAGAACATTTTGATAGAAAACAAAAAATATTTAAAGTAGATAAAATTAGAATAAATAAAATGGAAATGTCTACATACTATTACTACTGTAAACTTTGTTTTGTAAACTTTTTAAAAGAACAAGTTTTAAATGAACACAAAATGCGATGTAAATAAATACAAAGCAGTTCCTTACTTTATGTAAATTATTTGTTGACCCAGACTTAAATGAAATGACTTTTGCGTGCACAACTAACAGTGCCGCTGCTAGCCATTTTGGTGCCCTAAGCATAATTCCTTTATGATGCCCCCCCGACCCCGACCCCGAGAAAAAAAAAAAAGTTTGTTTTTGCCAGTTTAACTTTTTATTACCAAACATAACTCCATACCAATAACACACAATCGCAGCATCACAGTATGAAACTTAAGAACACTGAAAAGAGAAAGTAAAATCTTCACAGCTTTGCTGACTTTGTAAACAGTAAACAGCAAAATAATCCAGACTTTTTTTTTTTTTTGCAAATTCAATGTCACCTTGAATAAATAAAATTAAATAATCATCAATAAGCACAAACAAGAACAGTCAGTCTTCTTAAATAAAACAAAGCTTTAGAGGACTAAAAGTCACAACTTTAATTACGTTGTGAGCACAGCAGGCTGCGTAGAACAGCTACAAACACACATTCAAGTAAAGAGCAAACTCTTCTGAGACCAAACGTTGTCAAAATAAACCGTCAGCGAGTTCGAGGCGCATTACGATTAGCAGCAGCAGCAGCACATTTCCCGTATTTATGAGTGATTAAACATGGACTTACCTGAAAGTGATGCACGGGCATCATCTCGCAGTTTCTTCTTCTTTCGTTTCTCAGCACCCGACTCCTGCTGTCTTTTCGGAGCCATGCTCAAATCTGTCAGATCTGTCTATCTGTCCCGCGCGAACAACCGGAACGGACCATCCGGCACGGGACGGGGGGGGCTAGACTAGAGCAATTATTTAATATCTTTCTTGTTCCCCCTTTTTTGTTACATGTACATGGCTAAAATGTGCCTAATATTTCTATAGGCTAATGAAATAATACCGGCATTTAAAAAAACAATTTCATTAGGCTATTTTTGGTGCCCTGCGCCCAGTGCGTGATACGCATGGTGGGAGCGGCGGCGCTGACAACTAATAACTAATATCATCACGCTATATTATAGGCTTGGCCTGCGCTGGGTGCGCCCCTCCCCCTGTAACTGTTCTGTCTCGCGGAGGAGCTCGTTTGTGTGCATCTGTGTGAAAAGGAAAAAAGAACGACAGAAAGAGCGGCTCCCCTCCCGCCGCGACTCGGCTCCCATCGTTCATGTTTATGAGCCGTTCAAAAGAACCGGTTCGTTCGCGAACGTCACAACTCTAATGCAGATCCGCTTTTACCGCAAGAGGACTACAACCGGAAGCGATGGGCAAAAAACGGATAACATCACCGTCAGCTACAGCTGAAGAAGTGTTTCCGTCAAACCGCAGAGGAGACGCGTTTCCTGTCTTCGTGGTCGCGCGCAGAGGACAGGAAACGTGTTTGCGCTGCTGTTCAGATCGATCGATCGATCGAACACAAGTCAATCCGATGCGATTCCACGAGCTGCGATTGGTTCTGTTAAAGCTTTCTGGATGTGCACGCACTCTGCTCCCCTCAACTGTTTCCTTTTTAATGTAACGGCGAGTTCTTCAGATCCGTTTTGTCCGACGAATGTTTTCCTTTCAGACGAAATATTACGGAGGGTTTCGTTCGCAAACGTCACAACTCTAGTTCTCAGACCATTTTCACAATTGAGAACGACTTCTGGATGGGAGCCGAAACGTCTTGATTCTGAAAACAGCGTCCAGACGACTGCGACTGAAACCTTTTTCTACGAATGATACATATGTAAACAAAAAAGAAAAGAGCCAGAGACATTTAACGCGTCGCCACAGGGAGGAAGGGCAGCGAAAACGCTGCAGCAGGGAAGCCGCCGCTTTAAAATACGGAGTAAACAAAATGTCCATGTTGCACTGAAAGGCATCCTGGGAAAAAGTTCTGAACCTTGGAAATATAAATGATTGTGTCGTTGATGGTGATAGATACCGAACCAAGATGTTACTGACATTGGTATGAGACAATCAGATCAGTGGTTGGATGTTATAAGAGAGCTGTAGATGACCTTTAGATGCTAACGCTAGCTGGTATATAAATGTTAAGATTTGTATGCACCCCTCTCTGATAATGGGCACTTTGGCTGTTATTTTTCTACCTTTCTAGTTGTAAAAATAAGTCATAAGTTAAACATACACATACTTTTGGCTGCATGCACAATAAATATGAAAGTTTCGCTAAAGAAACCTCCGTATTTATGTTGTATACCGTCAGTATAATGAAGCTGCTGTAAGGAGAATATACTGTTTTTTTTCAAACGTTCACGTGTCTCACGTGCAGTTTTTGGAGATAAAGTCAAAATCATTTTTTTAAATGATTTTAAATATGTAAAATTACAAAAAAACGTCCATCTTTGGCTGCAGTGACCGGAGGGGAATGAGCTGTAGTTCGCGTCCCGGCCGCTGAGTGGCAGCAGAGTGCCGTGGCGCGTTCACACCACCGGAAGTGGTAGAAGAAGAAGGAAATACTCCAAACAAACCTTCCACATGTGGCTCTGTGGACAAACTACAGCTAAAATTTAAAACTACAAGATAAAACTGTTGTTTTAAGTGAAAATGGACGACGAAGATACGGTAATTTATGCTGCACGTTTCTGTTACTTTGATAAAAGAGGTAACGTTACCAACTTGTAAGCTAACGCTAGCTAAGAACGAGTGCGAACTTGGTGTTAGCTAACAGTCTGTCCACACCAAACTCCATTCAATTATTTGTCAGTTTTGTGTTATTTTCGCGCGTAAGTCATATTTCAACTAACTTTTAACACAATCTTAGAATTTTGTTCCTAATTTACACTAGCCAGTTTAACGATCGGCACTAGTTTTCAACCAAAAACGTATTTTATTTGTCAACACCATTTAAGACTTCAGCCTAGCTAAGTAACGTTAATGTGGCCTCCAGCTAAACCTTGAAACTCTCTTTAAATCGCGTTAAATTGTCCCACGGCCAGCAGTTAGTTTGCCGAATTTACCATAAAGTTGTACAAAGCTTTTCGGTACATCTTTAAACCTTATTCGAGCGAGAATGTGTTCTTAGTATTAAACAATTACAATTAAAGTTGGATTGTTGCGATGGCAGTAGTCTTAATATGTCGTTTGTTTTTAAGATGCGACAAAAAGACAATGTTTGTGTTAGAAATAATACTTAAATGAAGTAGTTTTGGTTCTCTCTCCTGTTAACTGGCAGTTGTCTAGCTAACAGGAAGCATCAGTTTCAGGTGTTCAGCTGGGGGTCACACTTTAACTTTGTGTGAAACTAACGAAACAAAGTTGGATTTTCTCCTCAGCCGCTGCCGTACATGTCTGTGATCTCTGTGTGTTCAGGCCGGGTTCAGGGAGCCCTGCGCTCAGTGCTCGGCGGTGGACTGGGGCGTTTCAGACGAGGGTCGTTTCTACTGCAGGTCCTGCCACATCGTCATCGAGGTAAACAACAACAACAACAACAACAACGACGACAGCTGATCTGATGGCCGCTATGACAGAAAACACCCAGCACATCTGACAGGTTCACGTAAAGTCGCTCACTCCTGCAGCAGCTGTTTCTCGTTCTGGCCGCTGGGTCGTGTCCAGGATCTCCAGGAAGTCGCTTCCACCTGTGAGCCGAAAGCCGCGGACTGCTTCCCGAAGAGCTGAGGTTCCCACCGGGCCTGTGTTCGTCAAGCAGATCAGAAATGGCATCACTGGGTGATTTCTAAACTCGCAGCGGCACTTTGAAATGAGCAACTGGACGCCGGTGTGAAGACTTTAGGAAGAGGAGTCTGTTAAAACACGCAGAGCAGAGCTGAGCAGCAACTTTCATTAGCGTAACGTCAGATATTCAGATCAGTTGCACATAATAAGATAAAACTGCCCTTTTCTCACTTATACAGAACACGTTGCTTCGACTAATGTATCAGTCGTGACCAGTGAGGTTTCGTATTGTCGAGGATCTGCTCCGGAGCTTTTATTCTGAAGTTTGCGAACAGGAAGCAGTAGATTTTCTGACGAGTTTCAAGCATTTATTAAACTTTTGTTCGTTTTTGTGTGAAGGAGGTTTTAGTTTCAGGCCGCAGTGCTGCGGCGTGTCAGCAGGTGGCGGCGTTGTGTTTCTGGACCAGTGTTGTTGTTGTTGTTGTTGTTATAACGTGTCCAAACGTCCTCAGAGAACCAAAGAGGTGGTGGACCCGTCCTACGCGCCCGGCTCCTCCAGGATCTCCACCATCGGCAGAGGAACCAAAACCAAGAAGCCGGGTCAGTGTTTCTGCCGCTCGGACGTCCCGGAGTCTTAAAACACAGCTTCAGTCGAATCTTTCAAAGCAGACAGAACAGGAAGTTAAATGATTAAAAGTGTCGGGCTGAAACAAACGATTCAGGGCAGGAAACAGAAGATTAATCAGCAACAACTTAGATGATCGATTAATATTTTTAGCGGATTTTTTAAGTGAAATTCCCGAAACAATCTCACAGTTTCTTCTTCTTGCTCAGCAAACTGCGTAGTTTCGGGTTTTGGACTGTTGGTCGGACAAAGCAAGACATTGTTTTGAGCTTCTGGGAAACCGTGACGTGATTTATAGTTTAAAGGAACATTAAAACATTAAAACAATCGCTAGTTTGAGCCTTAATTCCAACATCGGTTATAAACAGAAACGTGGCTCACTCAGACTGATTTATAAATGTTAAATCGGAGCTGGTAGGTAAAAGGTTCGCTTGGCGTTTCGGAAGATCTTGACTTCCTGGTTCTGTGTTTTCAGAGCGTGGTCGTCGGTGGATGATCTGCGAGGGTTTCCAGTTCATCCTGAGAAACCAGGCCAACGCTCTGCTCGGGCTGGGAGTCAATCCTCACTTCAAGGTCTGACGCTGCTACGTGAGTTAGTTAAACCCGGGGCGGGGGGGGCGGAGCAGGAAACCCTGATCTGGTGTGTTGTTTCAGGACGAGGTGCTGTGTCAGCTGTGGAGGCTCTACCTGCAGAGGAGTCGACAGGCCTACACCCGCGACCCCGTGACCGCCGCCGCGTTCAAAGTGGTCAGTTCTCAGACTGCACAGATATCAGTTTTTGTGTTAGGAACGACAGCCGTGGCCTTCTAAACCTTATTCTTCACGAGCTACTTGATCCAAACGCTGATCGTCCTGAGTAGAAATCGTCTAAGGTCCAGTGTGTGGCGTCTAGCGGCGAAATTGAATCTTTTTATATCTCCTCTTTTTTATTAGCAGAGACCAACGTACACAGCCTTGTTGTTATTCAGAACTCTGAGAGTTTTAGTTGTTGAATGTGAAGTTACTCCGTCTCTCCCCAGCGAGGTCCGGACTCGGACAGCGCAGCTGAGTCGTCCGTCGCGTCGGCCGGCGAGACGGACGCAGAGGCGAACCTGTCCAGCGCCGCCGGGTCCAACGCAGGTAGAGTCGTCGAGGCGAAGTGACGCGTTGAATAAATCACATTAGCTCGCAGACACGAGTGTTTTATCCGCTTCGAATGTCTCCACAGAGAGCTCCAGTGATTGGTCGCTGTGTTCGGGCTCCGCGGACGCCGCCAGCTACCTGTCGCCTCGGCTGCGGCGGACCCGCAGTCTGATGACCATGATGAAGACTCTGGCTCTGATCCACCTCGCTCTGATCTGGATCCGCGAGCCGCTGACGCTCAGCGACCTGCTCAGGTAACCCGATTTCCTGCCGAACGAGGCTGGAAAACGATGTTAAATAGATTGAAACGATTGCCCTGGAAAGCGCTCCGGCGTAGATCCTGGAAAGTACTGGAAAGTCCTGGAACAGCTAGTGGATGTGTTTGGTTTCAGGTTGGTGAACGAAGGTCACGTCCCGTACGTGAACGCTTACGAAGAGCTTCCTGACGAGATGAAGCTCGAGGGCAAAGATTCTCTCATCTTCAGAGTCGAGGTCAGAAACCCATCAGCTCCTAATACTGTAATCAATACTGTAATCAATACTGTAATCGATCAGATATTTAAAGGGCCAGTTCACCCAAGTCGAGTAGTATCTGTCCAGTCAGATTTAGTTCTGCGTGTCCCGGTTTGGAGATGGAGTTTAGTTTTAGTTTAGCTTTGAAAATCCCGTTTAAAACATTAAACTGCGACTTTTCTATCAGAAACACTTTAACACTCTGGATATTCTGCGCACAATAACCTGTCGGATGAAAGGAAAGCAGCGGCTGGAAGGCCGTCAGCGCTTAACTGAAGCTGAAGTTGTTTTTGTCCTCAGAGTGTCCCGTCGCACCGGGTGGTGCATCAGGAGGCCCAGACTCTGGTTCAGTTCCTGCAGCTTCCTGCTTTCCCTCCAATCAGCCAGCAGAGTCTGCTGCACCCGGCTCTGCTCAGCATGCGCTACCTGACCGACGCCAACCTGCCCGGTAACAGCACCGCTGACACCGACGATAACCGACGCCTCCGCTGACACCGACGATAACTGACGCCTCCACTGACACCGACGATAACTGACGCCTCCACTGACACCGACGATAACTGACGCCTCCACCGACGATAACTGACGCCTCCACCGACACCGACGATAACTGACGCCTCCACCGACACTGACGATAACTGACGCCTCCACCGACACCGACGATAACTGACGCCTCCGCTGATACCGACGATAACTGACGCCTCCACTGACACCGACGATAACCGACGCCTCCACCGACACCGACGATAACCGACGCCTCCACCGACACCGACGATAACTGACGCCTCCACCGACGATAACTGACGCCTCCACCGACACTGACGATAACTGACGCCTCCGCTGATACCGACGATAACTGACGCCTCCGCCGACACCGACGATAACTGACGCCTCCGCTGATACCGACGATAACTGACGCCTCCACCGACACTGACGATAACTGACGCCTCCACCGACACCGACGATAACTGACGCCTCCGCTGACACCGACGATAACTGACGCCTCCACTGACACCGACGATAACTGACGCCTCCGCTGATACCGACGATAACTGACGCCTCCACTGACACCGACGATAACTGACGCCTCCGCTGATACCGACGATAACTGACGCCTCCACTGACACTGACGATAACTGACGCCTCCACCGACACCGACGATAACTGACGCCTCCGCTGACACCGACGATAACTGACGCCTCCGCTGATACCGACGATAACTGACGCCTCCACTGACACCGACGATAACCGACGCCTCCACTGACACCGACGATAACTGACGCCTCCACTGACACCGACGATAACCGACGCCTCCACCGACACCGACGATAACTGACGCCTCCGCTGACACTGACGCCTCCACCGACACTGACGATAACCGACGCCTCCACCGACACCGACGATAACTGACGCCTCCGCTGACACCGACGATAACTGACGCCTCCACCGACGATAACTGACGCCTCCACCGACGATAACTGACGCCTCCACCGACGATAACTGACGCCTCCACCGACACCGACGATAACGATCACAATTTTATAATTTCCTTGTTTCCTTGTTTCCAGATGAGCTCCACCTGTGGGTCTGCAGGCTGATGAAGCGCGCCGGTATGGCGGATCAGACGTCCAACACATTCGACGCCTCGTCTCACCCCGTGCTGCCGCGGTACGACGTCCAGGCCGCCGCCCTCATCGTCATCACCATGAAGCTCATCTTCGGCCTGGACGACCACACTGAATGGTAGCGCGCACTTCAGTTTTTTTACAGAAAGTTTTCACGTTGAACGCGAGGAGTCACTTTGGTTTGTGTCTTTCAGGGATTTATCCAACGAAGCGAGTGACCGTGACAGCGCAGGTGAGCTCTTCGCCTCGATGCCGATCGTTCCTACATTTCATTTCAAATCCTTCAGGTGCAGGTCACAGGTAAGGTCAGGTTTCGGACGTGGCGCCGTTTGAACATTTTCACAACATCAGTGAATCGACAGCTGCTGCCAAACTTCTTTTAAATCAAACAGTTCGTTCACATGGATTCGTTCGAAAAACGGTCAACAGAATCAATAAAGGAACTCGACTCCGTAAAATCCTTTTCAGAAACGCATCTCTTCTTCTTCTAAACATCCAGTTTAGGAATTAAACCGACCTAAAATGTTAGTTTGTCCAGCAGAGACTATTTATGTAACGTACGCTTCTTAAAAAGAGAAATAAAAAAGGTAAAATGGAGGGAAAACGTCGAAACTGAGACAAACTAAAGTTTGACTTCTGCACTCCGAGGCCGTCTCCGTGTTTTTGTGTTTCACAGGTGTAATGTAATATAATCGGCGCTGTAAAGGTGAGTTTCTGCTGTGTGACAGGAAACATGTTTAACCTGAGGAGGTGGTACCGGCTGCTGCAGGCCGCTCTGATCCGAGCGCGGCAGAGGAGACGCCGCGACGTCGCCAGGTGAGATACCGACTACCTTCACACCTGAGACTCTGACGTTCTCTCTCTGTGTGTGTTTTAAACATTAAACGCTTCACTGGAACATTTGTCTGAATATTTTTTTTTATTTTAATCCGGAAGAATTAAAGAGATAAAACAACTGAATTTGATTGTCGTTTAAGGTTAAAGGTTTGAGAAGTTTAAGGAGCTGTAGGCGACGTTCGCCGCCACTAGATGTCTCACTAGAGCGGCAGCATCTCAGACCAAAACAAATGGGCGCCACAGCGCACCAGACTCCATTGAGAAAAATGTTAATTTTACCTCTCTGTTGGTCTTTCCGCTGCTCCGACAGCCACCAGCTCTGGTTCGGTCGAAATAAATCCTTAATTCACAGAGTTATATGAGAAGAGAAACGGCTGTTATATCGTGTTTGTGTTTATGGGAGGATTAAGGTGTTTCGGCGCTTTCTTTAAGCGATGTTTGTCCGTTTTCACATTTATTCATTCTTTTTTTTAAAGATGAATCCGTTGTACTCACTAATGTGCAGTGTTTGTTATTCCTCTGCCTCTCGTCCACAGGAAACAGTGGATGGCCACGAAACCTCTTTACCCAAACAGGAAGGACAAAAGTGTCGTGATGAAGAAGAAAAGTAAGAGTCTTGAGTTTGAAAGTCTGACACTGAGCTAATGAAACCGCCGGAAGTGAACGTCACACTGAATCTAAAGATATGTGTGTGACATGTCGACTCATTAATTGTCTTAAAGTCCGGTGACGGGCAGGGGAAGATATCCAATCAGCTGCTAGTAGTGCGGTAACATC
The DNA here is from genome assembly GCA_027580175.1 of Siniperca scherzeri. Classification (NCBI taxonomy): domain Eukaryota; kingdom Metazoa; phylum Chordata; class Actinopteri; order Centrarchiformes; family Sinipercidae; genus Siniperca; species Siniperca scherzeri. The sequence continues at coordinate 28,215,054 of CM050851.1, read as the reverse complement.
CCTCGAGGACCATACTGGTATTTCTTTATGTTTTAGCCCGTTAGCTTAAAGCTAAATGCACTTATTCAGGGTTCCCGCGGATCCCTAAAAAGGTCTTAGCCCTGACTGGCCTGAACCTGAAGCAGCTGTGGTGTGTGTGTGTGTGTGTGTGTGTGTGCAGGAGTAGCAGAGCAGGTGCAGGTCTGTTTTGAGAAGCTGTCCTCTCGTCCGGCGGGCGTCGAGCGCGGCGATCCTTCCAGCTTCAGGTTCTGCTGGGGGGACGAGGACGGAGCCGACGGTCCCAGTCTGCACCAGAAGAAGCTGGATGGAGTTTTGACCCTGAAAGACAACGTCCCAAGTCCCTCTAACGCCACATACTGGCACCCGGCACTCAGACCCTGCAACCCCCGGTAGGCCGGCAGTGACTGACTTACTCCGAGTAATCCCAGTGATGTTGCCAGGCTCGCGTCCTGCGTCTCTGACGCGTCGCCGCGTGTTTCCCCCGATGATGCGAACGGACTCTGTGAACAACAACTCTGTGTTGAAATCATAGAAATAAACGAGAGAAAGCTCGCTGTCTAAACCCCCGTTTCTTACCGTCTGCGCACGTTCTGTCTCTCTCCAGCTCCAAACAGGAAGCAGCAAACCGGGTAGTTACCTTGGTAACGGCCGACAACCTCAAGTACCGCCTCGCACGCACACGAGAGACGGTGAATTAGCAGCGTTATGAGTCGGTGTTTAATTCGGCGGGTGTCTGATCCACCAACCAGCACGAATTTTAGTGAGAAATCTTAGTTTCTGAAACGCTCGCTGAAATAGCGCAGCTAAACAACGCAGGCCGGTAGCGAGCTGAGGCACAAGATCCAAAATGTGAGGAGCGTAAAGCTTGAAAGTACAGAAATACGGTTTATCTTTAAGGATTATATTGATGCCAAATTGACAAGAAGACCGTCGACACATGACGCCTTTTATCTCGCGTTTCCGGAGTCGTGTGTTTTTAGCGGACACGTAAGGAATTGTTAAAATGTCACATTTCTTAAAGGGAGTTTGGCAGAGAGCGCAGGGAGCTAAGTTTTGTCACCACTACAGACACACTGGGTAACTGATAAAGTATGATGAGGGTGTCTGACGTTGACTGCGGTTAGTTATTGATTTAACGGTTTACAGTCTAATAATGTGAGTGTGTATTGATTACTGATCAGCTAGCTGTGCTCGGTTTCTAACGGCTGCGGTAAATGTTCTTAAAGTACTTTCCTAATGAAACGCGAGGAGCTCGATGGCGTTTGACTCGATGAAGCTCAGCTCGTTGCCCTTCAGCTCCACTTTTAACGTTTATGTTGGCGTCATGACAACGAGCACAAAAACGCTAATTTGAGCTCAAAAGGTAACGTAGATCAACGACATCTGTGACACGTTAGTGACTATTAACTAAACGGCGGCGTGACTCAACCTGCGACCCCCCCCGTGCTTCAGATCCGGCACACGCAGAGTCTCTTCTTGTCCTGATTTCTTCTTCTCTGCAGGAAGTGCCGGAGTCATTACTCGGAGGTGGAGCCGACGCTGCCTCGCACGTTCGTCTGGCTGCTGCAGCTCTTCTCCTTCCTGCTGGACGTGAAGCCGGCGTACCTGTACGAGGAGGTGCTGAGGGTGGAGAGGCGAGTGTTCGGCGGCAAAACGCCCAGGACTGAGACCAGGACCGGAGCTCAGACCAGGACCGGAGCTCAGACCAGGACCAGGACCAGGACCAGAGCTCAGACCAGGACGCCACAGAGAGGACGAGAAACTGGAGAAACATGAGAAACCTTCAGTTTGTTTCGTTGGCGCGCAGCGTTTCCCTCGGTGCATTCAGGGACGCTCCGACATCAGAGGACTGACGGGTTCGGCAGAAAATCCCCAAAAAAATAAAACCCGGAGCCTTAAAGACACGTGACGTGAAAAATCCGTTTCCCGGCTTGTGATGCTGTGTTTCGTCTCTTGTTGCGAGCTAAATGTGTCGTTTCTGAGTATTTTTACATCAGGATCCGTCAGTTTCGACGACTCATCGCGACCTCGGCGGCGGTTAACGTTAACGTCTCCCATCGGATGCCGACCCGCCCGTCGTATAAAACCATCATATTGACCGTTAGCGAGCGGTTAGCTAGCAGGTCGGATTTCGGCTCGTCACGTGACGGAAGCTGAAGCCTGTCCCGCTCTCTGATTGGCTGCTGTCGCTCCATGTTGAGGCAGCATCGGCTCAGGTGTGTTTTTTACCTGCGGCGTTACAGACTGACGGTGTTTTTAATAAATCCAAACGTCTGAAACCGCAGAAACGATCAGCTGATTGTCAGGAAGAAGAAGATTTTGTCGTTTGAATTGAGAGTTTTCTGAATATCTTCGGACTGTTGGACAAAAACCTTTTTTCAAGACGTCGAATTGGGTTTTTTGGAAGTTGTGATTGACGTTTAATCAATGATGAAAATAACTTGTTGTACGGCTTTAACTGTAAATAAATAATACAACTGAGCGCACGTGTGACAACTCATTATGTTATTAATATGCTGATGTCCCTCAAAGGCAGGAAACAAAGAACTCCACACCCCTGCTGCTGCACCTGAACGCCTCATTAAAGGACATGAATATATAAATCGACACGTCTGGACTTTATTTCCTCGACGCTCGGCCAGTCGAAGCTGAACTCTGATCAGTTATCGGATCGCCAGATGTTTTGATAATCAATGAATGATGAAGAAAACAAACGATCTCTGTGTGTTCTTTCGCTTTTGTCCGTTTTACGTGGAAGGAAACTGTGGCGAGAAACCGTCGTGTTGTAAGTGCCTTGAGTGTGTGCTTCAGTGCACATGTTGCGTCTCGTAACTCTCGCAGGCGCCGGTTCGGTGAACGGAGTTCATGCGGGGCACTCAAACAAAGTGAGTACAAAGGGTTTCCTGTTTGTGTCAGACAGGAAGTGGTCATTCGTCAGTGCAGGACGGCAGTCAGGTCAGCAGACGGATATGTGCAGTTCGTTTATTCTGAAAAGGGGGAAAACGCTAAAAACGTCTGCGTCGACTTCAACATTTCGGGAGGTTTTAACAGACTGCCGCTCGGGAAATACCCAAAATGCACCGTATCTCCTGGAAATGAAGTGTCTGTAGAACTGAACAGCTTTCCCAAAGATGATGTGGCGACCAGCGCGATCGCCGCCCGCACGCCGAGCGCCATCCGAAAACCTTCGTGACGCTAAAAAGCAAACGTGTTTGGATATTTTTGGTGGAAAACAAACATTCGCAAACATTTTTCGGACTTGCAAAGAAGTTAATTAACAGCATTTCCTCACGTTGCTGCGTCGAAACGTATCTCGCTGTTGAAAATTAGCTGCATAGTTTCAAAAATGTCATTTTTTACCGTTCATCCCCGTGACAGTCAACATATGTAAATGATATTTGGGGTTTTTTTTCTTCAGACTTCAGTCGCTAATAAGTTTATAACTAACATTTTCTAGCTAGACAGCTAACGCGTGAGCTTGCTGACATGTTAGCTTTAAAGGAAAACTCCCAACTTTTTAGATAAATCCTCTGATTTCAGTCACATGTTTTAGATGATGCCGGTTTCGCCTCCGTGTCGAGGACGCGTTTAGCCTAGCTTAGCGCAAAGACTGGAAGCAGGGGGAAAGTGCTAGCCTAGCGCCATCAAAAGAGAAAAAACGCACCTTCCGACAGCTCCGAGCTGTGAGATTTTACAGATCCATACGTCTCGGCAGCAACGCAAGAAGTTAATCTGGATTTGTGACAGTGAGAAATGATCTAACTCCGACATGAGTTTATTAATCCGGCCCGCCGAACGTGACCAAATTATATTAAAATAGGTACGGGTAAACCTCGTTCAGTTTACCTTTCCCCAAAAGATGGCGCCCTTCAGCTACGTTGACCTTGTTCGCGTGTGTTACTCTCTTCTTCTCTTATGAGCCCTTCTGCAGAAACGAGCTCATCAAAGAAACGTGGACAGCGAGCGCCGAGCGTTTAATACGGAGCGGACGACTAAATGTTTTTTCCCTGAAGTCCGATCAAAGGCCGTGTGCCTGATGTGCCAAGAAACTGTCGCGGTTTTCAGAGATATCAGCCGTCACTTTGCTACGACGCACGGGCGGCTACGCTAGCAAGCAGCCGGCGCAGGAACGGGCGGCTACGCTAGCAAGCAGCCGGCGCAGGAACGGGCGGCTACGCTAGCAACAGCCGGCGCAGGAACGGGCGGCTACGCTAGCAAGCAGCCGGCGCAGGAACGGGCGGCTACGCTAGCAAGCAGCCGGCGCAGGAACGGGCGGCTACGCTAGCAACAGCCGGCGCAGGAACGGGCGGCTACGCTAGCAAGCAGCCGGCGCAGGAACGGGCGGCTACGGCTCAGAGGCCGGCAGCTGATTTACAGACTCCGCGACGTTTTTTTTTCACCGGCAAACTGCGTTTTTCTGCCGTGTTTATCGATGCGCTGGCAAAAAAAAAAAAAAAGATCAACAAGTTGTTTGATCTTTTGGCACTCGATGAAACTGAATTTGTGTTTTTGTGCCGTGTTTATTCGACTGAAATTTAATAAATTAATTATTAATTTAATGAATGCATTTGGAAAACAATTTGTACAATGAGCCTTGTGCATATTCATGCTTTGCTACATGTTACAGGCCAAATCTCTAATGTTATATATATATATATATATATATATATATATATATATATATATTTTATATATATTTTATATATATATATCCTGGCCCGGCCCCTCTGTCAGATTTTAGAGCCCGTTGTGGCCCGTGAGTCAAAACGTTTGCCCATCCCTGATCTAACTGAATGTCAAAGACTTCGACAAAACCTTTTTAGTTTGAGTTGTTTGTGATATTTGTGTTTTTCCTCTCTCAGCTTATTGAAAGCGTTTATTTCTGTGCAGAGGGGAAAACTTGTTCTCGTGGGGATGAATTTGTGGAAAAGCGTTTTTTTTTTGATGACACGTTTAGCTGTCGACAGGAAATGAGGGCAGAGCGATACAGGAAGCGTTTGTTGATGTTTCGCTGCTGGTCTGGAATCAGCTGCCTCTGCGGAAAAATAAAAAAAACAACCTCTCATCATCCTTTTCACTGAAGTCAGCAAAACAGACGAGTTCGACGTGAACAAAGTGTGTGTGAAAAAGGGTTAATAGTATTTATTAAAGGCGAACTCGTCGCCTGTGAGTTGAAGGATCAGAGGCTTCAATCATTGATGAAGATGAGGAAAGTGGAGAGAAAAGAGGAAGGAAGGGAAAGAGCTGAGGATGTAAAGCTAATGTCTAAAAACATCCTCACTTTCCAAAAGTGTCCTAACTTCTCAGAAATGTCCTCAGCTTTCGAGGGAGGAAAGGCGGGGAGAAAGGAGAGGATCCAACGCAGAAACGAGGAAGACCGCAAAGACAGAGACGATAAGAAAGCGAAGAAGGTGAAGAACGAAGGAAAGCGATTTAAAGACACGTTTACACGATATTTAGAAGTTTCTCTGAAGCTTTCTGCCTGAATTACTTCATCCGAGAGTTTTAAATCTGTTACTGAAAACAACAACAACAACAAATAACAGAATGACGCAAAACTCCCGACCTCATTTTAAGGGCGTCGGTTACGCTAATGATCAAACTTCGCGGACAGGTTGAGCGTCGATCAGGCGGAAACGAGATAAACCTGTGCGGTTAAGAGATTCTGATAAACTCCAGTGAAGCAAAGCTGCTGATGAAACAGATCCAAAGTACGTGTTGAAGCTTTGCTAGACCTTTTTTTACGGGACGGCAGCCATATTTATCTCCTGCTGAATGTAAAATGTGACTCCAGCTGATAAACGTAGAGGAGTAAGAAGTAGATTCACCCCCCTTGAAGTGTGGCAGGGAAAGAAATACTCAAGGAAAGTGGGACGACATCTAAACCGGAGCAGATGTTCGCATTGTTACTGTCCGGCTCTGGACACACACACACACACACACACACATGTGGACCGAGTGAGTACAAAGATCACAGTGATCCGGATCACGTGTGCAGAAACGTTAGCGGAGTGTTTTCACCTCGACTGCAGAAAGAAAAAGAAACTTTCACTGTGTGCAGCGACGGCGCGCTCGCCGCTCCACCCGCCTCGTCCTGGATGGCGGATGGAGTGTGACCTACATTCCAGTGACCCCACCCACCCGGGACACCCCCCCTCCCTTTCCTCTCCACACACACATACAGACTCAGTGTGGGTGTGTCCGTGGTCGGTGAGGTCGTTGCTGTTTGCTTTGGAGCGAAGTCACATCTGTTGCCCCGATCAGACTCTGAGCTTCTTGGACCAAAACAGTCCCAGAAACTAAATTTAGGAATTAAACACAGGACCAAACTCAGGGGCTGAAGTCAGGAACTAAACTGGGGAGCTAAACTTTTGAACTAAACTTGGGAACTAAACTCGGGGACTAAACTCGGGGACTAGGGAACTAAACTCGGGGACTAAACTCGGGGACTAAACTCGGGGACTAAACTTGGGAACTAAACTCGGGGACTAAACTCGGGGACTAAACTTGTGAACTAAACTCGGGGACTAAACCCGGGGACTAAACTCGGGGACTAAACCCGGGGACTAAACTCGGGGACTAAACTCGGGGACTAAACTCGGGGACTAAACTCGGGGGACTAAACTTGGGGACTAAACCCGGGGGACTAAACTCGGGGACTAAACTCGGGGGACTAAACTTTTGAACTAAACTCGGGGGACTAAACTTGAGGACTAAACTCGGGAACTAAACTCGGGAACTAAACTCGGGGACTAAACTCGGGAACTAAACTCGGGGACTAGGGAACTAAACTCGGGGACTAAACTTGGGAACTAAACTCGGGGACTAAACTTGGGAACTAAACTCGGGGACTAAACTCGGGGACTAAACTCGGGACTAAACTCGGGGACTAAACTTGGGAACTAAACTCGAGGACTAAACTCGGGGACTAAACTTGAGGACTAAACTCGGGGACTAAACTCGGGAACTAAACTCGGGGACTAAACTCGGGGACTAAACCCGGGGGACTAAACTCGGGGACTAAACTCGGGGGACTAAACCCGGGGGACTAAACTCGGGGACTAAACCCGGGGGACTAAACTCGGGGACTAAACTCGGGGACTAAACTCGGGGACTAAACTCGGGGACTAAACTTGGGGACTAAACTCGGGGACTAGGGAACTAAACTCGGGGACTAAACTCGGGGACTAAACTCGGGGACTAGGGAACTAAACTCGGGGACTAAACTTTGAACTAAACTCGGGGACTAAACTCGGGGACTAAACTCGGGGACTAAACTCGGGGACTAAACCCGAGGACTAAACCCGGGGACTAAACTCGGGGACCACATTCAGGGACTAAGATCTCGAACTACAGTCGGGACTTAATGTGTGAACTAAACTAAGCTCAGGGACTAAAGGTTCCTGGTCTGATCTCAGAGTACGGCGCCGGCTGCTTTATTAACCTGCATGTAACCATAGCAACAGCAGCGACGCTTCATGCTCTGATAGCAGTAGACTAAAGTGACGATGACGTTAAACTGACTACGAACCGTTTGAAACATGGAGGAGGATTTGAACGCAGCCTCGGTGGAGGTTTTACATGACACGCTGACGGGCTTCCCGGTGTCTGCCGGAGGATTTGGGATAAACATTAAAACAGAAAATGCGTTAGTTTGGTCTTTTTAACATGAAACAAAATCGTGAATCGGCAGAATTTCCAAACAGCAGCAAAGTCTGAATGTGAGCGATGTGAGTGTGTCGGGGGGGCTTGTAGTTCCTGGAGGTCTGGTTCTTGGAAGTCTCGGAGGAGGAACGACCTTTGACCCTGCAGCAATGTGCAGGGTCACGCCGAGTAGAGGATTTATTTCTGACGTTTTTTACGCCGGTGCTGGTTTAAGTGAAGCTCTTATCCTGACAGACTGATGACGAGCAGCAGAACGAGCCTTCAGACACACATGTTTCTATACTTTTGAGGATCCACGAGGGTCCACGATACTTCCCCTGGACCTTGAAGCGTAACTAAACCCCTAACCTCTGCTAGCTCCCTCCCTCCCAGCATGTTTAAAACATGCAGCAGATGTTGTTTAGCAGTAACTCACTAGCTAAACCTGTTAAAAAAAAAAAAGCTCACTAGCCATTCGCGGGGTCGCGTTTGTGGGTGCGGTCAACATTTCCACGGTAACGGCTAGTTCCACCAATCGGAGACGTCGCTGTAACGCTTCAGGACTGTGGGTAGTGTAGTACTTCACGCGATCGCGAATAAAACGCGTTTTTCCTTTTAAAACAAAGTTGTTTTCACGCAGACTCGTGGCTTCTACGGGAGCATAAACCATCGTTTCGCAGTCTCACAGCTCGCGGTGAGTCCGCCTTCGATGGTCACGACATTATGGCTAATAATCAAAATCTCTATTCAGAATATGAATTGGCCGAGTCCTCGCTGGAAACAAAGAGAGTCCGCGGGAGATTTGAGCGCCAGAAGCACCTTCGTGGCCCTTTTGTAAAGGTACCTGCGTGGGAGCTGAGCTAACGTTAGCGGCTCTCAGGTGAGCGCGTGTCAGTGAGTTAGCCGCTGTTTATCGGATCCATCGAGGAAAGAGTTCAGTCCGGCGCACGGGTCCGAACCGCTGCGCCAAAATTGAGTAAGGGGGTTAGCAAGAACTAGAGCAAGCTTTGCAGCTGGCAAAGCTACGGTGCCGACCCGTTCTGGCCGCTAGCTGACGAACGCTAACCGTCTGTGGAGTCGGTAGAAGTCGGTCTATATAGGAGCGAGGTCGGTTGGTGACGAAAGCTGCGTCCAGATCGGCCAGTAGCTAAATTAATATAATATAATAAATGTAGAATCCAAACACTTTGCACGAAAATGTCCAGATTTGGACCTGAATCCATCAACAGCACCGCTAACTGCCCACATCCAGTGGTTCCCAGCTGAAACGGGGATCTGTTGGGTCTCTGTAATTAATATTATAAAGAGTTCGGTCCCGTTATGTTACGTACTGTTATGAATTGGCGCTGTATAAATAAAACTGAATTGAATTGAAAAGGTTTCGAGGTTTAGTTACTCTTGAACACTAACCTTAAATTAAACCCGATTACAGCCTTTATGCTTAAAGTCTAAACGCTCAAACAGCCAGAGAACCAGACAAACTTCCCAAAAATGTCTTTACTTTAAAATCAAAGTCACTTTATAAAATGTCCTCCCGGTCTAAAACTGTAATCGGACCTCACAAATCTACACAGTTCGGTGCTTTCTGTCTTCTTCTTCTTCTTCTCTTGGTGCGGTCCTGTTAGACGGGCTCGGGTTGGCGGCATCGACTCGCGCCGCTCCCTCGTTTCCGCGGCAACGGCCAGCCGATTATCACCTCGGATAGCGGTGATTGAGGAACGTCGGTTCATTTGTCGTTTCCCTCGTTTCTCGGACAAAGACGTCGTGTATTAGTAACGATTAAAATAACTTAAACTTAGCTTCATTAGGCTTTTACACTTATTAAACTGTGCCTAACCTGAACTTATTAACGTTTACTTTTCAAACTTTTGAGTTTCCAAATAATTTTTTTGAAGTTTGAAAAACAGTTTTGAATCAAAAGTAATTATTTTATTTCTTCTGTCTTCCTCATGTGGACTGCGGGTGTGAAATAACGTGAACTCATTGATAGAAATTCAGATATTTTTTTGCTGCTTTTGTTCGTTTTCAAATACAATAAACAACATAAATTAGCTACGTTAGCCGTAGCGAGACTTTTACTCGCCGTGGCAGTTAGTCAGTTCTTTATTTTTGTGCTAGCAGTCGTTTCGTAGCCTGATAATCCAACTGAACGGCCATTTTGCTGCATTTGATTTTTCGTTGCGTTCGTGCGAGACGGTTTCTGTTTGGGAGGGAGGGTTCTTGTTTTCACGGCTAGCTGGTGAACTACAGTAGCTGGTGAGCTAACGAGCTAGCGAGCTAGCCAGCAGGGACCATGCTAGCGCTAGCCAGCCACAGTCATGGTCACAATAGCTCTCCTAGCTAGCTACCTTTCCAACTGCCAGTTAGCAAGTTTGTTAGCTCTGTCGCTAACGGGACAGTAAGTGTCCACAGCATAGGGGTCAATCTCTGGCCCGTGGGCCAAATTTGGCCCGCAGTGTAATTATATTTGGCCCGCCAGGCAATACCAAATGGCTACTAGAGCTGGCCCGCCGGTATTATACAGCGCGTTCACCGCTAATACTACAAATCCCATAATGCTCTGCTGTTGCTTTGGCGCTCCACAGTATCAGCACGACGTCCTCCTGTCTCTGACTGTGTGTGAACCAGTTTTTACTGGAGGAGCTTCGATACACACAGCCAATAAGCTACGACAGCTTCCTCCGTGTTGGACTCTCCGGCCAATCAGAGCTCAGCTCTGTTAAGACGGTTCGCTGTTGGTCAACGGGGCGCGTTCGCTTCTCCGCAAAATTTGAACTCGGCTTTACTTCGTCGCCGCGAGCGGTTCCGCTGATTGCTGTGATTCCATTTAAACTAATTTTGAATGATTTCTCAGCAAAACCGTGTCGTCGGGAAACGCTGGCGTGAACGAGAGGCGTTTTCCGACGCTAAAACGCCACTGTTGGGTGTTTCTGTCAACATGAACGTCCCCCTCTTCGCTGTTTTTGTACGTCTTGTAGTGTGAGCCTGTGTTGCTGCATGCTTTAAAAGGGCGGTGTGGTATAACGGTGCGTCTCATTGCTGCTCTACTTGCTTATAATCACGACAATAACTTTGTGATTTTAATCTTGCGTCCTGTTTCGACAGCGACGGATAAAAACTCATTTACCGTTAAATTAACCAATAACTGATAACGTTTGGGGCTGTAACGACGTTAAGGAGCGCGTCTTTAGTTTTACAGAACGGGGAAGAGGGAGAAAATGTTTCTCCTCCCACAATGCAGTGCGGCATCTCCCGCCGCGAGTTCAGTGAGCGATCGCGGAGTCTGTTGCAGGTTCGTCCTGCGAACAGCTTCTTCTTCTTCTTCTTCTTCTTCTCTGGTTTCCTCCTGCACAAGTCTGGCAGTGTTTTCTGCCTGGAAACCGTGTCGTGTGGACGGACCGCCTGTGTGTTTTTGCGTTTTCCTTTTTTTTTAAATTTCACAACCTCGCTGAACTTGAAAATGAAAATGAACTCGCGTCACCCCTGCCTGCTGCCAGATCTGCTTTTGTCCCAGTTTCCTGACTTCACCCCCTCTCTCTCTCTCGCTCTGCAGACAGTCACAGCAGCAGCATGTTGAGCTAATTTACTTTGAATAATGAAGCTGTTTATCGGGGTTTGTGCGCGAGCTGCACGCCGGCGAGCCAGGCCGCGAGAGGAGATTTCTCCCGTCAGTCAAACGCCGATAGCTGAAGCATCACAAACAGCGTTTTTTGGGGGGGGGGGAATGAAAGGAGCTCTTTGTCTGCCTCTATCAGACAGGATGACGTATCGCCACAGGCCACCATCACCTCCACCTCCACCTTCCTTCCTCCTCCCTGCCCCCCTCCTCCTCCTCCTCCTGTTGGTTCATGTCACAGTGCTGCTGGTGGCGGTGCGGCTCGACCTCCAGCCTCTTGCAGCAGCTTAAAGGGTTAACGTGCAGCCACAACAAAGGAGCCGGCGCTGGGCGGCGTGTGCACGAGTGTGTGAGGGGGTGGTTGGAGGGCGGGGTGGTGGTGGTGCCTTCTAGCCCGCCCTGGACTTTTTATTGGAGGCTGTTTACAACCTCGACGCATAGGAGTCCCCGGGTTCATCGGCCCGGTGGGGAGGGGGTGAGGAGGAGGGCGGGGGAGGTAGATGGACTCGCAGGAGAGCGGAGAATAAAATGACACAGGAAGAAGACAATAAGGAAATGTGTTGAGGGCCTCCGAGCGGCAGGATCTGAGCTTTCGTTTGTCCCTTTGTCTCGTCTTGATCCTTCATTTCCTCCTCCGTTTCTTCGGCGGTACTGAGCGGGCGCGCGTCCCGAGTCCATGCAGCACGCGAAGGGGAGGACCGACTTCACAGAGCGGCAGCAGGAAGGCCGCTTTACTCTCATTTTCACGTTTTTATTCTCGCCTCTTTCTTCGGCGTTGACCTTTTTGCACGTGCTGCGGGGAACCCGTCTGCTCCGAAAGTCACAAACACACACTCGAGTTAGCGTGGAAGCTAACCGGCGGCCGAAAGCCGTCTCCGCACTCCAGTCTCGTCTAATGTCGGTTTCGCCCGTCGTCCCTCCTTTTATCCTCCGTCCGCCCGTGTGGGGAAAGACGTGCATGTTGTTTATAATCTGCGGAGAAAAGGATGTGGCGCTCCCGTGGTTCGGCCCTCCTCCACACACTCGTGTTTACATCTACATTTTACATGAGTCTCACATCAGCTTCGGCACAATATACTCACTCAGGTAGATACCACGCGTACAAAACCATTCAGCCTGCAGCCAATGATTATATTTCCCGTGGTCGACACGTTTAAATCGCTCGCTCTGAGTGATATTCAGTTTACTGTCACAGAAGAGGAAGAAAACCAGCGATTAATCACATTTGAGAAGCTGGAACCGGCATTTTTTTAATAATTATTTAATAACTAATCGATTAACGGACAAATTGTGACTAATTCTGTTGACAACACACATATTTTTCAGTTCAATATTTTTGTCATTTCAACCGTGAAGCCCTCGTTTCTTCAGCACAGGGCAGAAAAACAACAACAACAACAAAAACATTAAATAAATCCAGATAAAGTAGCACATTTGTATTAATAGCTTATATTTAGCGTGACCGTAATATTCTAATATGATTAGACTTTTAAAAAAACAAAAACATCAAGATAACTGTTTATGAAAACATTTTTATGAAAATAAGAGCTAATTAAGTCGACAACACACACATTTGTGTGTCAAGTTTCAACCATAAAAACACATCAAGCGTCAGGATGATTGTTTAGGAATACATTTTATATAAATGTGGTCGTATTTCGTGTTGTCTTGTGTATTATTTGAGTTAATAGTTTGTTTTTTTGTATTTTATATTGTCTCTGCAGTTGCTCACTACCTGCCTCTCGCGCGCGCGCGCTCGCGCTCGCGGGTGTCGCGGTCCCGCCTCGCGCCTGTCTGCTTCCCAGCCTTTCACCCAGTTCGAGCGCGCTGCCGGGTTCACCGGGTTTACTCTGACACCGCTGACTCCCCGGCCACGCCCCCCGACAGCCACGCACCCCGCGTCGGGCCAATCGCGTCGCGGCCACGTACTGATCACGCACCGCCTCGCCTGGGATTGGCCGGAGCCCGCTACACCTTTGCCCCTGATTGGCTGCGTGTTACCACCCGCCAGACTGCTCTGAATTTTGTTTCTGTGTTTTTTTTTTTTTTCTGGTCTTTTTGTTTTTTTGGGCGCTCCGCTCAGCTGAAGCCAGTCTGCCGGCTGAAGCTCGGCGCTTATTATTGACCGCCCGCACTCCCGACACCGTCTCTGCCGCTAGTTTACACGTTTTGTCGCGCATTTGAACTCTTCCTGATGCTCGGCTTCACGGCGGAGCGCTCCTGTCAGGTGAGTTCACGTCCAAGCCAAACTGCCCGTCTTAACGGCCGGTATTTCATTACAAAAGTTGCCGCTGCTGTTTTAATAACGGATAACCGTTAACCTGCGCGCTCATAACAACACGCGCCGGAGCGGTGAACCGGGCTCCCGGTTAGCTTGTTGACGCTGCTAGCGGCTGCTGTTGTCTTTATTTTCGCGCTGTCGGCCGGTTTATCTGAGGTCACAGTGAACCCAGTGTCTCCTGCGTGCGCGTGCGCGCTGGTGCGTGCGTGTGCGTTCACAACAGTTGCATCGCTGCATCGCAAAGTTTAAAGACGCTGTCAAGACTGATGGAGACCGGGCAGATTGTCTTTGTTCCGCCGCTGCTTTTAACCGATTGTCTCTATTGTTTATGTGCAGAATCAGAATTTAGTTGATTGTCTTTGTTGTCGGATCGATACTGTGATGAGCGAGGAGGCTGCGAGGTGTGTGTGTGTGTGTGTGTGTGTGTTTTACCTGTTAATGGAGTGATTTTTCTCACCTTAGGTGATTTAACTGCTAAATCATGAAGTATGTTAAATGTCACGTTAATGCTAGAGACCAAAGTTCAGTCTTTTAATTAATGTTACCGTCAGTCAAACGCACAAAAACCTTTTTAAATTTACAGTAATGCGAAACATAAAAGCAAGTTTCATGTTCACATCTGAAGCTGTAACGAACGAGAACTGAGTATTCTTGTTGTCGATTAATTTGCAAACTAATTAATTTTTTATTTAATAATAAAAGACAGAAAATTGTGAAAAATGCCTGTTAGTTTTCCGAGTTGGCGTTTTCTTACTGCATGTTTTTGTCTGTGCAAAAGTCCAAAACGCAGAGATATTCAGTTTATCATAGAAGACTTGGGAAAAAACCCCAGCAAATATATTCACATTTGAATAAACAATAACCGGTGAGTATTTGCTTTAAAACAGTCAAATGTTGCTCATTAAGCGTCTCTCGGTCACAATTCAAATGTCAGCGTTGGGATCGATGCGCTTCCTGCCGACCGACCGGTCGATTAATCAGATTCAGGCTCGGTTTGCTCGTAGAGCTGCACCTGGAAACGGCAGCCGAGCACAACAAAGAGGCGGCGGGAGAAACGGCACGGCGAGACCTCACCAAACCAGAACCAGAACCAGAACTGGAACCGGAGGGCGAAGAGCCCGATCAATAAAATCCTCTCTGGGCTAAATCGTGTGCTGTTGTGCAGACAGGTGTCGCATGAATCATTTAGACACTTGTGCATTAATCCTGCTGGCGATGTGAATAACTGTCTCTGCATTGTTTCCTGCTGCTGTAATCTCATTATGTGTTGCTCTGCGATGTGTTCCTGGGATCCCGAAGCGTGGGAAATCACAGCGCCGGACTGTGATGCTGTCTGTGTTTGTTGCAACAGATTGACTTTGTTTTCTCCAACTATACTTCCTTTTGGGAGCTCCCTCTCCCCCTCCCTCTCTCTCTCTCTCTCTCCCCGGGGTGAGTCGGTGCATGTTAAAGGGGGGCGGGGCTTGATTCGTTCAGGGGTTTTTAGGGGGGGGGGTGTGTGTAAGAGGGTGTAATATCTGGCTCGCCACCTCCCGTCATCTATTCTGGGTGTAGGGGAGGTTCCCCGTCGACTGGGCGAACCCGCTGCAGGAGGGTCTCTCTCTCTCTCTCTCTGTCTAGGTCTCTCGCCCCTCGCTCGCCCTCCCGCCACCCTTCCTGTACGTGCAGCTGAGCATTCACCTGATGCCAGCCACCTTCGCCTTGCCCCCCCCACACTCACCTCCCACCTAAATTTATTTTTTGGGTGTAGTTTCCCCCGGGTGCCTGTGGTTAACGACCACACTTACGTTTTTATTATTATTATTTAATTTTTCCTTATGTGGTGGTACGACTCAGCAGACAGGAGGAAGTGGGAAGACCATGACATCATTGGTAATTAGGTGGGTGGTATGCGCTTTCGTGCCCAAAGGAAGAAGAAGAAAAGACGAATAGACTACTTGGTTGAGGACCAGCTGATGTCCACTCGACCAGGTTATTATGAAGTCGTTACCGCAAATGTCACCAGCAGCAGCGGACAACTCCTTAAACATTTTGCATCCCTGCTGCTGCTGCTGTTAGTTTGTTGTCAAGTTAAACAGATTTTATGGACACAGAATAACTTTAAAAAAAAGTATGTTGCAGAGACATCAAGACATTTTCATTAGAGAAGGAACAGTTCCTTACCTGGGAGCCAGTCTGAATCATGTGCAGAGAGCCATTTGGGATCCCAACTCATGAAGAAGACACTTCGTCTCATTAGCTGTCAAACTTTCTGGACACACAAGAACATCAAAAACATCACTGCTGGAATCATTAGGGAGCTCAGCCGAAACCCATTTGGGATCCCACTTCGTATTTTAAGTAATTGTTTATCTTGTTAGCTAAGAAATCAAACGATTTTCTGGACACAAAACAACAAAAAGCAACATTACAGAGCAGGACATTTTCATTCGAGCAGGCTACCAGAAATCCTGTGGGGACTCAGCAGAACACATTTGGAATCCCAACTCTCATGTAAAGTTGCTTTTTTGTGTTTTTGGCTGTTAAAACATTGCATTCCTGCTGCTGCTGCTTTGTTGTCAAATTAAACAGATTTTATGGACACAATTTTAAAAAGTATGTTGCAGAGCATCAAGACATTTTCATTAGAGAAGGAACAGTTCCTAACATGGGAGCCAGTCTGAATCATGTCCAGAAAGCCATTTGGCATCCCAACTCATATTTAATGTTGCTGTGAAAGGAAGCAGACACTTGTTCGTCTCATTAGCTGTCAAACTTTCTAGACACAAAAGAACATTAAAAACTATCATTATGCTAATCATTTGGGAACTCAGCCAAACACATTTGGGATCCCAACTCATTCAAAGTTGCTGTGAAAAGAAGAAGACACTTGTTCGTTGATTCAGCTGTGAAATAAAACGGACACAAAAGAGCAAAACAACATTGGACATTTAATTTGAGGACAGTCTCAGACTGAATAATGAAGGAACTAAGCAGAACACATTTGGCATCCCACATCATATTCAGTATTGTTGTGAAAAGAAGACACCTCCATCTTGTTAACTGTGAAATCAAACAGATATTTTGACACAAATGAACATTAAAAAACATAGAAAGTAGGACAGGTACGGACAGGAGGGACGGTCTCGGTATGAATCTTGAGGGAACTTAATAAACCCATTTTGGATCCCAACTCATATCTCAAGCTGTGGTGAAAAGAAGATATTTGTTCATTTGACATGTTGACTGATTGGATACAAAGGATCTTAAGAACAGCATTGTAGGGCAAAGGACATTTCAAAAGTCTGCATCAGGAGGGAACTCAGCCAAACCCATTTGGGATCCCAACTCATATTTGGTAATTAGTAATTGTGAAAATAAGAAGACGCTTTTTTAAAATCTTGTATCTTGTTATCTTGTAAGTTGAGAAATCACAACAGATTTTCTAGATGCAAAATAACAAAAAGCAACATCATAGACATTTTCAATAGAGAAGTACCAGAAACCATTTGGGGACTCAGCAGAACACATTTGGGATCCCAACTCTCATGTAAAGTTGCTTTTTCATGTTGCTGGCTGTCAAACTGATTATCTGAACGCAAAGAAAACATAAAACACAACATCGCAGAGCATATTTTCATCAGAGGAGGACACATTTGGGATCCCCGAGTGCTGTTCAGTCACTGTGAAAAGAAGAAGTGAAAGTTTGACAGACACATGAGTTTTTTACGGAAGCAAAATGGTGGAAAAAACGTCCTTTCATCGCAATTTTAAAGAATAAAATCAGTGCCGTTATTGCTGTGTTTGAGCCCGCAAAGACTGTGCTTTTAAAAACATAACGTAACTAAAATTTGGAATCGTTTTAAGGTTGTATTGATTTAAAAAAAAAAATTTATTTCAGTTCTGCTCATTGATTCCAGTTTGTTTTGAATCCTGCTCGTCCTCAGGTCGCCCGTATGGACGGCCGGACGGCGACGACCACGGAGCTGAAGCCGTGCGTCGAGTACCACGACCTGGAGGCCGCCGAGGCGCTGGTCAGCATGAGCTTCTGGGGTCAAAGGTCGCACAAGCCCCGCCCATTGACCCCCACCTCCGATTCTTGCGACTCCATCCATCTCCACCCGGAGGGGGGGGACACTCCCAAAGACCTGATCGCTCTGTCCTCGCTGGTAAGAAACATTTATCAAATCTGCCGTCCGCTTAAAAACGAGAAATAAAGCTAACGTCGCTGAAAAATACGACTAAAGATCGAAGTAATTAACTATTGATTGTGTAAAAGTAATGACGACGATAATTGTTAGTAAATCAAAATAATTTACTTTGTCTTTATCTGTGTTGTTTAAAATAAATTCAAAAACTTTATTATAAAACTTAAAAAACTTGCCACAAAAATCACCGTCACGAAAAAAAAAAGACTAAAGTGATGATTCAACAATTATAAAATATGAGAAGAAATAAATTATAATAACTTGGGGGAAATTAATTTATCAGACTTTTTAAATACGCTTTTTTTTTTGTGACGCTTTGATTTTTGTTTTTTATTTTTAACTTGTTTGAATTTAGTTTCCTTTTACTTGATAATTTAAGCACTTTTCTCTTTTCAAACAAATCACAAATATTATTATTATTATTATTATTATTATTATTAGTAGCAGTGAAGTTGTTTTAACTGTTATATTAATTAGGTTTTAGTTTTGTTCTGAATAACGTCAGAAAATAGTGAAAAACCACAATTTCCTAAAGCTTAACGTGAAATCATCAAATCGCTTTTTTTTTTGTACGACCAACAATCTAAAACCCAGATATTCAGATTACGTCACGCGAGACAAAGAAAAGCAGCAGATCCGCACAGTTGAAAGTTGACAGTTTGTTGATCGACTAATCGATTGATCGACTAATCGATTAGTCGTTTCAACTGTCAAAGAAGAAGAAGGCTGTAACTGTCATCTTCTGCGTTGTTACCTCCCGCAGTGTATGACTCCACCTCACAGTCCGTGCTTCGCCGAGGCCTCCACCACCACCTCCACCTCCGCTCTGAGCCCCGCCTCCAGACCAGTCTTACCCGCCCTGGCCCCGCCCTCCTCAGTGACTCCCTCACCTGCCTCCCACAGCCCTCCTCCCCCTTCACCTCAGACACCTCCGCGCTTCCACCTCAGGCGGAGTCGTCCTGCGTGGCTCCGCCCGGCAGAGCGATGGCCACCAGCGTCATCCGCCACACCGCCGACCGCCTCGGCGTTCCTCCTCCTCCTCCGCCTCCCTCCACCTCCCATCCGACAGAAACCTCCACGCCGCCTCAGCCGGGACTTCCAGAGACTCTTCCAGAGGACAAGGACGGACCTCCTCCGTCTCCTGACAGCCCGTCCTCTCCTCGCTCCTCAGCGTTGCCTCCTCGCTCCTCCCCGCTGTCTTCTTCCTCCTCTTCCTCTCCGGTCCTCTGCCAGGTTTTCCCGGTGAGCAGCCGGACGGGGATGATCTCCGCCTTCGTCCAGGCTCCGGTTCAGGTGCAGACTCACGGGGGGCCCAAGCCCATCCTGCCCCAGTCTCCTTCCAGCTTCGCCCAGCCTCTGCTGGTGGGCCCCGCCATGACGCAGGGGACCGTGATGTTCGTGGTTCCCCAGCAGCCCGTCCCCCAGCCGCCGCAGGGCCCGCAGACTGTCATGACCCTGGGCAACACCAAGCTCCTCCCCCTGGCCCCGGCTCCCATTTACATGCCGACCGGAGTGAGCGGCGGCGCCTCCCAGGCCGACTTCTCCCGCAGACGAAATTATGTCTGCAACTTCCCCGGCTGCAAGAAGACCTACTTCAAGAGCTCTCACCTGAAGGCTCACCTGCGCACACACACAGGTAAGACGCTGAGGCGTTACAGTTCACCTGTCTGCCATCCAAGATCCGTCCGGGTCGCAGGAAAGTTTTGTCTTGTTTTTCAGATAAACTGAAATGTTAACTAGCAGTTCAGTGAGGCTGCGCTCCCGTACGGTGGCTAAGTTAAACGCCACGCTAGCAGTTCAGTGAGGCTGCGCTCCCGTACGGTGGCTAAGTTAAACGCTAGCAGTTCAGTGAGGCTGCGCTCCCGTACGGTGGCTAAGTTAAACGCCACGCTAGCAGTTTAGTGAGGCTGCGCTCCCGTACGGTGGCTAAGTTAGACGCTAGCAGTTCAGTGAGGCTGCGCTCCCGTACGGAGGCTAAATTAAACGCTAGCAGTTCAGTGAGGCTGCGCTCCCGTACGGAGGCTAAATTAAACGCTAGCAGTTCAGTGAGGCTGCGCTCCCGTACGGTGGCTAAATTAAACGCCACGCTAGCAGTTCAGTGAGGCTGCGCTCCCCACAGGATTACACAAGGCTGCAAACAGGGCTGTTTCTTTTCACTCATGAACAATTAGTTCTTTCCCTTGTGCAGGTGCTGTGACCTCTGACCTCTGACCTTTGACCTCCTAACCATTGTTTGCATGTTAACTTTGTGCTCTAAGAGCCGACGCTTCTCACTGACGAACTAACTTGCGTGTTTTATTTGTGTTTCCGTCCTCTCGTCTTCGCCCTCTGCAGGTGAGAAGCCGTTCAGCTGTCACTGGGAAGGCTGCGACAAAAAGTTTGCCCGCTCCGACGAGCTTTCCCGCCACCGCCGGACGCACACCGGCGAGAAGAAGTTCGTCTGCAACGTGTGCGACCGGCGCTTCATGCGCAGCGACCACTTGACCAAACACGCCCGGCGGCACATGATCACCAAGAGGACGTCCTCGTGGCCCGCCGAAACCCGAGACCTCAACAAAGTGGCCCTGCCCAAAGGCCAAAACAGAGGCTCCGCACTTCCTGTCGGCATGCTGGCCCCCACAGCCAACTAACAGACTCAGCGGTCTGAGTCTCGGTCAGGCCAACTCAGGACCGCGGGGGGGCGGGGCAACCGGACAGGTTAAACTGTGACTGGCTGTTTCAATCAGCTCCACATCTTTTCTACTCTACAAATCACGGCTGGCGAACAGTGAAGGCGGTCACTGCGCTCCGGCTACGTTTACACGAAGAACAGGGTCATTAAAACATCGTCAGCTCCCGTTAACAAATGCCAGGTAAGATGGCCGCCGTTTTAAAAAGGTTTCTGTGGCATGAAACCATCGCCAGACTCATCAACCGACGCACCAGCGACGCCGTGAGGCCGAAATGTTTATTACGCGCTAGAAAACTAAACTTTTGGCTGGATAACAAAAATAAATCCTTAGCACATAGTTTGTCCTGAAGGTGGCGCCAGAGGAAAGGTCGCGAAATCAAAATCTTCTGTACGGAGGCCTTTTTAGGACATCTCAGACTACACTGTCAGACTTTCAGGCTCCGCTGTAATTTCTGCTGCATGCTAACATTAGTAAATTAGCATGATGATGTTTTTTATGTCATAAAACGTTAACATGCGGATGTTTTTGTCTAATAAGAGTGCGACCTGCGAGAGAGAACTTCTGTTGGTGCTATATAAATAAATAAACAAACTGACGTTTAGCGTGTTAACGAGCTCTCAGTTAGCATGTACAAACGCTAACATCTGGTATGTTAACCGTAGCTCGTTAGCATGCTAATGTTAGCATGTAGCTCGGACGTCATTCGTTAGTTTTACAGTCATCCTGTCCTGAATCGGCGTGTTGAAATGGCGGAAGCTTTGACCGGCTGGCGGCGCTAGCGGGAACGTTAAAGTGTCACCAAAGTCAGAAGGATCCGTCCTCTGGGGATCATCAATATCTGAACCAAATTTTCAGAGCGATCAATTCATTTCGGAGGGACCAACGTCAGTTTTAGTAGTTCGTGTTTTTCGGATCCGATCAACAGGTTTGTAGTTAAAAGTGTTATTTTGCTTCATATTTCAAGTCTGTTTTTGAACACATGAACAGTGTTGAAATGTTCTTCTGCCTGTTTTTAAAACAAATCAGAACAAAGTGCAAACGTGCCGCAGTAATAAAAAAAGGATTTAAGATTCAGGTAAATCTCCGTGATCTAATTCAAACCGAGATGTTCTGAGTTGAAGTGACGGAGCCGGAGCGGCCGGGCGGAGGACGGAGCGAGCTTCCCGCCCTGCTCAGGACGTTTTATTCCCACCAACCACAAACTCAGCAGAGGAGGAAGAGTGAGGAGGAGGAGGAGGAGGCGACAGGCTGCTATTCATCCACAGACAGAAACAAACAAAAACCTGAACATTGCACTGGATTATTATTATTATTTTTTTAATCTGGCTCGTTTTTGTACTCTCTCCGCGTATAATCATGTTTACTTCATGTGTAAATGTCACGTTTAGCAAAATGTATGCACTCTGTATTTTCTTTTTTGCCAAAGCCTCAGTACCGTGCTTCTGCTGTTAGCCTACTTCTGTTAATTTGTCTGTGACTGTAAATATTGTAAATATATTGATATCTATATGAATGTTACGTGTATTCCAATCTGCATTTATTGACAGTATTCCTCACTGTGATACTACCTACTATCTTTGCTTTACACATTATTATTATTATTATTATTTAATAAACAGTTGTTGAGGAAAAAAAAGTGCTGTTTTTGATAACTTGATTTGGCCCATAGTGTAGCCAGTAAGAAAATACCTCATGTTATTAAATGTTATTCTTAATAATAACGTCTTATATCGGAATAATCCCATTTCTGAACATTAGCCTGTAAGCGGTGGTGAAGAATATGGCTTTTATAATAAAAAATGTACCACGAACTGAAGCGTTGGTTTGTAGTTTGTTCTTTCTCTCTGGACTACATTTCATCACGTGACGTTTTTTGTTTTGTTTTTCGGTACATTTAGACGAATTTGTCCAGGGACGACAGGTGGAAAATTAGCGTAATTGCTACGCTAAATGTGGCTTATTTTAAGTTTTTTTCCGTTGCGTTTTTGTCCGGGGGAGTTAAAGGAAGAGCCGAACGTCTTCTGTCGGAGACTGAGATGTTCAGATGGACATCAGTTCAGTGTCTGCGTGCGCAGTACGGAGCTGGAGCCAGGACATGGTTAGCCTAGCTTAGCATACAGACTGGGAACAGGTGGAAACAGCTAGCCTGGTTCTGTCCCGAGTAAAAAATAAAAATAAATAAAAAATACACCTCTGAAGTTCACTGACACGTTTTACCTCGTTTGTTTTAATCTGTAACAAACCGAAATATAAAATTTGTGGTTTCAGGGGGGGGAGTTATGTGTCCTTATGCTAAGCTAGGCTAACTAACGACGTCCTGACTCCGTACTGAACTCGCAGACATCGAGCATCTCGCTCGGGAATAAAGCAAATAAGCACGTTTCCCAAACCGTTCAGTACAGCAGAGGTGCAACGTAAGCACTTTTACCGAAGTACTGCACTTCAGTACAATTTTGAGGTTCTTATATTTGAGTATTTCCATCTTATACTTCCACTCCGCTACATCTCAGAGGGAAGTACTGTACTTAGTACTCCACTACTAATAGTACAAGTATTGCACGCGTCCATTTTGTCTTACGTTGACCTGGTTCGGACTTTGTGGTGATTAACGCGTTTTAATGCTTTTCAATGGGTTTATAAATGCTAACAAATGGCTTTTTGAACGGTTCATTTGCTTTGTATATTTGTCACAAGAGAGAAACATCACAAATGTTTGGTAACCGATTCGTCAATACCCACAGGTTTCTGACTTTACAAAGCGACGGTGTAAATAACATTTAATTTAATTAACTTTGACACTAAGCCGACAGCGACAGTGAGTAAATCGTGTGAAATTACACGTTATTATTGATTTAAAATGACAAGACGGCAACCCCGAAGCTGCTGCCGTTTAAAGCCAGCACAGTCATTAAGCGAGCCGGTCGTGCGGTTATGTTCTTACTCCGTCGTCGTTTTTATTTTCATTGATTAATCGGCGCGAAAGCGGCATTTTAATGACGTTTTATAAATGAATCGCGTGTTTTGTCGGTAAAAATTCTTAATCCGCAAAGTTAAATCAGACAAAGTGCAGAACTTTCCACCACTGATAAGGACTTTTAACTGATCTATAATTAGCATTAGTGAGTGATTATCAAGCATCAAGTCTTTTATTTTATTTGTTGATACAAAATAAATATGACCGACAAATAAATCGCGCCGCGTTATTACAGGTTAAGATAAAACTTTATTGATCCCTTAGTGCAGTTCACAGGCTAATAATATATGTTGTTACTTTTTGCACTTAAAAGTATATTTCGGTGCTGATACTTTTGTACTTGAGTAAAACTTTGACTGTAACAGAGTATTTCTGCTCTGTAGTTTTACTTTTACTGTTTCCTGTTTCACCTGTTTGTCTACAGGTGAGAGGAAACGTGTCATAATGGTTAGTATTTTTGGGTGAGCTGTGCCTTTAAGTAAAGGATCGTGACCTTCAAATGAAAACCTCCCTAAAAGTCGGCTCCATTTTGAAAGTCGGTCAGAAACCGCTTTATATAAACAAACGCTGTCCCGCGTGCGAAGTTTCTGCTCGACGACAGCGGAGCCGTTACGCAACCGGAGCCGCGGGCCTCTCCCCACACCACCCGGTAACAGCGCTCAGCCAATCAGGAGCCGGCGCTCAGGGGGTGTGACCAATGGGAGAGGACGACGCCGTGCCGGAGGGGCGCCTCATTGGCTGGTGAGGTACCCGCCCACTTGCCTTACTGACCGACATTCAGCCGGAGCCAAAGAAAATGAATAAATAACAACGGGACTCTGGTGGAGGCGGAGCGGCGGGGTGACAGCGACGCCGCGTGGCGGGCGGCGGTACTGCAGCGCCACTTCTATTAGAGAACAACATTACATCGATACACAGAGGGGGGAGAAGAAGAAGGTTATTTATTCATCGTTTTACTTTGTTTGTAAAATGCTACACACAGAACGCTAAACATAATAATTACATTTATATTAGATGTGAAATAAAATAAAACAATATTTAGTTATTGATGCAGCAGCAGCTGTTGATTCGTGCAGAATAACATATAGGTTTTATATAATTATCGATGCATTAATACTGCTGGGTCATCATCATTTACTAGCTGATCGTATTTTGTGTTAATAATCCGAATCTGAAACGTGATTAAAAGTTAGCAAATAAATGCAGAAAATGGAAATACACTGAAGTACAAGAACCTCAAACCTGTGAGTAAAAATTCAGCGTATGAAGCTTCATGAAGGTTATTGGAAAGTATTATATCGAGGTGTGTTTACAGACGTAAACCACGTTTAGGCCATTTTTAAGCAGTTAAAGATTAAAATATTCAGTTTGGCATCGATTGATTTGTGAAGAGTTTCCAGTTCAATACAAGAAAAAAAAAAAAACACACATTCTTTGCAAAAACTGTCCCTTCGTGTGTTACAGGGACAATATCTCTTATTTGGTGAAACAGCACGTTTTCTCGGCTGTGACGTGAATAAATACGCGCATGCTCCGTGAGAACGATAGAAATATCTGAACCGACACCTTTATGGAATAACAGGTAAATAAATAAATAAATTATAATAAATAATATACTGATTCTTTTCCAAACACCGGGCTGAACAGGTTTTACATTTACTGGACGACAGGGCTCATTTACTTCACTATTCAGACTTCATTCACAAATCTAATATTATTTGTTCTAATCAACAATTTAAACAAGTCATCAGTGCGATTCCACGAGCTGTGATTGGTTCTGTTACAGGTTTCTGGATGTGCACACTCTGCTCCCTGAACTATTCAAAACTTTTCCTTTTTAGACACAAAATGTAACAACAAGTTCTTAAGATCCGTTTTATCCAATATTTGTTTTTCCTTTAAGAAGATGAAGTATTATGAAGAGTTTCACCGGTCAGAATATAAAACAGTTCAGCTGGAACTGTTTAACACTTCCTGTCCCACAAAGCTGAAGAGCTTCGTTTCAAACTGTTAAATAATGTTTATCCTGCAGAGAATTTTTACATTCAACATTTAATATTGAAGACAATGTTTGTACTTTTTGTTTAGCGAACATTGAAACAGATGAGCTTCTCTCTCTCTCGTGTTTATTCAGAGATATTATTATGGGATAGTTTCTGTATTTGTTATTTATCAAAACCCCTCTGGTGTCCGATCTTTCGATTACAATGATGTTAAATTTGGCGTTTCACTGGAGGACAAATCAAAAGATTTAACCATTAATAGCACGATTGTTATGGCAATTTTTTTCATTCACAAATGTAAATTTGGCAACATTAAACCTTTATTTAATGTTTTTATTCACGATGTGTCGTCTTTAAAAGAGTCTCTGAATGTCTGGAAGCTGTTTCTTTGAACCCTGAGACTCTGTAATTACGGCTTTCTTTGTTCTTGGTTTCATTTCTGTTCAGTTGTTCGACCTGCTCTTCTTGAAATATTGAATGTTTAATAAGCCTGTATGGTTTTTGAAATAAATATTAATAAAAAGAAACATCTGAACCAGGGGTTAAAGGTTAAACACAGCGGAAAAGAGAAAGGGAAACACAGTCTTTAAGGCTTCGTTGCATTTCATTCATGGAAATTTCAAATAAAGGGTTTTTTTTTTCTTCTATAAATTTAACTGAATATTATATTTTGCTGAGATTTAAAAAAAAAAATGTTTTGTTTGTTTTAAAAAAACAACAACAAAGAGAAGATTCTTATAAACTTGTGTAAATGTGGGCTTCCTTACACCCCACTTATTAATATCTGCTTTTCCATACCTGTATTTCTAATTTATTTTACTTATTTTATTTATTTTATCTGCTGCATCGGAGGGCTCGGACACAAACGCCCTCCAGCCGCCAGGGGGCGACTCCTGTGTTTACAGGCCGGCTCGGTGTCTTCCCAGCAGCCAATCAGAAGGCGCGCTTCCCCAGCAGCCAATCACAGCGCGCGTTTCCCGAGCAGCCAATCAGAGCGCGCGCTGACCGGAAACAGCTGATCAGTCGCCTCCGCCCGTTGAGAGGGAAACTTAGGCGAATATTTGCTAATATATTTGTGCTGCGGAGACTGAAACTTTACCAATGAAAGGTACAACAAGTTCAAGAATCCATAAAATAATTCAGCCTTTAAGTCTGCGTTTATAATGTCGAAGTGGCGCAAACAAACCGTCAAATGGCCGGGATTTGTTTCCTTGTTGTCTGACGCTGCTGGCAGTTTTTAAGCTAAACCTTTTCTGCCAGTTCAAGCTCTCATATCTGAAAATACACACGAAACCTGCAAATGTAGAGTTATAACAGTACGTGGTGTGGAAAGTTTTATTTATTTTTTTGGCGCTAAAGTGTCTTAAGTGACAACGCCTTTAAATGACAGTAAACAACAAAAAGCGCGGCGGCGGGAAACAAAGCAGGAATGAAAAGTAGAAACACGGTTTATTCTATAAGCAGGATGTGTAGAACCGAATTAACGGTAGACCACTTGTGTTTACATGCCAGTTTAACCCATCCGGAGTCACTTAAATGCACATTTAACTGCCATTGAGCTCCCTTTACGAGCTAATATCTCAGTACGGAAGTCGGTTTTAGTGATTTCAACATAACGTTTAACTTTGTGGCACTGTTTTAAACAGTTTAACGGGTTTTAATGTGAAACAAATGTGTGTGTTTTTTCGCCCGAATCAGAACTGTTGCGTAAACGCTCGCTTTCAGTGGTTTTGTAACACCGGTTTCGGGCAGTTTTGTAACTCTGCTCAAACAAAGGCGTTTGAATTTCCCGCAGCTGGCGGGCGGCACGTGAGCGCGGCTCTCCCTCTGATTGGCTCCGTCGCAGCATCAGTTTAAAGAGCCATCGCGAGCTGCGTTTCTATTGGCCGGCTGCGTTCTAGCGCCAAGATTTCAATAAAAAGGCGAGCGGACAGCAGAAGCCGCTTCAGTCTCTCCGTCTGTGTCCGCTGCTAGTTCACAGCTTCTCGCTCTCTGTTTACGCGCACTTTTAACTTCTTAACTTATCTCTTTATTTGTCTGAACGCCAGGAAATCAAAATGCTTTCTGCTCGCTCTCCTCTTTCCGTCAAGAATGAAAACGGCCTCAGCGGTCAGATCGCCGACATGTCGCTGGACAAAGAGAACACGGTGAGGCCCGAAATACCTGGAAACGTTTCATGTTCCGTTCAAACGTTAAAGTCTCCATTTTGAGCTGCGATCTCAGTGTTTTGAAGCTACAGCTCAGGGCAGCCATTTGCTCAGCAGCTCGGCCCCGATTGATATTTGATCTGTGTTGCACACGGCTGATGGGATCGATCGAAACGGATCGATCCGGGGCAGAAACGAGCTTTTTGATCACTGAGGAGGTCTTGTCTTTTGTCTTTCAGCCACCGAGCCGGAACGCGACCCGCATCCTGGCGTCTAAAACGGCGCGCAAGATCTTCGACGGCCCTGCGGTGAGTGAGTCCGGATCCGCGGAGCCCTCCGGGACCCGGTGCCGGTCCGGGAGGCTCTGTGCGGGCACATTAAGGGACCCGGTGCCGGTCCGGGAGGCTCTGTGCGGGCACATTAAGGGACCCGGTGCCGGGCTGCGCTGCTTGTGGCGCCTAAAATGTCGCTTCTGGCGCCAACACGGACAGTCAGCTGCTGATGTCCCGCTCCGGCTGCAGCTCGGGTGCACGCGGACCGCGAGACAGTGTCCCGCTTTGTTTACTGTCCAAATGTCCACGACCTCTGGAGGGTTTCCTCTTTGTTTCTCCCACGAATGTGCGGGAGCTGCAGCCGGACTCTTGCGGACTCGGAGAGCAGGAAGTGCGGACCCACAGCGGTTCCGGTTCGAGCCGGAAGAGGCTGCAGACTGTAGCGCCGCCTGTTCGCACCTGTCTGGTCTCTGTAATGCAGCAGATGCATGTTGCTCACTGTGTGACGCCTCTCAGCTGACTGCAGCTAATCATCAGTATTATTATTGATTAATCTGCTGATTGATTTCTGACCGATCAGTCTTAGAGTTATAAAATGTCACATGATGGTGGAAAGTGGCCCCTCACAGTTTCGGAGCCCGCGCTCTGCAGCATCAGATCCGTACAGACGGACAGGTGTGTGTGTGTTTGACAGTCTTGTGTTTTTCAGCCCAAAGCCGTGAAGAAGAGCGGCGACGAGGAGGAGGAGGAGCCGCTGCTGAAGGAAAACCCCCGCCGCTTCGTCGTCTTCCCCATCCAGTACCACGACATCTGGCAGATGTACAAGAAGGCCGAGGCCTCCTTCTGGACCGCGGAGGAGGTACGCGTGGACTCGGGTCGGCTCTGAGCCGCTCCGTTAAACGCCGCGGTCTGAAATGTGCTCTGCTGAGTTTGACGGCTTGTGTGTGTCCAGGTGGATCTGTCCAAGGACCTGCAGCACTGGGAGTCTCTGAAGGACGAGGAGAGGTTCTTCATCTCGCACGTGTTGGCGTTCTTCGCCGCCAGCGACGCATCGCCAACGAGAACCTGGTAAGCCGAGCCGCTGCTCGTTCTCTCGATGAATCGTCTGAAACGACGCAAAGTGATTTTTATTTAGTCAACTTCCTGTCGCGTGCGACGAAGAGACGCAGACGTTTGTCTTTGCTTGCCGATCGATTATCAGAAGGTGCTTCTGATTGATCGTTGCTCTCTGATTTGATGCCGTGGCCGTAAACGTCGCCGTGTTTCCTCTCCTTGTTCTCCAGGTGGAGCGCTTCACACAGGAAGTGCAGGTGACGGAGGCCAGGTGTTTCTATGGTTTCCAGATCGCCATGGAGAACATCCACTCCGAGATGTACAGCCTCCTCATCAACACCTACATCAAGGAGCCCGCGGAGAGGTGAGGCGCCGCCCTGGTACTGGTCTGTCCCGCTCTGTTACTGGGTCTGTCCCGCTCTGTTACTGGGTCTGTCCCGCTCTGTTACTGGGTCTGTCCCGCTCTGTTACTGGGTCTGTCCCGCTCTGTTACTGGGTCTGTCCCGCTCTGTTACTGGGTCTGTGCTGGTCTGTCCCGCTCTGTTACTGGTCTGTCCCGCTCTGTTACTGGGTCTGTCCCGGTGTGTGACGCTGTGTGCAATGACCCGCAGAGAATACCTCTTCAACGCCATCGAGACTCTGCCGTGTGTGAAGAAGAAGGCCGACTGGGCGATGGACTGGATCGGCAACAAGAACGCCAGCTACGGTAAACCTGCTCCCTGCGGCGCCGCGTGGCGTTCGCGCTCCCGGCCGATCAGCTTCGATATCGATCTTCTGTCTGGTATTGATGGTACTGATGCTGACTCTGTGGTCCCCCCCCCCCCCAGGAGAGCGCTTGGTGGCCTTCGCCGCCGTGGAGGGGATCTTCTTCTCCGGATCCTTCGCCGCGATCTTCTGGCTGAAGAAGAGGGGCCTGATGCCCGGCCTGACCTTCTCCAACGAGCTCATCAGCAGAGACGAGGTGACGCGCCGACGATCGCCGATCGCAGCGGCAGTAAGATCAATATGCGAGTGTATCTGACAGGTGTGTGTGTGTGTGTGTGTGTGTTCAGGGTCTGCACTGTGACTTCGCCTGTCTGATGTTCAAACACCTGGTGAACAAGCCGTCGACAGAAACCGTCACCAGCATCATCAAGAACGCCGTGGAGATCGAGCAGGTGGGTGGGACGGACGGACGGACGCAGGTCCTGAACGCGTTCTGGTTTCTGTGCTTCGCTCGGCCGCCGGTTTTAACGCTGCGGCGTTGTTTGTGTCCAGGAGTTCCTGACGGAGGCTCTGCCGGTGAAGCTCATCGGGATGAACTGCGAGCTGATGAAGCGCTACATCGAGTTCGTGGCGGACAGACTGATGCTGGAGCTCGGCTTCACGAAGGTAACCGCGCCCCAGCAAAACCGCCGCCCCCAGTGGGACGGGAAGGTGGCGTTCTCTAGTGACGAGCAGTCCACAAGGAGGGCAGACTGAAACTGATCCAGGTCTCTTATTGTTCTAACAGCTGCAGGGTTGGCCACCTGACGATGATGATGATGATGATGATGAGTCTAGTTTCTGTCCCAAACATTCAGCACTTTAAAAATCCCGTCGCAGGATCAGAGAAAGTCTTTTAAATAAATAAGAAATAAAACTTTATTTATAGTCCCCCTTAGTTTCCGTCCTGGACTCAGGAACAGACAGGAGACCCCTGCCCGAAGATCTCAGACTACGTGAAGGTTCATAAGGGATTACAAGGTCTAAGATACAGTCTGGAGCCATGAAGAGCCTTAAAAGTAATCAACAAGATCTTAAAGTCGATCCTGAAACCAACAGGGAGCCGATGTAAAGAGGCTGAACCAGCTGTGACGTGGTCGCACCTCTGGGTCCTGGTTTACAGCTGAGTCCTGTACAGTCTGCAGTCTGTCAGAGTTTTTAGATTAAGACGAGCGAACGGGCCGTTACAGTGATCGAGGCGTGAGGAGATAAAAGCACGAACAACAGTTTCTGCATCACTAAGATTTAAAATAGGTCGGATTGTTGTTTCTGAGGTGATAGAAACATGATTGGACGAGTTTAGTGATATGTTGCTCAAAACATAAACTGCTATCAAACAGGCTCGACATGTTGTGACAGGTTACCAGTAGATGGCAGTGTTTGTTTAGTGATGTGTTGGGGCCCAATAACAAGGATTTCAGTTTTGTTTGAGTTGAGCTGAAGAAAATTTATCGACATCCAGTGTTTTATGTCAGACAGGAAGTCCTGCAGAGAGCTCGGCGTACTGAGGTCAGTGGGCTCGACAGGGAGGTACAACTGAGTGTCATCTGCATAACAACGAAAAGAAATCCCATGTCTGCGGATTACATCACCCAAAGGAAGCATGTATAAGGAGAACAGCACTGGTCCCAGAATTGAACCTGAGGCACACCGTACTTGATATGGGAGAAGGATGACATCACGTTATTGATGCTGACACAGAGTTTCCTGTTGGACAGATAAGATGAGAACCAGTCGAGTCTTTTAAATCTCAAATTCAGCCGCAGAAGTCTTCGGGTTTTCGTTCCTCGTGCAGACGAGACGTTGAAAGCTTCCGTTAAACTTGGCGGCTCCTTGTGTCGCGTCGCGTGACGTGTTTGAGGATCAGGGTCGGGTCTGTAGAGGATCGGGTCTGTGGTGATGAGAGGCGCAGGGGTACGGACCTCAGCCGATGATGGGGGCTGAGTGCTGCTGCGGACGCTCTGATTGGAGGACGAGTGGTTCGCTGACAGGCGGGCAGCAGCACGAGACGGACGCCAGTCTGAACAGACCGCTCGAACTCTAAACGACCCGCGTTGTAGTCCGTTAGCGCCGTTAGCTCGGCCGTGCTAGCTTAGCCTCTGGGCGTTCTGGTGTCGCGGCGCGTCTCGCGACCGATAGTAACAAAATGTCAAACCAGAAGCGTCGGTCAGATGTTCAAATGTTGCTTTTCAGCGTGCCTCCGGTGGCGTCGCAGAGAACGAACTGACCTCTGACCTCTCCGCAGATCTACCGGGTGGAGAACCCCTTCGACTTCATGGAGAACATCTCTCTGGAGGGGAAGACCAACTTCTTTGAGAAGCGCGTGGGCGAGTACCAGAGGATGGGCGTGATGTCCGGCGCCACGGACAACACCTTCAGGCTGGACGCCGACTTCTGAGGCCCGGGGCCGGCCGACCCTCGCTGGGACGCCGCGCTGCAGCTGAAGCTAAAGCTGTTCGGACTGATGCGGCGCAGAGTCTGAGTCTGTGCAGGTGGAAATATTCGGCTGTGCAGACAGATGGACTTGTTGGCTGGTCGAAATAATAATAAGTGAGCTTTTCGGCCAATCGGAGCACAGAGACGGTAAGGGCGCCGCTGCCCGGGGATCTGTCCACAAACCCGGCTTATCTGGCTAACCGCTGAGCTATGTACGCAAACGGAGGTTAACCAGGTGAGCCGGTCAAGTTCGGATCAGAACCTGGTTTTTGTTTTTTCCGTTTTTCTTCTAACTTTATAGTTTTTAATAAAATATATTAGTACGTTTTATGTGGAATTTGTACAGTTTAGTGTTTTGTAATAAAGTCAAATGTACTGTATGTAAAAGCCTTGAGTCTGTCCATTACTACGCGTCCACTTTAATCACGACTGGGATCAAAGTTAAAGCTTTTAATAACTCTTTATAAGCAGTAGTTCAGGAAGTGATTGTCTTGTACTTTTACCTTTTTGTGTTAATCGGGGAGCTTTACCGCCGCTGGGAGGCTAGCCGTTTCCCCCTGTTTCCAGTCTCTATGCTAAGCTAAGCTAACATGCTGTAGCTTCATATTCACCGTGCAGACATGAGAGGCATCGGTCGATCGATCTGTCGATTTAGTTTCTCAGTTAATCGTTTTGTCTATGAAACAGTGAAAAGTCTTTAATGTTTTGTTCGATCAAAGATAGTTTACTGAGAGAGAAATCTTCACAGTGGAGAAGCTGAATATTGAAACGATTTAATCGATCAACATAAAACTAATAAGCGACTATCTGAGAACTCGGCGTCTTTGATCTTTGGGACGTCGAACACAGCGATCAATATCTAAACAGCTGCAGATGAATTCTTAATGACTCACTTTAAGCTCCAGGAAGGATTTCAGCTCGTGGAAATCAGACTGAAACTGTCAAACGAAGTAATAAAACCGTTAATGTGAGTGGACGCGTGTACAGATGTGGGAAATAAATTATGGTCTAACAATTAATATATAAAGCCGTTTAAAAATGAAACTAACGGCGTTATTATTCTGTGACCTGGAATATTCTTTAGGGACCAAAATGACTGAGAAATTCCTCGTTCGTTAACAGAAAACCTGCTGACGGGGGGAAAGTGACTCTGTAATAATTTATTGTTTTCAAACCAGTTCTGGAAAAATATAAAAATTAATTTAGACTAAAATATATCTTTTTTTTTTTTTTTTTTCCAAATAAAATAACTGTGTGGAAGCTGAGTTAGTGCTCAGGATAAACGCTCCACTACATTTCTCTGACGGCTTCAGTTACTTTACAAATCAAGATTTTTACTTAAAAACACGAAGAGTTTATAAAATCTGATGTTTTTGTTATAAATTAAACTCCCAACGGTTTAATCAAGTTCAGCTGAAACGACTAATCGATTAGTCGAGTGACGGCTGATAATGGGAACTACAATCTCTTATGCAACCCTGAGCTGTAAAGTGATCAATGAGTCTTGATCTGAGGGATGAAGGTGTTTATCACTGGGTGGAGGCTAATGGGTCGTTATTGGACTCATAAGACTCATGGACTCATGTGCGTCAGAGCTCTGCGGGCTGTCGGGAGCGGACAGCTACGTCATCACGCTGCACCACAATCTGTATTTAATATAAAGTGTTCAAACGGTAAAAAGTAGAAATGAAGTAATGTTTCTAACGTGCGAGTTTAACTGCACTTTCCGGCCGGAAAAAGAAACCACGTTGACTCCTGTGTGCTAACAGTGTTTCCCCGCGTGACGCTGACGCATCCTTGGAACAGTCAACCGTGATGACGTAGTGATAAGGAAGTAAACAAAACAAAAACCAAACTAGCTTCAGATCGCAGTTGTTCTGCTCCAAAATGTCGATTTCAAACCCGAGACAGACGTTTCGAAACCCGGTGAGATGTTTTCCGTGTTTAACTTATGTAAAGTCATCGTTTTGTCATTTAACGTTATAGTGACTACTTATCAAGGATTCGTCGGTGAGCAGGCTAGCTAGCATCCTAGCTAAGCGCTCGTTTTACATTAGTTGATTTAGCTGCGCAATGTAATGAATATTTAATGTGGCACTTTCTTGTATGACATGTCAAACACTTTTCTCAGTTTGGTAGTATTTCTGGGGAATTCGGCATATATCTCATCCGCCAAATAACTTTCTTTCAGTAAAATTTGCCGCTGAAAGTTTCGGTTCTGACTGTTCGCTTCCGCCCGATAACGTTAACGAAACTGCGTTTGGTGCACGAACATTTTAGGCGGACTCTTAATTATCCATTATTTGCATTTGAGCCTTAGTTGGGAGTCTTTCATGTAGGCCGAATTAAAAAGTGGTTCCTTATAGTTTGTGTTCCGACTGAGGTTAAGTCACTTTTGGTTAGCGTTTGAAGATACGCGAGGAAATATTAAAACATTCAGAATTTCAAATAGAGTTTGGCGTCGATGCAAGACACCATGTTCGATGTGCTGCTGTGCATTAACTGCTACTTTAAGATTAGACTGTAATGTCTGTAAAACTGTAACAAACTGGTCACAAATGTTAAAAATAAAATCTTAATCTGGCCTCTGATCCTAGCACATTTTAGTGGTCTTAATGCGGTGTGGCAGAGTAATAAAAAGTCCTTTACTTAAGTAAAAGTTGCCGTGTTACCACAAGAGAAATATTACAAGTAAAGGTCCTGCACTCAGGCTTTAACAAGAGTTTGCTAAATGTGTAAAAGCATCAAAAATACGAATATTCATGATGAGGAATGTCGCTTTTCAAGAGTGTTGAATCAGTCCTTTAATGAGCTTTTCCCATAAAATAAAATCTTATAGAATAATCACACATTTCCTCTCAGCTTACTGTTCAGATACTCAACTGTGAACACGTGTTGATGCTCAATCTGGAAACTAAACAGAACAATACAATAAAAAGAACAATGTTTACCTCTGAAATGTGGCAGATTGGACTGCAGATTAGTTTTTCAATTAATTGATTTAAAAATAAATAAATACATTTCCCTGCCACCAAACTCCTGTATTTCTCCGGATTCTCCTTGGTTCCTGTCAGATGTTTCCAGCTGTTTAGTCTCCTGAATATCACTGACTTCCCCCCCACAGATGATCCCCTTCGCCGGGACGATCCTGGGCGGTTTGCTGCCGGGGGAGATGGTTCTTATTCAGGGCTCAGTGCCGTCCAAAGCTGACAGGTGAAGCCTCGCAACACAAAATCATAAAGATAAAAAACTGGTTTTACTGCATCATTAAAAACCGATGGTGACATCAGTTGGTTAAGTACCAGTGGAGACAGTCTGAACTTTGGAGAAATGGGTCTGAAAAGGCGCACAAGGCATCAAACATACAGTTTTCTTTAGTTTTTCCTACCTTTTAAACCAGCTTAATGCCTCACCTGTCGTCCCTCTGCGCTGTCTTGCAGGTTCCAGATAGATTTCACGTGTGGCAGCAGCGTGAAGCCGAGGGCCGACGTGGCGTTTCACTTCAACCCGAGGTTCCAGAGGTCCCCGTGTGTCGTCTGCAACACGCTGCAGGGGGAGCGCTGGGGCCACGAGGAGATCCTGTACCAGATGCCCTTCGCCGCCGGGTCCGCGTTCGAGCTCATCGTCCTCGTCCTGAAAGACAAGTTCAAGGTGGGAGTCGAGCTGCTGTGATGCAAAGTCAGTTATGACCTTATAAATTACAGGTATATTCACATATAACATGAAGAGTTGGACATATTTTATATGCTCATCAACTGATCCTGATAGAAAATATTAAATTACTGATGTAAACAAACCTTTAACAGAAAACAAAAGTCATATTTAAGCTTCAATGTTCATTCCTGTCCTTGGAATAGAGATGTACCGATATCAAATCTGCGTGCTAAACGGTATTATCACAATAATCAAACCGCACTATAACCTCACAAACTAAACAGTGAACTGTGTCCTGCAGCTTTGTTGGACTGTACAAATGAACCAGTTTGGTATAAAATCAGTGTGTAGTTGTCTCTGGTGGAACTGACAACAACTCAGAGACATTTTCCCTCCAAAGTTATCACATGGTTTCATTTCAAAAACTTTTACAATGATCAGAGATGTGAGAAAAGTCCGAAAGGAGAATATTTGTGTCAGAACTTTGTGTTTTCTTCTTTCGTTTCCCATTAATCATCTCACGACCCCTCAGATTTATCTGGTGACCCATTGGAGTGCCCGACCCCTAGGTTGGGAACCACTGGACTAAACTAGCTAACTGTA
>CM050851.1:28088768-28173768 GCA_027580175.1 Siniperca scherzeri | reverse complement strand
TTTCCTCTGCAGATGATCATCCTGTGCGACTCTCAGCAGTTCAGAGTCGCTGTGAACGGAGTCCACCAGCTGGACTACAGGCACAGAGTCCAGGACCTGAGCCGCATCACCCAGCTAGAGGTGCTGGGAGATGTCACACTACTGGACGTCAAGATCCTTTAACACACTGGAGCCTCGCTGATTGTGAAAAATATACGTATTGCAATAATCACGTTCTTACTACCAAGAGCAGCGGTGTCCGACGCCAACGAAGCTGAAGGTCCAACAAATGTTTCTGCAGGCTGCGTTTTGAAGGATTTTGATCATTAACGCGTTTTTAAATGTTCAGGATTGAGAATGTGATTTATTTTTATTATTATGTGAACATCTCAAACTTTAAAAGCTATAAATCAGATGCAAAATGAAGTTATTAAAACAGAAAATGTGTTTAGAGTCTGAACCAAGTCGCCACCCAGAAACAAATCAGACTGATCTACTTGTTTGTTCCCGTTAATGCACTTTATGAACACATCATGTGAGTTTTGGGATGATCATTTGTAACCAGATCTAATAAACGAAGCACGTGAATCGGGTTAACGTCTTCCGTTGATCTCCAGCGTCGATACACTGTATTTGTGTTAATGCTGGTACAGGGTGATTAATCGTTTAAAAAAAAGTGAAAGATAACAATCATAATCTCCTTTAAAATCTTCAAATACCTTATTTTGTCCAAAATATTAAGAAACAATTCTTCAGGAACTTCAACCATCAGTTTTTTTTTTTTGTAATAGTTGCTTGAAAAAGTACCAACAGTAATCAATTCAGAACTAGAATTACTGTTTTTACTTTTCAGATCAGATTTCACATTAAAAAATGAAATAATATTGAAATACATACCTTCGTTCATATGTTCATTAGAGGTGGGCGGTCACCAGTGTTACGTTCTTCCAATACCATCGATACATGCTTTAGGATATTGAAACTAATACATACATTAATTAAATTTGATTTATATAGCGCCACTTTTCCTACAGAGCAGGTCTAGACCGAACTCTTTATAATATTAATTACAGAGACCCAACAAACGCCATTACTTTCATACAAGCATACGTATAGAAGGACTCCTCTCAGTGATCCACTGTGGGTTCATCACATCCGTCGGCTATGCATCCGTGAGCGTAATGAGCGTGTCTATGTACGTTCCACAGCCGCATAACTACGCATTAACCTGTGTTCACTCTGCTGTCGTCTCAATAAATCAACATCCGTCTCCATATCGCTGCCTATCTGTCCCTAACACACATACACACACACATACATGTACACATATACACACACACACACACACACATATACATACACGCACACATTCACACATACATGTACACGTATACGCACATATATAGATACACACATACATTTATACACACATACACATTCCAGCTCCTTAAAAGTGTGCATGCTGGTTTTGTTATTTATATTTTTATATTAAACCTAATTTCTTTGGGCTTTGTTCTAATTTGAAGCCATCACCTTCCTTCCTGCGATTAATTTAATATATATTAATATTTAATATTCAGCAGAGGAGTCGATTAGTCTGACCCTGAATCAATTTAATAACTGCATCACCAAAATAACCCAACAAGCTTCATCAACGACTCACTCGTTTAACGTGAAAACTGCCGTTAATCACTGAAATTGTCAGACAGACGTACGAAAATCAGTCGGAACATTAACCTACAGGTATTTCACCAGCGAGACGCCGACACACTGAATAAACATTTCATAACCGTCTCCCAGAGTATAGGAAATATGAAATAAAAAAATCCCAGAAACTATTAAATAAAAAGGTTAAACCAGAACTATGTAAATACATTTTGATTCTGTCAACACAGGAAAGAAACTATAAACCAGGTTTCTGTTTATATAGCTTTAATAAAAAAGGAAAACAACAAAAAGTTCATTTCTAAAAATGTACACATCTAAGCACTAATATATAAATCTGGAGTTTACAGTTTATTACAAAACGCAGATTAAAAACAAGTTTATTTACAAAAAAAACCAAAAACGAGCTGCACCATAAAAAACTGTTCTGTACAAACGGTCCATCTGAAGCCAATCCCAGCATGCACTGGGCGAGAGGTAGAGTCTATCGCAGCAACGCAGTTACATCAGGTCGACTCCGAGAGTCACAAGTGTTTCTCCTGTTTTTAACTTGACATCAGCCGCAGCGCCGAGTCCGAGCGCGGCGTCCCGGCGCGGGTCGGGTCGGCCGGCCTCGGGCCTCAGAAGTCGGCGTCCAGCCTGAAGGTGTTGTCCGTGGCGCCGGACATCACGCCCATCCTCTGGTACTCGCCCACGCGCTTCTCAAAGAAGTTGGTCTTCCCCTCCAGAGAGATGTTCTCCATGAAGTCGAAGGGGTTCTCCACCCGGTAGATCTGCGGAGAGGTCAGAGGTCAGTTCGTTCTC
The DNA here is from genome assembly GCA_027580175.1 of Siniperca scherzeri. NCBI lineage: Eukaryota > Metazoa > Chordata > Actinopteri > Centrarchiformes > Sinipercidae > Siniperca > Siniperca scherzeri. The sequence continues at coordinate 28,171,320 of CM050851.1, read as the reverse complement.
TGCGACGCCGAAAAGCAACACTTGAACATCTGACCGAAGCTTCTGGTTTGACATTTTGTTATTTAAATCGGTCGTGAGACGCGCCGGCGCCCAGCGTCAGTTCAGACTCTGAGGCTAAGCTAGCACGGCCGAGCTAACGACGCTAACGGACTACAGCGCGGGTCGTTTAGAGTTCGAGCGGTCTGTTCAGACTGGCGTCCGTCTCGTGCTGCTGCCCGCCTGTCAGCGGACCACTCGTCCTCCAATCAGAGCGTCCGCAGCAGCACTCAGCCCCCATCATCGGCTGAGGTCCGTACCCCTGCGCCTCTCATCACCACAGACCCGATCCTCTACAGACCCGACCCTGATCCTCAAACACGTCACGCGACGCGACACAAGGAGCCGCCGAGTTAAACGGAAGCTTTCAACGTCTCGTCTGCACGAGGAACGAAAACCCGAAGACTTCTGCGGCTGAATTTGAGATTTAAAAGACTCGACTGGTTCTCATCTTATCTGTCCAACAGGAAACTCTGTGTCAGCATCAATAACGTGATGTCATCCTTCTCCCATATTAAGCACGGTGTGCCTCAGGGTTCAATTCTGGGACCAGTGCTGTTCTCCTTATACATGCTTCCCTTGGGTGATGTCATCCGCAGACATGGTATTTCTTTTCATTGTTATGCGGATGACACTCAGTTGTACCTCCCTGTCGAGCCCACTGACCTCAGTACGCTGAGCTCTCTGCAGGACTTCCTGTCTGACATAAAACACTGGATGTTGATAAATTTTCTTCAGCTCAACTCAAACAAAACTGAAATCCTTGTTATTGGGCCCCAACACATCACTAAACAAACACTGCCCTCTGCTGGTGACCTGTCACAACATGTCGAGCCTGTTTGATAGCAGTTTATGTTTTGAGCAACGTGTCACTCAGCTCGTCCAATCATGTTTCTATCACCTCAGAAACAACAATCAGATCTATTTTAAATCTTAGTGATGCAGAAACTGTTGTTCGTGCTTTTATCTCCTCACGCCTCGATCACTGTAACGGCCCGTTCGCTCGTCTTAATCTAAAAACTCTGACAGACTGCAGACTGTACAGGACTCAGCTGTAAACCAGGACCCAGAGGTGCGACCACGTCACAGCTGGTTCAGCCTCTTTACATCGGCTCCCTGTTGGTTTCAGGATCGACTTTAAGATCTTGTTGATTACTTTTAAGGCTCTTCATGGCCCCAGACTGTATCTTAGACCCTGTAATCCCTTATGAACCTTCACGTAGTCTGAGATCTTCAGGCAGGGGTCTCCTGTCTGTTCCTGAGTCCAGGACGGAAACTAAGTGCTCTATAAATAAAGTTTTATTTCTTATTTATTTAAAAGACTTTCTCTGATCCTGCGACGGGATTTTTAAAGTGCTGAATGTTTGGGACAGAAACTAGACTCATCATCATCATCATCGTCAGGTGGCCAACCCTGCAGCTGTTAGAACAATAAGAGACCTGGATCAGTTTCAGTCTGCCCTCCTTGTGGACTGCTCGTCACTAGAGAACGCCACCTTCCCGTCCCACTGGGGGCGGCGGTTTTGCTGGGGCGCGGTTACCTTCGTGAAGCCGAGCTCCAGCATCAGTCTGTCCGCCACGAACTCGATGTAGCGCTTCATCAGCTCGCAGTTCATCCCGATGAGCTTCACCGGCAGAGCCTCCGTCAGGAACTCCTGGACACAAACACAACGCCGCAGCGTTAAAACCGGCGGCCGAGCGAAGCACAGAAACCAGAACGCGTTCAGGACCTGCGTCCGTCCGTCCCACCCACCTGCTCGATCTCCACGGCGTTCTTGATGATGCTGGTGACGGTTTCTGTCGACGGCTTGTTCACCAGGTGTTTGAACATCAGACAGGCGAAGTCACAGTGCAGACCCTGAACACACACACACACACACACCTGTCAGATACACTCGCATATTGATCTTACTGCCGCTGCGATCGGCGATCGTCGGCGCGTCACCTCGTCTCTGCTGATGAGCTCGTTGGAGAAGGTCAGGCGGGCATCAGGCCTCTTCTTCAGCCAGAAGATCGCGCGGCGATCCGGAGAAGAAGATCCCCTCCACGGCGGCGAAGGCCACCAAGCGCTCTCCTGGGGACCACAGAGTCAGCATCAGTACCATCAATACCAGACAGAAGATCGATATCGAAGCCGATCGGCCGGGAGCGCGAACGCCACGCGGCGCCGCAGGGAGCAGGTTTACCGTAGCTGGCGTTCTTGTTGCCGATCCAGTCCATCGCCCAGTCGGCCTTCTTCTTCACACACGGCAGAGTCTCGATGGCGTTGAAGAGGTATTCTCTGCGGGTCATTGCACACAGCGTCACACACCGGGACAGACCAGTAACAGAGCGGGACAGACCAGTAACAGAGCGGGACAGACCCAGTAACAGAGCGGGACAGACCAGTAACAGAGCGGGACAGACCCAGTAACAGAGCGGGACAGACCCAGTAACAGACCGGGACAGACCAGTAACAGAGCGGGACAGACCCAGTAACAGACCGGGACAGACCAGTAACAGAGCGGGACAGACCAGTAACAGAGCGGGACAGACCCAGTAACAGAGCGGGACAGACCCAGTAACAGAGCGGGACAGACCAGTAACAGAGCGGGACAGACCCAGTAACAGAGCGGGACAGACCCAGTAACAGAGCGGGACAGACCAGTAACAGAGCGGGACAGACCGGCACGGACCCAGTAACAGAGCGGGACAGACCAGTAACAGAGCGGGACAGACCCAGTAACAGAGCGGGACAGACCGGCACGGACCCAGTAACAGAGCGGGACAGACCCAGTAACAGAGCGGGACAGACCAGTAACAGAGCGGGACAGACCAGTAACAGAGCGGGACAGACCCAGTACCAGAGCGGCGCCTCACCTCTCCGCGGGCTCCTTGATGTAGGTGTTGATGAGGAGGCTGTACATCTCGGAGTGGATGTTCTCCATGGCGATCTGGAAACCATAGAAACACCTGGCCTCCGTCACCTGCACTTCCTGTGTGAAGCGCTCCACCTGGAGAACAAGGAGAGGAAACACGGCGACGTTTACGGCCACGGCATCAAATCAGAGAGCAACGATCAATCAGAAGCACCTTCTGATAATCGATCGGCAAGCAAAGACAAACGTCTGCGTCTCTTCGTCGCACGCGACAGGAAGTTGACTAAATAAAAATCACTTTGCGTCGTTTCAGACGATTCATCGAGAGAACGAGCAGCGGCTCGGCTTACCAGGTTCTCGTTGACGATGCCGTCGCTGGCGGCGAAGAACGCCAACACGTGCGAGATGAAGAACCTCTCCTCGTCCTTCAGAGACTCCCAGTGCTGCAGGTCCTTGGACAGATCCACCTGGACACACACAAGCCGTCAAACTCAGCAGAGCACATTTCAGAGCGCGGCGTTTCTAACGGAGCGGCTCAGAGCCGGGACCCGAGTCCACGCGTACCTCCTCCGCGGTCCAGAAGGAGGCCTCGGCCTTCTTGTACATCTGCCAGATGTCGTGGTACTGGATGGGGAAGACGACGAAGCGGCGGGGGTTTTCCTTCAGCAGCGGCTCCTCCTCCTCCTCGCCGCCGCTCTTCTTCACGGCTTTGGGCTGAAAAACACAAGACTGTCAAACACACACACACACACACCTGTCCGTCTGTACAGATCTGATGCTGCGGGCTCCGAAACTGTGAGGGGCCACTTTCCACCATCATGTGACATTTTATAACTCTAAGACTGATCGGTCAGAAATCAATCAGCAGATTAATCAATAATAATACTGATGATTAGCTGCAGTCAGCTGAGAGGCGTCACACAGTGAGCAACATGCATCTGCTGCATTACAGAGACCAGACAGGTGCGAACAGGCGGCGCTACAGTCTGCAGCCTCTTCCGGCTCCAACCGGAACCGCTGTGGGTCCGCACTTCCTGCTCTCCGAGTCCGCAAGAGTCCGGCTGCAGCTCCCGCACATTCGTGGGAGAAACAAAGAGGAAACCCTCCAGAGGTCGTGGACATTTGGACAGTAAACAAACCCTCGCGTGCACACGAGCTGCAGCCGGAGCGGGACATCAGCAGCTGACTGTCCGTGTTGGCGCCAGAAGCGACATTTTAGGCGCCACAAGCAGCGCAGCCCGGCACCGGGTCCCTTAATGTGCCCGCACAGAGCCTCCCGGACCGGCACCGGGTCCCTTAATGTGCCCGCACAGAGCCTCCCGGACCGGCACCGGGTCCCTTAATGTGCCCGCACAGAGCCTCCCGGACCGGCACCGGGTCCCTTAATGTGCCCGCACAGAGCCTCCCGGACCGGCACCGGGTCCCGGAGGGCTCCGCGGATCCGGACTCACTCACCGCAGGGCCGTCGAAGATCTTGCGCGCCGTTTTAGACGCCAGGATGCGGGTCGCGTTCCGGCTCGGTGGCTGAAAGACAAAAGACAAGACCTCCTCAGTGATCAAAAAGCTCGTTTCTGCCCCGGATCGATCCGTTTCGATCGATCCCATCAGCCGTGTGCAACACAGATCAAATATCAATCGGGGCCGAGCTGCTGAGCAAATGGCTGCCCTGAGCTGTAGCTTCAAAACACTGAGATCGCAGCTCAAAATGGAGACTTTAACGTTTGAACGGAACATGAAACGTTTCCAGGTATTTCGGGCCTCACCGTGTTCTCTTTGTCCAGCGACATGTCGGCGATCTGACCGCTGAGGCCGTTTTCATTCTTGACGGAAAGAGGAGAGCGAGCGGAAAGCATTTTGATTTCCTGGCGTTCAGACAAATAAAGAGATAAGTTAAGAAGTTAAAAGTGCGCGTAAACAGAGAGCGAGAAGCTGTGAACTAGCAGCGGACACAGACGGAGAGACTGAAGCGGCTTCTGCTGTCCGCTCGCCTTTTTATTGAAATCTTGGCGCTAGAACGCAGCCGGCCAATAGAAACGCAGCTCGCGATGGCTCTTTAAACTGATGCTGCGACGGAGCCAATCAGAGGGAGAGCCGCGCTCACGTGCCGCCCGCCAGCTGCGGGAAATTCAAACGCCTTTGTTTGAGCAGAGTTACAAAACTGCCCGAAACCGGTGTTACAAAACCACTGAAAGCGAGCGTTTACGCAACAGTTCTGATTCTGACGAAAAAACACACACATTTGTTTCACATTAAAACCCGTTAAACTGTTTAAAACAGTGCCACAAAGTTAAACGTTATGTTGAAATCACAAAAACCGACTTCCGTACTGAGATATTAGCTCGTAAAGGGAACTCAATGGCAGTTAAATGTGCATTTAAGTGACTCCGGATGGGTTAAACTGGCATGTAAACACAAGTGGTCTACCGTTAATTCGGTTCTACACATCCTGCTTATAGAATAAACCGTGTTTCTACTTTTCATTCCTGCTTTGTTTCCCGCCGCCGCGCTTTTTGTTGTTTACTGTCATTTAAAGGCGTTGTCACTTACGACACTTTAGCGCCAAAAAAAATAAATAAAACTTTCCACACCACGTACTGTTATAACTCTACATTTGCAGGTTTCGTGTGTATTTTCAGATATGAGAGCTTGAACTGGCAGAAAAGGTTTAGCTTAAAAACTGCCAGCAGCGTCAGACAACAAGGAAACAAATCCAGTCACTTCGACATAACACCGATTTAAATACAGCATCATTGTGTGTTTCTGTCCCTGATTATCTGAACGTGTTGCACCTTACATTTGTTCAGGTTTCGGGCGCTGAAGCAAAAGTTTAAGGATCATTTTCCCTCTAAAATCAGACGTTTTTAGAAAGAGTTCTTCCCTGCAGGCGAAGCTGAGAAAGCAACTGTTTCCTGGTTGCTGCCGAAGGGAGAGCTCTGATTGGCTGCTGGGGAAGTCAACGACAGAGCCTGTAAATCTACGTCACAGTCAGAGGCGCCACCTAGCGGCGTGGATGATATATAATAAATATATATATTTATATTTATTTATATATATATATATATAAATATATATTTATATATATATATATATTTATATATTTCTATATATAAAATGTGTGTATGTATGTGTGTGTTTTTCTTTGCCTGCCTGTAGTAACAATAAAACAGATGTTATCACACTACGACATGTAATCTCATTCTGCAATCCTTAAGGAAGTTTTTTTTTTATGACTAGTAATTTATTGATTTTGCCTTCTTTAAAAGGGACAAACAATAAGGGAAATATCCCCAGTCGCTTTCTAAAAAATAATAAGGCTGTTTCCTTTAAGCTTATTCATAGATTTTACCCAGAAAAGATGGATTTTAAAACAGAAGATCAGATATTGACATAAATGGGACCTTTTGTTGTAGTTGCCCTGAATCAGCCATGAAATCTGGGGGGTGTCGGCCATATTAAACCTCTTATCTTCAAACTACAAACAAAGAGACTCTCCCTTTTTTTTATTTTTCGGAAGTGTGTTTTATTGAAATCCACAGTTGTTAATGCAACAGCCGGTGTCTTTTTCATTATTATTAAACTGAATGCAAAATGGCACACAGACTGGAAGTTATCAATCGTCCAATCAGCAGGTTAGTGACTCCAACGCTGATTGGATGACAAAGTCCATTACTAAGATACATCATCACGAGAGCGAAGACACGACGAGAGATTCAGAAAGTCCTGCAGCCGTCAACGTCTCCGCTGCACCACAACGTTAAAGCTGCACTGTAGTTTGTTTTTTTAATTCGCCTACAATTCCCAGAAGGCAACACTCAGGTGAGCGTTCATCACCTGCCAAGAAAAACATCAGTGTTTTTGCTCCTGCAGAATGCTTTTCAAGACCCTGAGCCACTTACGGAGCGTTTATCCACAAAGTCTTCCCCTCGGACTTTCCCCTGAAACGTTCTTTAAAAACACAATTAATAATTATTTTCACTACCGATTCAATTAGCCTACTTTTTTCGACTGATTAATGAATCTTTGAGTGCAAGAAATGTGAAAGAATAGTGAAACTTCGCCCCCACGCGCCGGGCCGTCACCAGGGCTTCGGCAACCCTGAGGCCGCGGATCTGATGAACTCGGGTCTGCAGCTGTTTTTGGGAAACTCGGTCCGACAAAGTTTCCCGCCGGGTCAGCCGGCTCCTCTGAGAACAACAGTCGCTTCTCTTTATTCCACACAAACACTGAGAAACTTCACAACCAATCAAACGCAAAAAAAAAAATAAGTCATTTTGACTTTGGTCCCGGTCCGCCGGCGGCTGGAGGCGGACGTCCGTTTGGCACTGCAGTAGCTTATTCTGGGTAAAAGTGTTTGTTTTTAGCAGGAAACATAATCTGACTCCATAAAGACAACAGAGGCGCATGAGAGGGGGAGGAGGGGAGGTCAAACATTTAAAAGTCAGCAAAGTTTTTGCTTCTGAAAACAAAAAGTAAAAATAAAACAAAAAAACAGACACCCGATTTTCTGCTCGTGTCCGGACGCTGGCGTCCACGTTTGTTATATTTCTGTTTAAAACCCTCTGGAGTCTTTTCATCTGGGAGTCACGGTTTATTTATAGCAACACAACTTTATTTATAAAATCACGCAGCGACGAGCTGAGAAAACCAGCTGAACGTGCCGATGAAGGACTTTCACGCAGCGTCTCGTTTCTACGGAAGCCCCCCCGAGAGGCAAGTGATCCATTTTCTAAGTCGGATCTAAATCGTTTTCTCTCCTGTGTTTGTGACTTAAGAACAGGCGGGGGGAAAAAGTTTTGCCAGGTGAAACTTTTATTTATTTATTTTTCTGTTTGTTGTTGTAATACTCACTCCGGCCACAGGAGGCGGCAGCGCAGCGCTACGCCATCTTCTAAACAGGACTAAAAGCATTCGTGTTTTCTTCCAGGTGAGGTGTTATTTCTCTCAACACGAGGTGTTAGCGAGTTATGTAACATAACTGTCGTGTCTTTCTTCCCCCCCACCTGTTGTTGAGTAGTAAACACAGGAGGACGGTGTCGTCCCTCATCCGTCCAGGAGCGTCCCAGCGTAGAAAAGGTTTCAGTCGTAGTCGTCTGGACGCTGTTTTCAGAATCAAGACGTTTCGGCTCCCATCCGGAAATCATTCTCAGTTGTGAAAATGGTCTGAGAACTCAGAAATTTAAGCTACTCTGTGTTACATAAGCCCCGCCCTCAGGGAGGAGTCTACCTGAGTGTCTGTTGATTAGCTAGTTTCACCTGAAACTGAGTAGAGAGAAGAGTTGGTTTGAAAGAGGAGTCAAAGAAGCCATTTTTGTGAAAAAAGAAAACCCCTCTTTGAACAGAAATGGTGGTCTGAGATTCAATCTGCCCAAAGTTTACCACAGTGTATTAACACCGTGGTCACGCCAATCACATGCTAATCAGGTACTTAACAGTGATGAGGGAGGTGCAGCCAGAAAACAACAGGCCTGATTACTGATTCCTAGACTCCTCCCTGAGGGCGGGGCTTAAGCAACACAGAGTAGCTTAAATTTCTGAGTTCTCAGACCATTTTCACAATTGAGAATGACTTCCGGATGGGAGCCGAAACGTCTCGATTCTGAAAACAGCGTCCAGACGACCACGACTGAAACCTTTTCTACGATAGGACACAGGGGAGAAAACGATTTAGATCTGACTTGTTCCCACTCGCCTCTCAGGGCGTCCGGACGTTTACGTCTGTAGACCATATAAATGTTTTTGAAAGACATTTTTCAAACTTTAAATAATTAGTGTTTCAGTGATTTTACAGGCAGACAAAAACCGGTCGGGATAAAATCTCTTTACATGTAAACTGACTGTATAATAGTTTCATTTCTCACATGTTTCTGCTGGATTTTTGTATATAAACAGTGAAACGATATCTTTTTTTAACATTTTATAACCTAATTTTTCTTGTTCTTTAGGTTCCTGGCAGCTTTATGCTTTGATAAATCGACAAAATGAAAAGTCAGACTTGTAGCCGAGTTCGTGCTGAAAAAAAGGGACACTGAGCATGTGGAGGAAGGACAGATAAACAAAGACAGAATGAACGCAAAATGAAGTCAAACCAAAATGAAACTGGACTCCAGAGGGTTTTTTAAAGAGTCACAAAGAGAGAACTCGCCTCTGCTGCGATCGGGAACAAAAAGATGGAGTCAGCCACTCGATCTGCCCTCGAAACGAGGACTCTGTCACGCCATCAGTCGAGTTTACATCCAAATTTCTAGAAAATCATCAAACGGAAACGCGGGTCTGATGTTTGCAGCGCCGCGCTGGAAGCTCGAGTGGCGGTTAAGTCACACGCTTCGTGTATGTCATCTGTTGTCATGTCATACGTTTCAGTTTTTATCCACACACCAACAACAGGAAACACATTTCTGGTGTTCTGGTGCTTTTTTTTTTTTTTACTAAGATGGTGGACGGGGGTCAAACATAAAGACGGCGTCTGACGTCTGAAGTCACGCGCGTCCGTTCGGTTCAGACGGAGCTGAGTTTAACGAGCCCTCTGACGGAGTCCTCGTGCAGGGCGTCCTGACTGGAGGGGTCGTACAGGGCGGCGGGGGTGGGGACAGGCGGGTGGGGGTGTAGGTGCAGGTGGGCGGGGCAGGGCAGGGCGCCCTGCGGCGTGGTGCAGGGCGTCTCCTCCGGGCTGACGAAGTGGTGGTGGTGGTGATGGTGGTGATGGTGGAGGTGGTGGTGGCAGCGGGAGTCGGCGGCGGCGTCCCTCAGGGCCAGGACGTCTCCCCCGCAGGACGGCAGGGAGGGCTGGGAGGGGGCCAGGTAGGCGCAGGGGCCCCCCAGCGTAGTGGTCTTCCCCGGCAGAGGGGCCAGAACCACGGGGGTGCTGTGGAGCAGCGGGGTGGCGGCTGCCTGGAGGACAAACTTGGTGCTCTGGATGCACTGATCCTGATCACACTGAGGAGGCGTAAAGAAAAGAAAGACAGTGAGTCCGCTGACATGTTTAAACGCCCGGTCGCAACACAAAGGGTCACAAAGAAACCGCCTGTCGTCATAGAGACTCACAGGGCTCGTGAGCTAACCGCTAACATGCTAGCTAACAGTCACAATATCTCTCTGAGCTTCCAACATTTCACTCAATAAAAGACTTTTATGTCTCTGAACTGCGAGCTCAGCGACCGACAGGCAGCGGGCTCATCCGCTCGGTCGCTAACGGCACGATAACTGTCCCCAGTGTATAAAAAGCAGTGTGGCGTCCTCCTTCACGGGGTTTTTTAAATGTGTTACAGATCAATGTTACAGATTCCAGGTATGAAAGAGGTTTAATGGACTTTATCTGACAGCCTGAACTGACTCCAGCCCTGTAGCCGATTATAGATTATAGATTTTAAGACGGTGCAGTCCCTCATTCGTCCAGGAGCGGTCCATCGTAGGAAAGGTTTCAGTCGTAGTCGTCTGGACGCTGTTTTCAGAATCAAGACGTTTCGGCTCCCATCCGGAAGTCATTCTCAATTGTGAAAAAATGGAACGGGAACTCAGAAATTTAAGCTACTCTGTGCTGCTTAAGCCCCGCCCTCAGGGAGGAGTCTACCTGAGTATCTGTTGATTAGCTAGTTTCACCTGAAACTGACCTAATAGTTTCCATGATGGCCCAGTAATCAGTAATCAGGCCTGTTGTTTTCTGGCTGCACCTCCCTCATCACTGTTAAGTACCTGATTAGCATGTGATCGGCTTGACCACGGTGTTAATACACTGTGGTAAACTTTGGGCAGGTTGAATCTCAGACCACCATTTCTGTTCAAAGAGGGGTTTTCTTTTTTCACAAAAATGGCTTCTCTGACTCCTCTTTCAAACCAACTCTTCTCTCTACTTAGAATCTTCACCTCGCTGTCTTCAAACGTGCGGTTTGTAGCTTTTAGATGCAAATGCACGGCTTTCTTTAAACCAGGCAACACTTTAAGACAGAAACTCGTTCACCCTAAGGACAAGATGCCCACACAGAAACAGAGCAATGTAGTTTACTCCATTCAGTGCAGTGAGGAAAACTGCAAAGAACGGTACATAGGTGAGACCAAACAGCCGCTTCACAGAAGACTTTATCAGCACAGACGACACGCTAACTCGGGATCGCAGAGCGCCGTGCGTTTGCATCTAAAAGCTACAAACCGCACGTTTGAAGACGGCGAGGTGAAGAGTCTAAGTAGAGAGAAGAGTTGGTTTGAAAGAGGAGTCAAAGAAGCCATTTTGTGAAAAAAGAAAACCCCTCTTTGAACAGAAATGGTGGTCTGAGATTCAACCTGCCCAAAGTTTACCACAGTGTGTTAACACCGTGGTCAAGCCAATCACATGCTAATCAGGTACTTAACAGTGATGAGGGAGGTGCAGCCAGAAAACAACAGGCCTGATTACTGATTACTGGGCCATCATGGAAACAATTAGGTCAGTTTCAGGTGAAACTAGCTAATCAACAGATACTCAGGTAGACTCCTCCCTGAGGGCGGGGCTTAAGCAGCACAGAGTAGCTTAAATTTCTAATTCCCGTCCCATTTTTTCACAATTGAGAATGACTTCCGGATGGGAGCCGAAACGTCTTGATTCTGAAAACAGCGTCCAGACGACCACGACTGAAACCTTTTCTATGATTATAGATTATAGATTATAGATTACAGATTACACATGCTGATTTGACTGCAGCTTCTCTTCAGTCCAGCAGATTTCCGGATGATTTATCTAACACGTGACGTGTCAGTATTGATCAGCAGTGATGCAGATGTCGGACGCCTCCACCCACCATGCGACTGTGGAGCTGGGTGGAAGCGTAGCTGCCGCTGCCGCCGCCGGTCCCGTTGGACTGGGAGACGGTCTGTGGCGTGTCAGACTGGATCAGCCCTCTCCTGTCAATCAAACTGGGACACAGACACACAGAGAGAGAGATGTCACTTTACAGCAAAACTGCATACAATGAAAACATTCATTCCGAGTTCGACATTTTCTGCTTCAGACTGTTTGAAACTGAATCTGACGCGAATAGTTGAGATTTATACAAGATTACATAAACATGTCGGATTCAAAGACTCAAATTCAAAATGCATTTTATCAGTGTCAGATATAAGAGCTGAGACGTCTGCGAGGCTTCACACGGCAGCCTCATAATCAGAAACAAAGATTTACTCAAATCAAAGCAGGTCACTAACCTCTCTGACTTCATGGGAACGAACAGTACAGGTAACCCTATCGTAGAAAAGGTTTCAGTCGTAGTCGTCTGGACGCTGTTTTCAGAATCAAGACGTTTCGGCTCCCATCCGGAAGTCATTCTCAATTGTGAAAAAATGGGACGGGAACTAGAAATTTAAGCTACTCTGTGCTGCTTAAGCCCCGCCCTCAGGAAGGAGTCTACCTGAGTATCTGTTGATTAGCTAGTTTCACCTGAAACTGACCTAATAGTTTCCATGATGGCCCAGTAATCAGTAATCAGGCCTGTTGTTTTCTGGCTGCACCTCCCTCATCACTGTTCAGTACCTGATTAGCATGTGATCGGCTTGACCACGGTGTTAACACACTGTGGTAAACTTTGGGCAGATTGAATCTCAGACCACCATTTCTGTTCAAAGAGGGTTTTCTTTTTCACAAAAATGGCTTCTTTGCCTCGTCTTTCAAACCAACTCTTCTCTCTACTTAGACTTTTCACCTCGCTGTCTTCAAATGTGCGGTTTGTAGCTTTCAGATGCAAATGCACGGCGCTCTGTAATCCCGAGTTAGCGTGTCGTCAAGGAAGACTCCTCCCTGAGGGCGGGGCTTATGTAAAGCTTAAATTTCTGAGTTCCCGTCCCATTTCTTCACAATTGAGAATGACTTCCGGATGGGAGCCGAAATGTCTTGATTCTGAAAACAGCGTCCAGACGATCACGACTGAAACCTTTTCTACAATAGAACACTGCTGGACGAATGAGGGACGACACCGTCTTATTTTGAAGAATACAGGTAACCATTTACAGGTAACACAGGTAACTATGGACTCATCGGGGGACACGGCCGAAAGTGACGCTCAGACGTTGCTTGGATCGTTATAACAACCAAGCGTGACAGTTCATATCGGTAATAAGGACCGGGGCTCTTGATATGTTGATCGACAGCGAGATAGATCGATCAGTTCGCGTACAAGCACTGAAACAGCGGGCGGGACGAGCTTCACTGCTCCTTCGCTACTTGACCTAAAAAAAAAAAAGCCTTTTTATGTGTGTGCGCAGAAGGATCTCACCACCTGTCACCTGTCGTCCCCGACGCTCGGGGCGTCAGCAGGTGAAGCCAACATGTTAATAAGCTGTCAAACACTGTGACACACACACACACACCAGCTGGTGACGGTCTAACAAGCAGACTGTGTAATGAATCCGTGTCCATATGTTCAGTGCTGAAAAACAAACATCTGCTCCACCTTCCTCTGCTGACGCCAGCTCTTATTTTGAAAATCCATCTCCCTCATATCCTCCCCGCAGGCAGCCGACTCTCTGTCCCCCATCATCGTTTCCCAAAATCACTGAAGCGTTTTCTTTTATCTGCCCAACCACCTCAGACTGTCGGCCTCCATCCATCCATCCATCAATCAATCAATCAATCAATCAGTATTGATTATCAGTAATCAAACGGCTTTTTTCTCTGGACACAGCTGTCCGGAAGCAGATCAAAAGTGGACAAAGTAATGTAAACGTAGGGCTGGACACTGTAGTCGAAATCAATCTGTCACGATATCCTTTGATGTCAACATCAAGCGGCAACGTACGAGCCTTGAACCTGCGTTCGCTCTGATGGCCAGCAGGGGGCGACGCCACTGGTCCGATTGTGCGGAAGTCTATGAGAAAAATGTTTTTCGCTAGCCAAAAGTAGCATCCCAATTAATATCACAGTGAACGTGAATTACGGACACACCTTGCTAACCTAGCTAGCTAGCTAGCTAGCTCCACCCTGTCGTCCAAATATGGTCACTTCTGGCTCCAAAGCCAAGATGGCGACAGTCAAAATACCAAACTCTTGGCTTCAAAACGGTAGTCCACAAGCCAATGGGTGACGTCTCGGTGGCTACGTCCGCTTCATTGATAATCTACGGTCAATATTCACACTAATATGGTCATAAGTATGTGGACACTCTTAATGACACCAGACGAGCTGAGGCTGTTACAGCAGCACATCAGTGAACGTGGTGTCACGATCAACATATTCAGCTGTCCACATACTTTTGGCCACGCAGTGTATATTATGACTAAGAATAAAAGGAAATATACCACAGATCCACTCCTTTGCTCAGCTTTCAAAACCAAACCCCATTTAATTCTGTTTAACTTTAAATCTCAGAGCGACTGAGTGAAACTGAATCAGCCAGATGGATCAAACCGTACTGCATATTATATATATATATATATATATATATATATATATATATATATATATATATATATATATATATATATATATATATATATATATATATATATATATATATATATATATATATATATATAAAATGATGACAGATATATCTGTGGAAGATGAACTGTAGAAACGGCAGCGATGCGTTCTCTGACTTTGATTGTTTTGTGATTAATTTTGCAGCTCGGTTTGTCAGCGGAGGGAGAACGGCCGAGTTCTCTGAGACGGCGAGGACGAGGGGAAAAGAGTGTAATTACTTCGAGGAAGGTCTCAACTGAAAACTGTCCTCATTAAACACAGAAACACACCGTCTGGCGAGAGAGGAAGAGGAGGAGGAAGAACTACAGAATGAAGTCGACATGATGGAAAAGTCAGAAAAGAGTTTCAGGGTTTCAGCCCTGCGGCTGTTTTCAACAGCGAAACTATGAAGTACAATGAAAACGCATTCGTTTCTGAACTTCGGCAACACGTTCGCAGTGAACGACCAACAGCGGAGTCGGGATTTGGTGGCGGTGGCGGTGGCGGCGTAAATGCCAAGAGAGAATGAGAGCGTGCTGAAGATTTTTAAACAGATTCGACTCTCAACGCCGCGTTGTGAAACAGAAGTGACGACAGAAAACGCTGACTGTCTGTAAACTAGCTTCACCGTTATAAAACGTGTAAATATCTGAACGAACAGCGTAGTAGTGATTTAGTGGTGGCCTGGACGCCGACAACAGAGTCCAGCTGTTATCCAGCTGATATCTAACTTTCGTCAGTTGTCATGGTAACGCAAGCCCGGTTCCTAACCTCTTTGAATCACATCAGATTTATTCAGAGATTCAAACAGGTCCGGTGTTCTGCTTAATATCGGGGGCGTCATCTTAGCTAGCTAGCTAAGATGACGCCCCCGATATTAATCCCGCCTACAAACCTCTGATTGGATCAGTTGTTTCTCTACTAGCTAGCTAGCTACATCTCTAGCTAGCTAGCTAGCTACATCCATGAAAATATAGACAGAAAAATGTCGACAAGTGGGCACAGGTTGTTGTAACTCTTCATTCAACATATCTATATATCTATAAACAACCCCCAAAGAGAAAACAGCTAAACTGAACACGACGTCACACCGAAGAATGAAGTGAAACAAAACGGACATTCAGTCTGATTTTTCGGCGACGGTAAAACAACGTCAGGAAGAAGCAGTGACCACGAGAAGAACACGAGGAAAGAGCTGTCACAAGAAAGAGCAGACCGTGAAAACTACTGGACTTCTAGTGTCAAGTCCCGAGTTCAGTCCCGAGTTCAGTCTCGAGTTCAGTCTCGAGTTCAGTCTCGAGTTCAGTGTCGAGTTCAGTGTCGAGTTCAGTGTCGAGTTCAGTCCCGAGTTCAGTGTCGAGTTCAGTGTCGAGTTCAGTCCCGAGTTCAGTGTCGAGTTCAGTGTCGAGTTCAGTGTCGAGTTCAGTCCCGAGTTCAGTGTCGAGTTCAGTGTCGAGTTCAGTCCCGAGTTCAGTCCCGAGTTCAGTCCCGAGTTCAGTGTCGAGTTCAGTGTCGAGTTCAGTCCCGAGTTCAGTGTCGAGTTCAGTGTCGAGTTCAGTCCCGAGTTCAGTCCCGAGTTCAGTCCCGAGTTCAGTCTCGAGTTCAGTCTCGAGTTCAGTGTCGAGTTCAGTGTCGAGTTCAGTGTCGAGTTCAGTCCCGAGTTCAGTGTCGAGTTCAGTCCCGAGTTCAGTCCCGAGTTCAGTGCCGAGTTCAGTCCCGAGTTCAGTCTCGAGTTCAGTGTCGAGTTCAGTCCCGAGTTCAGTCCCGAGTTCAGTGTCGAGTTCAGTCCCGAGTTCAGTCCCGAGTTCAGTCCGGAGTTCAGTGCCGAGTTCAGTGCCGAGTTCAGTCCCGAGTTCAGTGTCGAGTTCAGTCTCGAGTTCAGTCTCGAGTTCAGTGTCGAGTTCAGTCCCGAGTTCAGTCCCGAGTTCAGTCCCGAGTTCAGTCTCGAGTTCAGTGTCGAGTTTAGTGCTGCAGAGGATGTTACTGACCTGGGAGGCAGAGGTCCACACAGAGCGGCACAGCAGTTGGTTAGGATGTTTCCGTAGCTGTAGGGGTTGTAGTTATCCTTCCCTCGCTTGGTGGACCAGGACCCTTTAATCTGGATCAGGACCAGACCACGACAGAGAGAGGAGTGTGGGTTTAGTTCATCAGAGCCAATAAATATCAAGACCAGATCAAAACAGTCATGGTTACACATTCTTTTTCTAGTGAAGGATATAACAGATCCGGTCTGTTCCCGGTCCTCCTGGAGGCCTCTCAGGGACGTCCTGGTGGTCCTCGGGCCACAGTTTGGGCTGTGTATACTCACGTCCTCGTTGGTGGTCTGGTTGGAGCTGATCAGGTAGGTGTGGAACCCCGAGAGACCGACAATCGACCAGACGGAGAAGAAACACACCACCACCTCCAGGACGGTGCAGAGCAGAGTCAAGGACAAACTTCAGATTTCGCTCGGACGCTGCGAGTTTGTCGTCACGTGATTTAAATGAGCCGTTCGCATTTAATGCAGTTTTGATCTTATTTTGGACGGAGATTCGTGGATTTTACCTGCTGAACAACATTGCGTTATACTGTAAATATGTGCTGAAATCTCAACGAAATATCACTTGACGTTACGGTCCATTAATTTGTGCGCATTCATTAATAATTCAAGAGGACGGTGCCGTCCCTCATTCGTCCAGGAGCGTCCCATCGTAGAAAAGGTTTCAGTCGTAGTCGTCTGGACGCTGTTTTCAGAATCAAGGAAGCCATTTTTGTGAAAAAAGAAAACCCCCCTTTGAACAGAAATGGTGGTCTGAGATTCAACCTGTCCAAAGTTTACCACAGTGTATTAACACCGTGGTCAAGCCAATCACATGCTAATCAGGTACTTAACAGTGATGAGGGAGGTGCAGCCAGAAAACAACAGGCCTGATTACTGATTACTGGGCCATCATGGAAACTATTAGGTCAGTTTCAGGTGAAACTAGCTAATCAACAGATACTCAGGTAGACTCCTCCCTGAGGGCGGGGCTTAAACAACACAGAGTAGCTTAAATTTCTGAGTTCTCAGACCATTTTCACAATTGAGAACGACTTCCGGATGGGAGCCGAAACGTCTTGATTCTGAAAACAGCGTCCAGACGACCACGACTGAAACCTTTTCTACGATAATTCAAGAGCACAAAACAGTTATTTGTGTGCATGAAATTCTTATTTTAAAGCACAACTTAATTAATTTGTCCGCGCACGTTATTATAATGTTTTCTCCACCTGCCCGAACACCTGATTTCTCCTTGTGGCAGAGGTTTCTCCTAAAAATCCTGACCATCTCATTTCATACATTGTTAAATGCGCGCATTAAGTGTATCTCGCTCCTAGAGGGCGCCATGCAATGAAACTTGCCGCAACGCGAGTTACAGGACCGTTTTTGCATTCGAAGAAGGAACCGAGGTGATGAGTTTTTGCACACGTGTCATCAGCTTTGAATACTGTTAGCAGGAAACTTGGTCTATTGATTATTCTACCCTATTGAAACATGTTGCATACAGCGTTTTACTTTAATGTGAATATTACGATTTATACCATTTCCGTCCGTGTGGGGATCCAGGAGCGCAGACGTGAGCGAGCTGCGAGCGTCACCGATGATTACAGACTGCAGTTTGTAGCTTGCAGCTAAAAAGCAGAAACACACAGAAAACACTAGAAGCAGAAGAGAGCGACGAAGCTGGTGGAGCTGAATGTAAATGCGGCCCTCGGAGCGTCAGACAGGGGCAGGGTTTGACCTTGGCAATGCATAGTGGGACGTATTGACCTGCGGCTGGCAACTGCATCAGAGCCATTGATTTATCAGAAACACACAAACACATGACATTGACCTACAGAGAGGGGCAATGAGTGCCTCTGCGTCAGCTCTGAGGGAGGATGAGTGATACCGGACCGATGTAGTGAATGAACTTGACTTGATGAAAGACTTAACGTCATACGAGGCGTCTCTGCATCCGTCCGGCCTTCCAACAGTAACCTCTCCACAGTGAAAGGATATCTGGCCGGGCTGTCTTTGAGCGCGCTCAGGAAACCCGTCCGGTTCGACCCTGCAGAGAGGAGCAAACGTGTGTTCAGGTTATTTGTTTTTTTTTTAAATGTATAAAAACAAGACAAAAAACTCTCTGAGGCTGCAAGGACCTCAGGATTCGCCGTCTGGGCATGACGAATCCATCCGCGAGTTTTTATTTCCTCAACTATAAAGAGACAAACAAACCGGAGAACCCAAAAACTTAACATTGGGTCCCACAACACCCACACAGTTATTACCACGGTGCCCAAGTACCCGCTGGGACTCTCCATAATTCGAGAAATTACAGGATCTGGTCTGTAACAGACATTCAGCAGGACAAACGAGATAGACTGAAGCCTCCTCGGGGGGGGGCGCCGGAGAGCTGAAGGGGAGGCAAAGATACTGTGGGAGGTGGATCTGAGTCAGAAACCTCCCTCCTTCTCAGAGTCCTAACTCCGTCAGGTCTGAACTCACACACGTTGAATCGCTCAGCGCGACTCGCACTTCCAGAGGACGTCATCGTCTCTGACGTCCGTCCAGAATAAACCTCCAGAAACCAGCTGAGACGCCAGAGAAGAAAGCGGCTGCAGAACCTGCCTGAGAATCCTGCTGTTTCTGAGTCTCCTTCAGTCTCGCAGTGATCCAGAGACGGCTGTCTGTCCGTCCACGGGTCCACTGCAGACAGGAGCTGCTGACTGCTGGTTCGGCTGCTCTGACGGGACAGTCTGACTGCATGCGAACTAATAAAGGCATCATACTGGTTGACAAACAGGCCGATATGTTGCTGTTAGCAAGTCAGCGTGGCTGTCCCCGTCCTCTGAGGACCAGGAATATTCACAGTGCATTTAATGGTAAACTGCTCATCAGTGGTACCTTCTCATGGACCAGAGGTCGACAGATTGCCGCTGGTGGTGCCAAATCTGCCCAAAAACCAGAGTAAACACCGCCGGCAACAAGCGCTCCAGCAATGAGCCGAACTCAGAGCCACTGATCTCTAAATTTACATCTTGTAGATCAAAGTCACGGCACTCTGCTGGATCTTTTTATAGCTCTGCCGCTAAAAACAGAAAACAAGCAGCGTAGTGTTGAGAAGAAGGCACGAGTTCATCTCAGACAGTCTGCTGAATCTGAAGCGGCCCCGAGGCTCCGGCTTCCTGTTTGGACCTGCAGGGCAGCAGAACAACATCAGCAGCCCCAACGCAGACAATTAGGTCAACGGCGCGTGACGGGGAAGAGCTGGCAGCCGATTTCAGATCCAGAAACACGAAATCAATGATCAGTTTTAAACCTCCCTCCAGGCACTCGGTCCGTTTCTATGAGAATCAGCCCGCAGACGCAGAAAAGCTCCGTCCCATTCAGTCAGTGAAGGGAAACCACAGCACGGGTTAGATCATGTAAACTGACTCTGAACCAGCAGAACCTGCAGGACGTGCGATCGATCGGCGACAGGAAACGGGAACAGGCTGCAGCGCCAAACGTTTCACGGCAGAAAATGACTCCAAAACTGTCAGAGCGACGCTACTTTCAGGAGGAAAATCATCTCATATCTCAGATACACGATACGATCCCTGATGACGTGGCATTGGTTTAAAAAGCACACAGTTTCATTTCCGACATGTCTTATCTGTTCTCCTGAAGTGTTTGAATCCTGATTTAACAACTCGAAGCACTTTGTGACTTTGCTTTGAAAAGGCTGTATAAATAAAGTTTTTTATTGAAAGTTAATGTTAATCGGCGGACTTTGTGCGGGAAGCCAAAGACTGCACGTGCTCTGGAGGAGATAATAATAATAAATAATAAAACTTTATTTATAGAGCGCTTATCAAAACAAAGTACAACGTGCTTCACAACAGGAGGAATAAAACACCACAGTGAAAGACGAAATATAAAAGAAATAAAACACATAAAATACACAGAAGCAATAAAATAAACAGCCAGTTCAGGTAAAATCAGGATCTGCTTTCAGATAAAAATGTGTTTTGAGATCAATGAAGTAGATCTGTAAGCAGGAAATGAATCCATGTATCAGTCAGAGGAAAGTGACGGGGCAGTTGTTGGTGGTTTATCTGGATCCAGTTTGGGAGGATTTGCTGCTTTTCTCCGTTTCAGAAGATTGTAAATTGAATTTGCTTCAGTTTTTGAATAAGCACATTTGTCGGTTTAACTAAATGATTGGTCAGTTAATGAAATAACAACAAGCTGAATAACTAATAATGAAAACTTTAATTAAAATGCGCTGAACACAGAGAAACAGCGCTGCAGGAAGTACTCGGGTCCGTTACTGCAGTAAAAGTACTAACACACACTAACACACACTCTGTGAAACCCTCTGCTGCAGTGAAAGTGTGAGAGTGTGATCAGGAAACAGCCCTTAAAGCATTAAAGCAGTGCAGCGTCCCTGTGGCTGCTGTGCTGTTATATATTCTGTCATCAGGTTATTATTCCTCGTGCATTAATGGAAAGCAGGATGTTGCTGCTGCAGCTGGTGGAGCCGGAGCTCATGTTGAACCGGTTTGTATCGGACTGCAGCTGATGATGCTTTTCATTCTGGATCCATCTGCCGATTCTTTTCTCCGTCGATCGATCGATCGATCGGTTTGGAAAACTGGTGAAAACGGCGAGAAACGCCGTCACGACGACCCGGAGCCCAAAGCGACGCCTTCGCCGCGTCGTCGTGTCCGAGCGACAGTCCGAAGCTCGACGTTATTAACAAACATCACAGTTATTACAGTCGTTCAGAGGAAAAGCAGCAGATCTGCAGCCAGGAAGGGATTTACAGGAGAAACGACTTCTAACATCGATTTTCTGTCAGTCGGCTGATCGATTCAGCTGAACTTATAACAAAACATCAGATTTTATAAGCTCTTTATATTATATTTATTATTCATACCTCCATTACTGCTGTGCAATATCTTAATAATCTCAATAAGCTGCACTTAACTCGACAGCACATGCACCTCTGCTTATCACTTATATTATTACATTGTATTATTATACTGTATTATCATCATCAACCGGTATACCCACCTGGTACTTCTTATTTTCTGACCTGTTTTATAGTTTTATAGTGTATCATATTGTTTGCTAGTACTTTCTCCTGTGTGCACTGACGTAAAGGCGAGCTGCTGTAACAAAGAGTTTCCCTTCGGGGATCAATAAAGGATTTCTGATTCTGATTCTGATATGTTTTGTAGCAAAAATCTGAATCTGTAAAGTAACTGAAGCCGTCAGATAAATGCAGTGAAGTAAAAAGAACAACATTTCCCTCTGAGACGTGGAGTAAAAGCAGAAAGTACCTCAGATTTGTACTAAAGTACAAACACAGAGCGCAGCAGCTGAAGTGAATCACAGTAGAGACAGTGTGAGGAGGAGGAGGAGGAGTTACTCACTGAGGATGACGTGTGTGATGACAAAGGCGAAGATGAAGATGGTGAGGAAGGAGAGCGAGAGGATGAACAGGTAGAAGAAGCGGTAGTTCCTCCGTCCGACGCAGTTCCCGACCCACGGACAGTGATGGTCGAAACGCTCTGAGGGAGGAAACATTCGAGCCTTTTTACTGGGAATCTAAAACTAAAAATCACCTTAAAAACGAAACTTTAGTGTTCAAAATCTCAGAGTGGAAACTCTCACGTCATCTCAAAGGGACGAACTCGCGTCTTTATGTTTTACTGCAACAGTGTGGCAGAGGCCACGACGTGCCGAGAAGTAGAATACCACACTATAAAAATACTCCATTACGAGTGAACGTCCTGCGTTCATGATTTTACAGAAGCATCAGCAAAATGCACTTCAAGTATCCGATGTACTCTCATCGCTGGATTAACGTTATCACTGCTGCATTTTAATGTTCTTCTAAGGTTTTAGCTCAACAATACCTCATTTCTTTAGACCTGATCACACGTTTTTGTATGGAAATGTGCAGTAAAAGTGTTTCCCTCTGAGATGTTGGCGGAGTAGAAGCAGAAAGTAGCATAAGATGGAAACACTCAAAGTGCTTCAGTAAATGTACTGAAGTCAGGTTTCACCATCGGACTGACCGACGCAGTTGTCGCACAGGCTGCAGTGTGACGCTCGAGGCGGCCTGAAGATCTTGCAGGTGAAGCAGTATTTGAGTTTGACCGTCTGCCCGTTGATGAGAACCTCTCTGGTGCGAGGCGGCGGTCTGGAGCAGCCCTCTGACAACACACACACACACAAAAAGAAACAGCACACTTAAAGGATTTGTAAAAAAGACCCAAAGGCCGCCGCAGCGGTGCTCCTCATCCTGCCTGGCGAATCACCTGCAGATCAATAGTGTCTCTCAGCGTGAACGGGCGCTAACAGGCTAACTGCCAGGATGCTACTGTGCCTACTGTATGCCTGCCGACGCGCCACATGCTATTTGTTAGCATGTACTAGTTGGACACATGCTAACATGTTAACTGTACAAGTTAGCATGCAAAATGTTAAATACTAACTAGCCTATTATAAATACAAAATGCTAACCTAATGCTATGCTAATTTTAGCACAAGAGCTAAGCACGAGCTGAGCCTGACAACACCTGAGATTATTTCACTGACCATAGCTTTTTATGATCACGCTAATATGCTAACATTAGCATTCAGCTGAAGGCACAGCTAAGCTTTAGACCGGTGAAAGTAGAACCGAGCCCGAGAGTCTGGGATGTCCTAAAACGGCCACCGTACAGAGAACAAACCCTTTGATTTAGGAAACACGACTTCGTTTGTGTCTAAGCTGCTGCGGCTGTGGGGTTTTAGCCTTTTCTCTGAGGTGAGATCAACAGTCGACTGATGCTCTGCTGATCCGTGGAGGTTTCTCAGCTGACGTGATTCACAGCTGCAAAGCATCCTGGGAAGAAACACGGCGTTCACCTGCCTCTGAGTGGGTCTGTTCTCTCCTGAACACACAAAGCCTGAGTTTTAAAAATATCTGGTAACAAAACATCTCCCGATATTCACAACATAAATAAAGATATAAGGATCCATTTAAACGTGGATATTTGTTAACAGTGAGTGTGCTGTTTGGGACATTTTACATATAAATACAATAAACTTGTATATTTGACATTTATCAGATATACAAACACAGATTCTGAGCGATCAGTCGGGCTGCGTCACATGGAGAAGTTTAAGTGGAGTCTCTCCTAGATCTTAAATCAGTTCTGAGCACTTTGAGTACAATTCGCTGCTAATTCTTCAGTATTTTTACTTGAGTAAGATTTTGAAAGCAGGACTTTTACTTGTAGCAGAGCATTTCTGCACCGCGGCGTTACTACTTTTACTTGAGTGAAAGTCCTGCATTCAAAATGTTACTTGAGTAAAAGTACAGAAGTATTTGCATCAAAATACACTTAGAAATATGCTTTCTGCTGTGTTTTTCCTGTGAGGTAACAGACTGTAGCACCGCGCCCAAGACAAATGTCCCCTCAGGGACAATAAAGTTTACTCTACTTAAAGTACAAAAAGTAAAAGTACTCATCATGCAGAACGGCCCATTTCAGAATAATATATTTCATATTACTGGATTATAATTATTGAAGCATTAATGTGTTCATCACTTTAATGTTGCAGCTGGTGAAGGTGGAGCTCCTTTTAATGACTTTATGTTCTGCTGGGTAGTTTAATCCATAATGACACATCATCGCTTCTTAGTCGGTTTATTTATTTTTGTATTTATAATCTAAATCTGCACAGTAAAGTTATTAATAAACGTAGTGCAGTAAGAAGTACAATATTTCCTTCTGAAATGTAGTGGAGTGGAAGCATAAAGCAGCATAAAATGGCAGTAAAAGTACCTCAGAATTGTACTTAAGTGCAGTACTTGAGTAAAAGTACTTTCCACCGCTGGCTGTTGTGCGTCGACACGAAAGCCTCGCGTGGAATCACTCGAACAAGTCATCTGATCGCGGCAAAACGAATCAATCTCACCGTGAAAATTGTGCCGTTTTAAACGTGAGCGGACCCTCGGCAGACGTTCGAGTCCGTTCACCAGCTCGTCTCCGACCGCGTCCGCCCGCCGCCCGCCGCTGAGCGGGTCGCGTTCAGCGGCTTCGTCGCCGCTGCTGGAAACACTGAGACCGAACCAGGCAGGAAATGTGCTGCAAAACCAAAACTAGCAGCTAAAAGAGGCTAAAAAAGCTTCAAGGAGACACTTTAACATCACGACACAGTCATTTAATCCTTCGTTAATATATAAAATATAGATTAGAGTGTATATTATGTTAATGTTACACTGTTTTAATACATTATATGCTATATTATACTGATTATATTTCTATATTAACAGACAAACACTGAGTATCATTACTTAATCGTATTATATGTTATTCTGCTGTTTGCATCACTCTCATCTTGTAATTTTGACTTTTATTGCTCCTGTATAGTTTCTATTCTTATTTCTATTTCATATACTTCTAATTATTTATTTTTTACTCTCTCTATTTAGCTGAACTTATTTCTGTCTTTGTGTCTGAATCTCCCGTCTGACGATCAATAAAGATTTATCTCGTCTTGACTTTCGGGAAACTTTCTTCTCCGTCTTCAGTTTAGTTTGTCGGACAGGAAGGGACATTCTGTGCGTCACTGAATAACTTCCTGACCACCATCAGGAAATAAAACACAGTAAAAAATAAATAAATAAATAACTGCAGACTATTTCTGTCCTTCCTCCGCAAACACACACAAACACCGAGCCGAGTGTGTTTAACATCCAGCTTCTTCTCCCGTATTTGGTCGTTCTCCGTGGTGACTGACAGCTCAGTCGCTCCACAGATTCTGTATCCGCAGAGAAAATAAATAAATAAATAAACAAAACTAAAAAAAAAAAAAAAAACCCCCAAAAAAATAATAAGAGGTTTCCGAAAATAGATCAGAGAGCTTCGACGGTGACGTTCGGTTTCTGTGGAAACGACTCGCAGAGATGCATTTCTGACAGAGCGGAGGTCTGAAACTGAAGAGATGACATGTGACTGAACACACACACACACACACACACACACACACACATCTAAACAAACACACACACACACACACACACACACACACACACATCTAAACAAACACACACACTCACACACACACACATCTAAACAAACACACACACACACACACACATCTAAACACACACACACACACACACACACACACACATCTAAACAAACACACACACACACACACACACATCTAAACACACACACACACACACATCTAAACAAACACACACACACACATCTAAACAAACACACACACACACACATCTAAACAAACACACACACTGACTGGAGGAGGTGGTGAGCGACTTCCTGTGATGACTCAGTATCATTAGCGAAAATATTATTCTGCAGCTGATTTACAGTTTCTTACATCTGATAGGACCAGATGTGCAAACTAACAGAGAGGTTAAAAGAGATTAAACATCTGGGTGATAAAATCCGACTGCCATAAAAAGGTACAACATATTTGTTTTTGATATTTAACAATTTCAGAAAAGTGAAGCTGAGAAGTCCACAAGTTTTACTCTGAATTGTGAAAATGACAGTGTGGTGTTTCTTCCTGCACTTAAGTACAATCTTGAGGTACTTGTACTTTTCGAGTTTTTCCATTTCATTCTACTTCACACTTCTCCTCCACTACATCTCGGAGGGAAATATTGTACTTTTTTTTTTTACTTCATTACATTTATTTAACAGCTTTAGTTACTTTTGAGATTAAGATTAAACATAAAAAAAACGTGATAACTTAGAAAATACAATAAATTGTTAAAGATTAAATCAGTTTCCACCCTCTTTGGTTTGTGAACATGAGTTGTTAGCAGCTCCAAACGTTTACCTCAAAAAGGTTAAACCAGTCAATATTTCACTAAAAATCAAAGATTAGAGAAAAGTCCAAAAAACTGAAAACAGATTTGTGAATCAGAACTTTGTTTCTTCTTCTTTCCTCTCCCATCAATCATCTCACGACCCCTCAGATTTATCTGGTGACCCTTTGGAGGGGCCCGACCCCTAGGTTGGGAACCCCTGGACTAAACTATCTAACTGTGTATAAAGCAGTTAAAACTAGCTAACTGTATATAAAGCAGTTAAAACTAGCTAACTGTATATAAAGTAGTTAAAACTAGCTAACCGTGTATAAAGCAGTTAAACTAGCTAACTGTGTATAAAGCAGTTAAACTAGCTAACTGTGTATAAAGCAGTTAAAACTAGCTAACTGTATATAAAGCAGTTAAACTAGCTAACTGTGTATAAAGTAGTTAAAACTAGCTAATTGTGTATAAAGCAGTTAAACTAGCTAACTGTGTATAAAGCAGTTAAACTAGCTAACTGTGTATAAAGCAGTTAAACTAGCTAACTGTGTATAAAGTAGTTAAAACTAGCTAATTGTGTATAAAGCAGTTAAACTAGCTAACTGTGTATAAAGCAGATAAAACTAGCTAACTGTGTTTAAAGTAGTTAAAACTAGCTAACTTTATATAAAGCAGTTAAAACTAGCTAACTGTGTATAAAGCAGTTAAAACTAGCTAATTGTGTATACAGTCGTTAAAACTAGCTAACTGTGTACTCAAGTAAAGTACAAATACCTAAAAATTGTACATCATCACTATCCATCTTGTGTTGTGGTGAACTTTTACTGTGATGACACATTGATGTGTAATAAGAACTGGATACGGCGCCGCCGCCGCCGCCGCCGCCGCTCAGCCTTGCACCCAATTTTTTTCCAGTGGCCAATAAAAAATTCCCCCCAGCGGGAGAAAACTCTTTTGGCGTTTGCACCAGGCGAGCAATCCTTATTGGAATGAACAGGCGCCATCTTGGGGTCCGGCATCCAGCTCTGATAATACATCCATGTGACGAACGGAAACAGAAATATAAAGTTACGATGACGACTTGATGAAAAGTAACGAGGACAAAAGTGATGAAGACCAAAGAGATAATGAAAACTGGTCAAAAGTTACAAAAATAAAAGCTGCCTTTGAGGAAAACTAATAACCTTTTTTATTACATTTAAATAATTTCTACTCTTTTTCCTCTTGATTTCTCTTCAGATTCAGTGTTTTCACCTGCCGTTTCAAAAGTTTGCCGTACAGTTTTCCAGAACGCAGATGAAAACCACATGAGAAGGGGAACATGTCCAGTTTTATGTATGCAAGTGTGTTTCCACGGTTACCGATTTGCCTCTCCAGGTCGGCGGCCTCGTCCGGCGTGGCTCGGGGCAGGACGCCGGGGTCGGTGAAACTCGCCCTGAACAGCATCCCCATCACGAAGATGAAGAGGACGCCGCCGACCGCCGGGATGGCTGGGGTCAGGTTGGACGCCAGGAAGGGACAGCTGAGGACAGACACAAATAAAAACAAACCCTCAGCCAATCACAGGAGTTCTTTGTTGTTTTGCACCAGGGGCCAAAAAACGACAGGGTTTCACCTCCGAGGCGTTCAGACGTTTTCTTGTCGTTCAAAGTCGTTTAAACAGAAAGCTGAGAGTCGTTTTCAAACGAACGTTTCAGCGATTTATTTAAAAGTTAAGATTGTATTTTAGTTTTATCTGTTGTCTCGCTGTTTGTAAAGTGATAGTTTGAAGACTTTGTCACTGATTTGATGGTTAAAAGTTTAACAACGATTTCTGACGTGTCGAGATGAGCGCTGACTCTCAGCGTTTGTTCTTTTATAATTTAGTTTTAATTATTTATTTCAGTCTCACTTGTTTCAGAGAATCTGTGGGACTGCAGCTTCCTGATGACAGACGGGTAAATGTGGTTGTCGTCTGCATAATTACGATGCTTGATCGTCGTCTTTAACTATTTTAATTTGTTTGTTTGAGTATTTTCTCTTAAGTAAGATTTGGTCCTCTAGTGAATAAATGTTATTTTTCCACAAAACAGTTGTATCTGTATTTTTTCCTCCTCTCTTCATGTATTTAATTTGACTTCATGTATTTTATTTAGTTTGACTCTGGTTGCTCTGTGGTGTGCTGTAGAGCCCGAAATTTACCGTCACTACTCTCAAATTAAAACACTGCGTCTCCTGCCTGCTTTAAGTTTGGTGATTATCAACTTTTGAGACGATCTGATTGGGTTTTAAAGGATTTTATGAGTCTGAGAGGAAGAATAATCGTTTTTTTTTTTTTTACCCATTAAAGAGAAATAAAAGTCACCGCGTGGTTTTCACTCGACCGCCGCGTTTGCACAGCTTTTTAGCACCTTTAAAAAAAATGTGATGAATTGAGTCTTATCTTCTATCCCATTTCAATCTCCTGCTGTTGCCGTAGTGACACGAGCTGCAGGAAGTGGTTGCCGTGGAAACGGGAAACACCGCGGTTGCTGTGTTCTGGACGTTGCGGTGACGAATGTGGGAGGACAAAATAAAGCAAACCTTCCAGACGTCTCTGAGAATCTGTTTTCAGCCTATCTGTGACTTTTAAACACGACTTTCACCATAGAAAACATAATCAATGGACTCATCTGTAAAAAGAAAATAGTAATAACAGCAAATATCAGATATTTTTGTTTTTATTTGTGAATTTACTGGGGTTTTTGTGTAAAATGTCAGAAAATAGTGAAAAGTATCCACCAAAAACTCCGAGACGACGTCTTTAAATGTTTTGTTTTGTCCGACCAACAGTCCAAAACCCAAATATGTTCAGTTTACTGTCATATAACCAGCGGTGAAAAGTAACTAAGTACATTTACCAAAGTACTGTACTTAATTACAATTTTGAGCCACTTGTGCTCTACTTGAGTATTTCCATTTAATGCTCCTTGACATTTATGTGATAACTAAAGTAATCAACTAATAAATGATGATGTATTATTATCGGTTAAACTACCCAGCAGTATATAAAGTAATTAAAATGAGCTCCACCTTCACCAGCTGCAACATTAAAGTGATGAACACATTAATGCATCGATAATTATAATCCAATAATATGATATATATTATTCTCCATAATGAGTACTTTTACTTTTAAGTATATTTTGATGCTAAGTAACATTTTGAATGCAGGACTTTTACTAGTAACAGAGTATTCATACACTGTGGTATTACTACTTTTTCTAAAGTAAAAGATCTGAATATAACAGAAACACACTGGAGAAGCTTGATCAATGACTTTGTAGAAGTAAAAGCGCTGTATAAATAAAGATTATTATTATTATTTATTATCATTATTATTGTAATTTTAGCTGGCATATCTCTAATCCTCCACAGCGAACCCGAGGGTGAATATATGTTGTGAATAAATGTCTGTTCCTTGGTTTCAGGTTCAGATGTGGATCGGTGGTGGTTTTCAGGGACCTGGTCTGAGGCTCAGGAGGGTAAATTTAGCTCTGACGAAGCTTCTGTGGCTTTTGTGGCCGCAGAGCCGAAACTGTGACAACTTTTACCTGATCAGGACTTCTCAACACCATTATAGCTCAACACCTCACACGTCGCGCGTTTGCACAGCTTTTAGCACCTTTAAAAAATGTGATGAATTGAGTCTTATCTTCTATCCCATTTCAATCTCCTGCTGTTGCCGTAGTGACACGAGCTGCAGGAAGTGGTTGCCGTGGAAACGGGAAACACCGCGGTTGCTGTGTTCTGGACGTTGCGGTGACGAATGTGGGAGGACAAAATAAAGCAAACCTTCCAGACGTCTCTGAGAATCTGTTTTCAGCCTATCTGTGACTTTTAAACACGACTTTCACCATAGAAAACATAATCAATGGACTCATCTGTAAAAAGAAAATAGTAATAACAGCAAATATCAGATTTTTTTGTTTTTATTTGTGAATTTACTGGGGTTTTTTTGTGTAAAATGTCAGAAAATAGTGAAAAGTATCCACCAAAAACTCCGAGACGACGTCTTTAAATGTTTTGTTTTGTCCGACCAACAGTCCAAAACCCAAATATGTTCAGTTTACTGTCATATAACCAGCGGTGAAAAGTAACTAAGTACATTTACCAAAGTACTGTACTTAATTACAATTTTGAGCCACTTGTGCTCTACTTGAGTATTTCCATTTAATGCTCCTTGACATTTATGTGATAACTAAAGTAATAAACTAATAAATGATGATGTATTATTATCGGTTAAACTACCCAGCAGTATATAAAGTAATTAAAATGAGCTCCACCTTCACCAGCTGCAACATTAAAGTGATGAACACATTAATGCATCGATAATTATAATCCAATAATATGATATATATTATTCTCCATAATGAGTACTTTTACTTTAAGTATATTTTGATGCTAAGTAACATTTTGAATGCAGGACTTTTACTAGTAACAGAGTATTCATACACTGTGGTATTACTACTTTTTCTAAAGTAAAAGATCTGAATATAACAGAAACACACTGGAGAAGCTTGATCAATGACTTTGTAGAAGTAAAAGCGCTGTATAAATAAAGATTATTATTATTATTTATTATCATTATTATTGTAATTTTAGCTGGCATATCTCTAATCCTCCACAGCGAACCCGAGGGTGAATATATGTTGTGAATAAATGTCTGTTCCTTGGTTTCAGGTTCAGATGTGGATCGGTGGTGGTTTTCAGGGACCTGGTCTGAGGCTCAGGAGGGTAAATTTAGCTCTGACGAAGCTTCTGTGGCTTTTTGTGGCCGCAGAGCCGAAACTGTGACAACTTTTACCTGATCAGGACTTCTCAACACCATTATAGCTCAACACCTCACACGTCGGCGCGTTTGCTGTGGCTAAATCCACCGAGACAAATCAGTGGACTGAAACACAGCGAGGAAAAATCTGCAGAAAACAGCCCACGGTTTGGTAGAAAAAAAACAAGAGTCACGTTCCTGCCGGAGCTGAAGTCACCACAGGTCGTTTACGGATCAATTTAGGGGGTTTGATGACCTAAAAAAGGAGTTTAGATTCTGTGTTTTTAGGAGAAAAACTAAATAAATCAAAATAAAAGAGATTATCAGTGGTCCAAATTTAAGGTACTTGTATTTTACTTTACTAGTATTTCCACTTTATGCATCTTTATACTTCTACTCCGCTACATCTCAGAGGCAAATACTGTACTTTATACTTTTCACGTTTTTCTGAGCTCAGGAAGGCGTTTCAGAGATACGTGGTTCTCGCAGGACGGCGACGCTGCAGACACGTGATGGTCTTACAGACCATGATGCATTGCTGCAGGTTAAACTGCCCAACAGGATATAAAGCAGTTAAAATGAGCTTAAAGTAGTAAAATGCAACACACACATGAACGCAGCAGGAAGATGAATCCAGAAACATCAGATATAATAAAACACTGACAGGAAGCGTTTTACTGCACAGGGACGACTCTCACTGTCACACTTTAACTACATTTAGCTGATTATACTTAATACTTTTAGTACATTTAGCTGATTATACTTAATACTTTTACTACATTTAGCTGATTATACTTCATACTTTTAGTACATTTAGCTGATTATACTTAATACTTTTACTACATTTAGCTGATTATACTTCACACTTTAAGTAACTTTAGCTGATTATGCTTCAGACTTTAAGTACATTTAGCTGATTATACTTAATACTTTTACTACATTTAGCTGATTATACTTCATACTTTAAGTAACGTTTGCTGATTATACTTCATACTTTAAGTACATTTAGCTGATTGTACTTCATACTTTTAGTACATTTAGCTGATTATACTTAATACTTTTACTACATTTAGCTGATTATACTTCATACTTTAAGTAACGTTTGCTGATTATACTTCACACTTTAAGTAACTTTAGCTGATTATGCTTCATACTTTAAGTACATTTAGCTGATTATACTTAATACTTTTACTACATTTAGCTGATTATACTTCATACTTTAAGTAACGTTTGCTGATTATACTTCATACTTTAAGTACATTTAGCTGATTATACTTCATACTTTAAGTAACGTTTGCTGATTATACTTCATACTTTAAGTAACGTTTGCTGATTATACTTCATACTTTAAGTACATTTAGCTGATTATACTTCATACTTTAAGTAACGTTTGCTGATTATACTTCATACTTTAAGTACATTTAGCTGATTATACTTCATACTTTAAGTACATTTAGCTGATTATACTTCATACTTAAGTAACTTTAGCTGATTATACTTCATACTTTAAGTACATTTAGCTGATTATACTTCATACTTTAAGTACATTTAGCTGATTATACTTCATACTTTAAGTAACTTTAGCTGATTATACTTCATACTTTAAGTACATTTAGCTGATTATACTTCATACTTTAAGTACATTTAGCTGATTATACTTCATACTTTAAGTACATTTAGCTGATTATACTTCATACTTTAAGTAACTTTAGCTGATTATACTTCATACTTTAAGTAACTTTAGCTGATTATACTTCATACTTTAAGTACATTTAG
Source organism: Siniperca scherzeri (assembly GCA_027580175.1). Taxonomy (NCBI): domain Eukaryota; kingdom Metazoa; phylum Chordata; class Actinopteri; order Centrarchiformes; family Sinipercidae; genus Siniperca; species Siniperca scherzeri. Next base: position 28,138,608 of record CM050851.1, on the reverse strand, counting down.
CTGATTATACTTCATACTTTTAGTACATTTAGCTGATTATACTTCATACTTTTAGTACATTTAGCTGATTATACTTCACACTTTTAGTACATTTAGCTGATTATACTTCATACTTTTAGTACATTTAGCTGATTATACTTCATACTTTTAGTACATTTAGCTGATTATACTTCACACTTTAAGTACATTTAGCTGATTATACTTCATACTTTAAGTACATTTAGCTGATTATACTTCATACTTTAAGTAACTTTAGCTGATTATACTTCACACTTTAAGTAACTTTAGCTGATAATACTTCATACTTTTACTTCAGTAAAGGATCTGAGTACTTCTTCCACCGCTGGCGATTATGATTCTCAACCAGGATTACACACCTGACACCGACATAACAGCAGTTGTGATATTTTTCTTGTCATATTGTTTCATTTAAACGATTTTTAGAAGCCTGAAGCTTAAAAGTACGTTGTTGTTGTTGTTTTTTTACAAGAAAACAAACAGAAAAATCTTTCTTTAATCGTCTGGTTTGAAGGCTTTCCCACGATTTTAAAAATCATTACTTCCTCTTTTCACAGGATTTCTCGCTACAAAAGAAGTTTGATTTTAAAACAGAAATGTGGATAATTATTCACAACATGACTTTACATGACAAGTACCGCAGTTAAGTACTACAGTGAGAAACGTGTACTTTCCTTGAGTATTTCTATTTTCTGCTACTTTTTAGAGGGAAATATTATATTTTTTACTCCACTACATGAATTTAATACCTTCAGTTACTTTGCAGATTCAGATTAATAACACAAAATATAATCAACAAATACATTAAGATGTATTATTATTATTATTATTATTATTATTATTATAGGTAAGAGAAGATGCAACTTTATTGATCACAAACTACCCAGCCGAATATAAAGTAATTAAAAGTAGCTCCACCTTCACCAGCGGCAACATTAAAGTGCAAACACATTAATGCATCAATAATATGATATATATTATTCTGCATAATGAGTACTTTTACTTTGAGTATATTTTTATGCTAATTCTTTTATACTTTTACTAAAGTAGAAGATGTGAATACTTTCAGGTGAAACATGTAGTAAAGTTTATTCATAGATCAGACATTAAAAAAAAAACACATTATAGAAAATATTTAAATATCTTTTAAAAAGTATTAAATATACAAAAAAAAAGGAGTAAATAAATAAAAACTAGTCCCGATCAATAACTCATCATCTGGTCTTTGTGTCATTTGGTCCAAAGTCAACATTTTCATCAAAATGTGGTTTAATGTTCATGATCACCAGCTGAGGTCAAAGGTCAGCTACCTGGTGTGTGTGTGTGTGTGTGTGTGTGTGTGTGTGTGTGGTCTTGTTTTTCTATGTTTGTGGGGTCGCAACACCTGGAAGCGCACTCGCATTGTGGGGACTGACGACTTTGTGGGGACCAACATGCTGAAATCCCCAAAAACATAGAAAAACCAGTTAGTGTGTGTGTGTGTGTGTGTGTGTGTGTGTGTGTGTGTGTGTGTCCACTCACTCGAAGGTGAAGAAGAGGCCGCTGGTGAGCAGGATGAGGACCAGGGTCAGGTAGAAGACCCCGGTCTGTCTCGCCATCATGATCCTTCCGCCGCAGTAGAACCGGTTCCTTCCCGGGAACACCTGCCACTTCCTGCGGGGGGTCCGGCTCCTGTGGCCCGGGCAGGACGGCTCTGTTCCCTCGGCGGGGGCCGGGCCGCCGCCGCCGCCGCTGCTGCTGCTGCTCCGGGTGCAGATCTGGTTGTACTGGCCTGGCTGCTGCTGGTCCAGAGCCGCATGGTGGATCTGAGACATGTGTGCTCTCAGGTGAGCGGACAGGTGAATAATGAGAGAAAAATATCAGGAGGTGTGCGCGTGCAGCCGGCGCGTGCAAGGCTGTCCAAATGTTCAGTCAGCCCCCCAGGTGAGTCCTCGTGCCGGGGGTTTCTGTCTGGAGCCGAAACGGAAGCACACGCGACATTTTAATCCAAAATGTTCCGCTTTTATTTTGTAATATTTCGTAAACAAACACAAACTCGTGGTCAGACGCACGCGCGCGGGGGTCCAAAATCCAAAAAACCACCACAACACCCCCGCCTCGTGCCCGTGCAGCGTCCCTCTCACATAATGCGGGATCTATCCCGGGATAATGGATCTGGCTGCGGACGGGAGACGGGAGCGGGCCGGGACCGGGCGTGAGCCGGGTCCGGATCGGGAGACAGCAGCGGCTCTGGAGGATCAGAGGGTCCGTGTCGGTGAGGAGGACGAGGAGGACGTGAAGAGCATCCCGATCCTCCGCAGAGCTGCCGGAGCTCCGAGTCCCGGACTGCACAGATCCTCTATTGGCAGGACGAACCACTCTGTAGAGAAAACAGAAACATCAGTGACATATATGAGTTTTCTAAAATAAAAATAAAAACTACAATAATATAAAATTAAGAAATATCCTTTAATATGTATTTTAATTCACAGTTAATATTCTCCTAAAATGTAATAGAAGTGTGTTCTTTGTAGAAACATTATCTATTAAAAGAAGAAAGCACATTTTATCGTCATTTGTTATGTTTTAACACATTTTGACTTCACAGATCTTTGGCTTTATATACACAGTAATGCAGCTGATTTCACATTATTATAATTATAGAATAGTAGGCTATATTTACTCATATAAGTACTGCTCCTAATTTTGAGGTAGGCTACTTGTACTTTACTTGTATATTTTCCATTTTATACTAGTTTTTAAAAAAAAAAAAAGGAGTGAGACCTCTTGCTTTCTTCCTCCAGAGACCCAGAAGTCAAGGGCAATAGACGATCTTTGGTACAGGATTCCGTCGCTGTGAAAAAATAAACAGATACTCGATTTAACATCGTAAAACAAAACGCACGCAGTGTTTTGTTTTACATAAAATAACAAACCGTTCTTAAGTCCAGGTTTTGTACATTATCATTTTCTACTCCCATAAATTAATACTTGATAATAAAAAAAAACACGGCGTTCTTTCGTTCCTAGCTAGCTTGTTTCTACCCGGTCACTTTACGCAGACGGACTGAAGCAACATGACAGCAGTTGACGAAAACACGTCTGTGGATGTGGGAGAAGGAGCGGCAAGTGATGAAGAGGCCAAGCTGCAGATGTTAAAAGGCAAGTTAGCCGGTTAGCTTGTAGTTTATATGAACTGTTAGCAGAGTTTGCTGTTTATTGTGATTTTCAGAGCGTTTTTTGTTTTTTTCTATCTGAGGTCACAGCAATGTCGACCTGTCTGCGCCTGTGTTCCCTTCTCTGCACCAAACCCCACTCAAAAATCAGGCTTTTTTTTATGTTTCCTTAAGTTATTCAGAAACCCGAACACCCTGTGAATACGAATTATGACTGCTGCTGAATTTTTTAGTTTCCTGACGCACATGTACGTTCTTTTCCAGTCATGGAATAAGACCGTGACGCCAGACTCCATTCAAAACTTCTACATTTAAAGGTTTCAAGAAGTCTGCACAAGCCCTTAATTATGATTAACGATAGTTCCTTAAACATTAAGTTCTTCTGTTCAATTCGGCTCAATATAATCTATCAAACATCGTAATCCTCCGTCTGCAAAGCGTCTTTACCTGTCAAATGTTGTAATGGAGTTTGGCCTCTGGGGAACATGAGGGTCTTCTGGTTGTAGTTTCCTCCTGCAAATACGATCTTTTTCCAGTCACGCAGGCGCCAGACTCCATTCAGAATCCGTACAGTTTAATGTTTCCGTGGTTATAGAGAATCTTACATGAGCCCTAAAATATGACTTTTGACTGTTTCCTGAAATATTAAGTTCTAGTGTTTAGTTCGGTGTAGTATAATCCAAAAACCAACCTTTTGTGTTAATAATTTAAACTCATACATGTTGACTCTCTCAAGTCCTCTGCCGTTATACGGGCTACACTGAGCAATAAAAAAAAAAGTGAACAAGTTTCTTAAAACGCCTTTTAATGAATGCCGAAGGTCTAAGTGTCATATCTTTGTGAGATATGTGTTTTTGTAAAAAGAGTAAGACCTCTTTAAATAGCTGAAAAATGTAAATGGAGTTTGGCCTTGGGGGCTCTGAATAAAGCAAAAGGGTACACATCTGGTTTAAGTAGGTTGTACTTAATAATGTACTTTCTTTTCTTTGCTGAAGACAATAAAAGTAGTTTTTTTGCGTATGACCGTAGTACTGACGGCTGACTTCCTGTGTGCAGGTGCAGCGTTTCTGACCACGGTGGCGTCTGCAGGGATGATGGCAGGATTTGGCTCCACGTTAGCGCTGGCCAAGAAGAGAAGCCCGGACTGGTTCAGTAAGGTACTGTAGAGACTGTCCCACAGGGCAGAGACGTTACGTTTCAGATACTAGACGCATAAATCCTGCATAAATGTTCTGTGATGTTCCTTTCAGTTAGAAAATGAAGTTTTTGCACGAGAGACATTAAGAAATGAGCTTTAATCCCATAAAACAGGTTAGTTAATCGAAAAAAGAACCGAATCAAGAATTCTTATCAGGCCGATTCTTCATCAGCTCCAGTCGAAGAGTTAATAAAATCCTTTACGATCACCAGGTATTAGGGCTGCAGCGATTATTATCGATTCATCTGTCGATTGTTTGTCTGTAAAATGTCAGAAAACTGTAAAACAAAGCAACAGGAAGTTGGTTATTGTAGTTTGTCGGCAGGTGGAGCTGCAGCTGACGGAGGAGATGAAGACGCTTTGCGACACTTTGCCTCCCTCCTTCTCGGAGTCATAACTCAGTCTGGTCTCAACTCGGACGTGAAACACACGTTTTTAGTTTCAGTGTAACTCGCGCACAAATAAACCTCCAGAAACCAGCTGAGACGCCAGAGAAGGAAGCGGCTGCAGAAGCTGCCTGAGAATCCTGCTGTTTCTGAGTCTCCTTCAGTCTCGCAGTGATCCAGAGACGGCCGTCTGTCCGTCCACGGGTCCACCGCAGACCGGAGCTGCTGACTGCTGGTTCGGCCGCTCTGACGGGGATGAGTTGCCAAAATGTAAACAAATAAAGGCTTAAAAAAAACACAAACTGAGGGCGGCGCTCACAGCCGTGACTTAGAAAACCCCCGGCGTTCAACGAACTGCAGCCTGAGAAGTTTTGGTGTTTTTTTTTTTTTTTTTGCTTTAAAAGTGACGTAAACAACTTTCAAAGTCGCAGACTTAATTTTTTGGCGCCGAACGCCGAATCGCGCCAGATTTACCGGTTAGCACGTGCTGACAGTTAGCTCTTTGTCTTGCAATACAAAGTTCTCACTTGTGTGTGCGTGGGAAGCTAGCGACGCTAACGGCAGGGTCGTTCGCGCGTGATTCACGGAGCCGACGCTGTGTAATTCAGTTTGTCTTGTTTTCCTCAGACACCAAACCCGATTAGTTCCCGCAGCGTAAATTCTCAGACTGATTGAATGAGTGGAAGTTAAAAAACCAAAACAGCAGAAACGCATTCCTCCAAAAGGCCGACCTGAAAATACTCCGCAGTATTTCACAGCAACGGCCTGAAACTCATCCTGTTAACTAGAGCTGTGTGTTTATTGGCCGCTCACAGGATCTGATGAAGCGTGACGCACGCGGACGCTAAACTCAGCGTGGCGGCACAATCCAGCGCTTGTTCCCGGACTCTATTCCCGTCACAGGCTCGTCTTTGTTGTCTACGTCGAACCGTCGGAGATCGAGTTCAAGACGCGTGAAATTAGATTAAACGTGGCGCCGCGGCCTGAGCCACGTGTTCGTGCTGTTGCAGCATGAAATGGGGGGGGGGAAACTCGGGTCCCCCAGGACTCGGCACCGCTGCGGAGGTCAGAGGTCGCAGACAAGAAGCAGCGTGTGACCTCTGACCTCTGACGAGCATTATGCAGCGTCTCCGGTGTCCGATTAATTAAATGTGGCGTGCTGATCGACGGGAAATTAATAAGTTTGCTCATCAGTTAATTGTTTGTCATTTGTAAAGAAAAAAAAGTACAGGTTTTTATACACTATGTGGCCAAAAGTATGCGGACGCCCCTTCGACACCTGGTCACACGTTCAGCTGTCCGCATACTTCCGGCCACGGGGAGCGTCGCTGTGATTTGCATGAACCGTTAATTTCTGTGGTGTGATGTCATCCTTCAGCGTCTGACGTCCAGGTTTCTCTGTGCGGTTCCTCTGCAGGGGGTCGCGGCGACGGCGGCGGCCCCGGAGAGCGGCGCCTCCCTGGCCCTCAGAGCTCTGGGTCGGGGCTCCCTGTACGCCTGCTGTGGAGTCGGCCTGCTCAGCCTCGCCGTGTGGAAGGCCCTCGGCGTTCACAGCGTACGTATGTAACACGTGACAACGAGCCGCACGCATTCGACACCCGGCCGCTGTGTGTGCGGGAAACAGACGAGAGAATAAAGCGAAAATATCTGCAGGGGAACAAAGTGGATGTCGTGACATTTAAGTTTAAATATTTTGAGAGAGGAAATTGTAAAATTGCATAAATAAAGTTGAAATTTGTTTTAGGAAAAAAACTGTAAAATGGCTGAAGTGTTCTGATCCGTCTGGTTTAATTTCTTTAAATAAATAAAACGAGATTAATGGAACCGAACTGTTAAAAACCTGCAGTGTGTTCACGTTATTCCAGTTTATTATTATGAGTCAGAAAACACACGACGGGTCATTGTTTCTCTGCTAACTGAGGTGCGAGCGGGTGACTTTGATTTAATCGGGACGTTTTTACAACATTTATGACTTTACGGCGTTGGAGGTGGAGAACAAAGACGACGAATGAAGCGTCCGCTGGTCTCTGACGTCCGTCTCCGTCTCTTTCAGTTACCGGAGTTCAGGCAGAAGATGCGGTCCTTCTTCCCGTCCGTCCCGAAGACCCCCGGGGCTGCGGCCGGACCCGAACCTGTGGACTGGGACTCCGTCTTCAGGTCGAAGTGACCCGCTGCTGGAGGACCAATCGAACGACAGAGACGCTGAAAATGACCCGGCTGACGTGTTTCTACAGAGCTGCGGAGACCAGGAAGAGACCTCGGGACCGGTTTGTTCCCGGTCTGGTTCCCAGCAGCCCCCCTGGTTGAAAACTGTTGAGTGTGTGTGTCGTTTGAACGAGATCCCGCGATCTGACTTTGTTGGTTTTTGTCTTTTCCGGCGTTCGGAGGAGGAGAAACATTTAATGTAAAGGAAGCAGAACTCCACTGAAATTACGTTAAATTCTGCCTGATGGGGTTTAAAAACAGGGGAAAAGGCCTCGCGGTGAACTGAACCGGTGCCGAAGGCCAGACCGGTCGTTACACGCTTGGTCCGTAAAAGGTCAGAGGTCGCGGTGAGACTCTGGGTGGATGTTCGGCCGCAGAGCGCCCTGCCTCTGCCTGCTGACGGGTGGAGTCAGCGGCTTAAAATAAAAGTGCAAAATTTGAGTGCTTCTGTCTTTCTTTTGTCTCACAGCAGCGATGGTTATTTAAGCAGCCGACCGGAGGACGGCACGCGGGAGAAAACATCGGCGTGTTAGCGTGATAGCGTTCGAAGGTTAGCTTAAAATATGCCAACAAATGTTAGCACGTTACCACGCTAACATTAGCTTTCAATGCACAGCTAACAGGCTCTGACTGTTAGCGCTAAATGCTACCATGTTACAGTATGAAATGTAAACACCCCCTCCCCGATAATATTACAATCTCACCACAAGAGCCATTTAGTGGCCGTTCTGGAGCTTTTGATCACATCACATGATCTTCCTCTGCAGATTTGGTTCAGTTCTCTTGGAAATGTGGATTTCAAATCACCCTTTTTTTTTTTTTTTAAAGCACTACAAGAGAAAAAAAAAAAAGATTAAAATTAAATTGAAACATCAACAACTCCATCCATCTGCTGAGGGAAGATCATGTGATACGATCAAAAGCTCCAGAGCAGTGAGGAAGGGCCCGTGCGGTGCGATCGTTGACTCCGCTCGTGCTAATGTTCCTGAAAGCTGTTCGGGTGCGATGCAACAACACGCGAGTTATCGATAAGTTATCAAACAAATAATTAGCTTCACGTCTAACTCTGTGCTGTAATAAAACTTTACTTAAATCCTGAAAACCGTCAAAAGTCTCCAAAGTCGTAGAAACTGCAGTTAAACACAGAATGATGATGATGATGATGAAGTTTCCTCTGCTGATGATGCGTTTGGTATTTCCGGGTTGCTCGCGTCGTCTTCCGAATGTTAACTATAAACTAAACTTAACGCCGCTCGACGCGCTTTTATTTTTGGCGTCTGCTTTGAAGATCAGTGCGCGTTTACGAGCCGCGTTGTCAAAAAAAAAAAAAGGGCATCGTGGGGAAATTGCCGTTTGTTGAAAATAGAGGCGGCGGCGGCGGCTTCGAGTCGGTTTAGCAGCGGATGTCGACGATGGCAGACTGATGATAAAACTGTTGGGAGACGAACAAAATAATCAGAGAAACTTAAAGTCGTTAAGTGTAAAAGTTTCCACGGCTGTCAGAGATCGAGCTAAACATTAGCATGTTAGCATGCTAACAACTAGTAGTTAATGATACCCATAAGCACTGTAAGCTAATGTTAGCATGCCAAACTCAGCCGTGCTTTAAACTAGATGCGAATGTTAGCATTACAACGTTAGCTTTATGCTAAGCTAAAGAACGTGAATGTCCTAAGATGGCCGCCGTACAGAATACAAACTCTCACAGTCGTGATTTTTGAGTAAGAAGCCGTAACATTACGAAAGAAAAGTAAGAGAAAAAAAAAACGTTTTATTTTCTCGGAAACTAAATTTTACTTTATCCCAAAAAAAAAACAACAACTTTCAAATCTAACTTTTTCTATTAAAACTTTATGCTTATAAACATTTCCTTTAGACTATTTTACCCCTTTAAAAGCGCCGATACTTTAAATTTAAACCTCGGCGTGTCCCAGCGGCTTTTGTCTTTTGCGGCGGACTTAGTAGTTTTGTTTGTTTGTTTCCGGATTAATGACTTGGACGCCCAGAGCTGCGTTCACAGTGCTCGACCAGAGTTTCGTGTACGTTTATTCTTCAACATATAAAAAAGACCTCGTACTGAAGAAACAGCGTCTGTCAAATCAAACAGGAGACGATCTGGATGTAGAGATTTTCTTTTCTCTCTCTTTACATTTGTTACAGCTGTTTCCGAAGTCGCGTCAGTCAACAACATGAGTACAGTCCCCGCCCCCTCCCACCACCACCACCAGCACCACCCGACCTCCTGTACAAACAGTCTCTCGAATCAAACGCACCCTCCCGGATCAGACCCCAGAAAACATCCTGAAACTGAAGATTTTCCTTAAACACAGAAACAAAGTCCTCACCTGCTGGGGAAGAGAGAAACTAAACGTTCAGGTGAGTCGTTTAGAATAAATGATGACAGTTAATTAATCGATCGCCAGCTACCGAGTCGTGACACCGTCTGCAGGAGCTCGAATGTACATCGTCTATTTACAGGAGGATGACAGAAGGGGAATCCGGATTTGACTTGGCGGAGGAAACACACAAAGTTCTTTTTAAAAAAAACAAAACAGAAAGTGACGTTCGATACTGTTGTGGTTCGGCAAAATACTGATGGTCGAACTGCAGATGGTCAAATAATTCACATTTAAAGTAAAAAAAAAACGCCCAAAACAAACCTATTGCACCGAAACAAAGTACATGCCTGAACATCAGTGTTTCCTCTGTCACACCACGTGAGAAAAGAGAGGCCTAACTACAACATGTGTCACTATTTAAATACATCTGGCCCCGCCCCCAGGAACATAAGCCCCGCCCCCAGAACATAAGCCCCGCCCCTCCCAAGAAACAGAAAGAAACGACCACGTCCGTTTAAAAACATCGCAGAGCCAGAACCCGAGCGCTCTCCGCCGTCACACTTTGGTTAAAACAAAACAACAAAAGAATAAAAAAAATTAAAAATACAAGTATTAAATATTTTTGTATTAAAATTACTTAAAAATCCCAAATAAACATTTTGCGGATGGAGCCGAGGAGCTTTTATATATTCTATATATATTCATTCATTTGTGTGTAAAAACATGTTCTGTTAAATAAAAATATAATAGGAGCCAGTTCGTCACACTGAGCGTGCTCCGTGGCGGTGTTCGTGTCACGAGCGGCCGATTTTGAACAGTACTTCACACATGATGGCCGCCACCGAGGAGTTGAGGGCGGCCGACAGCGAGATGTCCAGCAGCCGGCTCTCGTACAGAACGAACTCCGCCCGGTTCTCCTCCACCCTCGCCATGGCCAGCAGCGCCTTGGCGGCGCGGCACATCATGTTGATGCTGGGCGGCTCCGGCGGCGCGGCGTGCAGCACGCTGTGCGAGCTCTGCTGGTACTGCGCCACGGCCACGCTGTCCTCCAGGAAGCCGATCAGAGTTCCCACGCTGCCCTTCACGAGGGCGACGGCGCGCGCCGCCGTGGGGTCGCCCTGCGCCAGGTTGGACAGGACGGCCACCGCCATCTCCCGACACACCTGGCTCTTCCTCTCGCCCACGAGGCGCACCAGCGTGGCGTAGAGCTTCTGCTGGCGGCTGAAGGGCGGCGTGGCGAGCAGCAGGTCCACGTTGCAGTCCTGGATGCTCAGCTTGCACAGACACTCCAGCACCAGTCTCTGAGGCGTGAGCGAGGAGAAGCCGCCCGCCGAGGAGAACGGGTCCTGGGCCTCGGCGGACGGGCACACCATCCAGTGCAGCAGCCCGTCCAGGATGGGCAGGCAGATGCTCTCGGGGTACAGCGACAGGTCCAGCTGGCCCGACATGTTGGCGAGCGTCACCAGGGTGTTCTCCCTGAGCGCGCCCAGGCAGTCCCACCACCACTCGTCCCGGCTGCAGGCCAGACCCTGCTCCTCCTCCTGCTGGTAGCTGGGCGCGTCCGTTTCCTGCGGGGGTGGTGGTGGTGCAGCAGCACCAGCCGGCCCAGGATCAGCACCAGGCCGGGTGCCGCGACATGTCGGCGTCGTTGCCGGGGACGAAGGAGAGGGCGCGCACGATGTTGGAGACGCAGAGGCAGCGCTTGGCCAGAGAGTCCTGCCAGGACTCGGCCGTGGACAGCGGAGCCTCGTCCCAGCAGCGGGGCTCGTCCTCCAGCTGGCTGATGGGACTCCGGGCCGGTGACCTCTGACCTCCGACCTCGGACGGGGAGCCTGGAGAGGAGAGACAGAGTCGCGATCGGTCACGTTTATAACCACAGAGAGATACAGGTAACACGAGTTACAGGTGTTCGGACTGCAGCACGGTATATCCTCGTCAAACGGAGAGGGAGCCACCTGGTGGCGAAACACCAGTACTACAACAATCATCTTTTATATTCCACACGTTCTTCTTCTTCTTGTGAAAACCCGGCGCCTACATTACCCACAATGCAGCGCTTCCTCTGACAGTTGGGTGAGACACTAAAGGCTTTATACTACTTTTAAAAACATAGAGTAGAACACCTGGAAACACCTGGAAAATCACTGGAGTTCTCCTTTAACTTCATATAAATAAAATATATATAATAATAATAATAATAATAATAATAATATGTGACCATGTGACCCCTCTCCCTCCTCTCCTCCTCCTCCTCTCCCTCCTCCTCCCCTCTCCCTCCTCCTCCTCCCTCTTCTTCCTCTCCCTCCTCTCCCTTCCCTCCTCTCCTCCTCCTCTTCCTCCTCTCCCTCCTCCTCCTCCTCCTCTCCCTCCTCCTCCTCCTCCTCCTCCTCCTCCTCCTCCTCCTCCTCCTCCTCCTCCTCATCCTCCTCCTCTCCCTCCTCCTCCTCCTCCTCCCTTCCCTCCTCCTCTCCCTCCTCCTCCCCCTCATCCTCCTCCTCTCCCTCTTCCCCCTCCAGGTCTTTACCTTCTCGTGTTTCAGGTGGCGTCCCCTCACCGGCTGGCAGGCTCTTCTCCACACCTCCCTCTGCCTCCTCCCGCCTGTCGCCTCCTCCCCCTCTCTCCTGACTCCTCCCCTCCCCCCTCCTCTGCCTCGCCGCTGGGTTTGTGGGGGCGGAGTCTCCCGTCTGGATGTGAGCGGTGGAGTCTCCTCCTCCGGCCTTCCAGTGCAGGAGGCCGCTGTCGAAGCCGTTGGGGCGGCTGAGCTCGGCCCAGCGCTCCTCCACCTCCTCCCACGTCTCCCCCTTCTCCACCCTGACTGGCAGCTTGTCGAACTTGCTGGCCTGTTGGGGACGGGGCTCTGCCCGCTCCTGCTGCTCCTCCTTCACCTCCACCTCCTCTTTGACCACAGGTTTACCGTCTTTCACCTCCTCCGCGGCGCTGACAGCGGGTGCAGCCGCGAGCAGGGGGGATGTCGCCTCCATCTCGCCCGCTGACCTCCTCGGTATCCTCTGCTCCTCCTGAGGTTCGGTGGCGGCAGCCGGCGGCTCCTTCGGCACCTCCTTCAGCGCCTCCTCCTCCTCCTCGGGAGGGTGGGACAGGGGTCCCAGCAGGGTCCTCTGGCCCTCGGCTCCCACCTCGTACTCCTCCAGGATGCCGAAGATCTGGATGAGGCAGCGGCGGTAATACTCCACGATGAGCTCCAGGAAACCAGGAAGCTGCGGGAGCACAGGAGGAGGAAGTCTTCGTTTAGGCTTTTACTTTGAAATGACATTAGAGACTTTATTTATTTATTTATTACACATTTGATCATATTTTAGTAAAAGTTTGAATTAGCTGTAATAATAATGGACATTTCCACACAGTCGCGTCGCGTCACACTCTCCGTCTGCTGAAAACGCTTCCTCCTGTCGAGGGAAGAACTTCCTGCACAGATATTTCACATTAAAAGCTTTCCAGCTGGAGTACGTGTGACGCGTCTGCAGGAAGTGATAAACAAAACAGTGAGTGAAATCAGTATTTCTGTTGCAGTGATGGAATCAGTGCTGTGGAAATGTCCATTATACTGAATTGATCATGTTTTGTGCGTTTGCTTTCATTTCGTCCACAGTGGAGTTCAGAAGGTAAACGCCAGCAGATCAGCTGATTTTAATGATCTTTACAGATTAATGCTTCATTAAAAACGTTTCGTGGCAGCAACGCACTTAAAACATGGAAATTACAAATAATAATAAACATCAGTTCATCAGTGTGTGTGTGCGTGTGTGTGTCTGACCTGTGTGTGCGTGTGTCTGTGCGTGCGCGCGCGCGCGTGTGTCTGACCTGTGTTTGTGTGTGTGCGTGTGTCTGTGCGTGCGCGCGCGCGCGTGTGTCTGACCTGTGTTTGTGTGTGTGTGTGTGTGTGTGTGTCTGACCTGTGTGTGTGTGTGTGTGTGTGTGTCTGACCTGTGTGTGTCTGTGTGTGTGTCGGACCTGTGTGTGTGTGTGTGACCTGTGTGTGTGTGTGTGTGTGTGTGTGTGTGTGTGTGTGTGTGTGTGTGTGTGTGTGTGTGTGTGTGTGTGTCTGTGTGTGTGTCTGTGTGACCTGTGTGTCTGTCTGTGTGTGTGTGTGTGTGTCTGTGTGTGTGTCTGTGTGTGTGTGTGTGTGTGTGTGTGTCTGTGTGTCTGACCTGTGTGTGTGTGTGTGTGTGTCTGTGTGTCTGACCTGTGTGTGTGTCTGTGTGTGTGTGTCTGTGTCTGTGTGTGTGTGTGTGTGTCTGACCTGTGTGTGTGTGTGTGTGTGTGCATGTGTGTGTGTGTGTGTGTGTGTGTGTGTGTGTGTGTCTGACCTGCGTGAGGCTGAAGGAGCCCACAGTGCTGTCGTCATATAGCAGGATGTTGATGGTGTCCAGAGCCCAGGTGCTCTCTGCTAATAGGCCGGACTTAAGTGACATCATCACTCGCCACGCCTCCGGGGTTCCTGATAGGACGAGTTCAATCACAGCGCGTCTGAGTCACACGGCGGCTTAACTCCTGAGAGTCAGCGTGACCTGAAGTGTGTGTGTGTGTGTGTGTGTGTGTGTGTGTGTGTGTGTGTGTGTGTGTGGCCTCACCTGTGTCCTTGGCGGTGAGCCGGCGTCGTGGCTTCAGTTTGGGGGCGGTGGCCTCCACAGAGCCGGGGGGGAAGCTGACCTCTCTGTGGATGAGGTGGAGGCCCTGAGCGGGCGGGGGGCCGTGGGGGGGTCCCGGCTTCTTCATAGAGGGCAGGTAGGGGGCGCTGTTGGGGGACAGAGAACCCCCCAGGGGCCGGGGGAAGGAGGAGGGGCTGTGAGAGCGGGTCACGTGGTTAGGGACGGTGGACGTGGCCTGAAAGGAGGAGGGGCTGTCTGGAGGGCAGGGGGCATGGAAGGAGAGGAGGAGGAGGAGGAAGAGGAGTGGGGGTACGGTGGCTGGCGTTGGCCTGGATGACTGGGGGGCCACTGGCTGTCCTGGGGGGCCCTGCCCTCCTGGTCATCTCCTCGGCCCATGCCGGGGTAGGGGGGCCCCTGGCCCTGCCGGTTGTACGTGTAGCCCATGTCTGTCCTGGGGTGCCACATGTTGGCCTGCGGCCCCTCCCCGGGGCCCCCAGACACCGGAGGCGGTCCTGAGCCCATCATGCCGTGCTGCGGGGGCCCCTGGCGGTCCCGGGCGTACGGATACGGGTACTGGCCCTGGACGGGCCGCCGCTCGGGGCCCATGTAGCCCCCGCCTCCTCCGCCGCCGTAGGGGCCGAACATGTCGGGCTGCTGAGAGCCGAACTGCTGAACAAACGCTTCGCCTTCGTGACGCTTCGCAGGAGGATACAGACCCTCCATCGGACGCTTGTAACCCTGGAGACACAGCAGAGACGAGACTGGAGACTCTGCGGCAGCTGATTGGCTCCTTCTAACGTCGCTCTGGGTTTAGTTTAGCGTAGAGACAGAGAGCAGCCGAGGCCGCCGGAGGGGAACGCAGCGGGCGCCACGAGATGCAACCAGGGGCCGCAACGCCAACAGAATGCCTGTAGCTAGCTATCGTTTCTTGGAGAAATGCTACGAGAGTTAGCTAAAGCGCACACGCAAACGCATACGGCATAGCTTTCATCCCGCTGTGACGCAACACTGCAACTTGCAGAAATATCGTTAGCCTAAAGCCGACGAACGCTCGCCGCACATGCGAGTGCCAGGACCCCGGTCGCCTCGCGTCTGTTTCGGCAGCTTATAAAAACGTAGTTCTGGTTCTTCGCGCTTCTTCGCAGCGTTCAGGCAGAGCGACGTGACAAAGAGGCGGGCTGTTTCCCCTCCGGTGTGGGCGGGACTTAATTGCACTCTGTCTCTATTAGCAAAGACCAATCACAGAGCTCCCTGACATGTTGTTTTCACCTGGTAACAGGTCAAACTAAGATCTGATTGGGCGGGACACAGGAAACACAGAAGCATTCCAGTGTAGGTGGGAACTAGAAACATATTTGCTTCAGTGTTTGTCATCTCTCGCCGCGGTGCTGTGACCTCTGACCCTTCGCTGCCTCACTATTCATCCGCTGTAACGTAGGAAAGCGAGGTTTATTCTGCTCACCTGCTGCTGAGGGTACAGGGGCTGATGGGAAGTGTAGGCCATGCTGTGAGGATACTGCTGCCCGTAACCATCATGTCCGTGCCTGGAGAGTAAAAACGTACAGACAAAATGTAAAACTGCATCTAAAAAAAAACGCACAAAACTACAAACTGAAGAACACTTTTAAACGCGCTTCCTCTCCCAGCCCTCCTCTCGCCTCTGGTGTTGGAATCTGCCGGCGGGGTACATGCCGGCCTCGTTTCCAGACGGACCCATGCTGTTCTGCCCTCCGGGGGGCGCCATGCCTCCTTCTGGCCCCATTACATGGTCCGGCCTGCAGGACGGGAAAAAAAAAAACAACACACGCACACAGGAAGTTCAAATAACTGGCACTTTGAATCGCTTGCGAAATTTCGAAATTCAGTCCTGTAAAAGGCGCAAGCAAGTTTTTTTATACTGACGTGGCTTTTTAAATAGTTACGGGAACCAAAGAGTTACAAGAAAAAGTAATGTTGCATGGTAAAACTGAACTATTTATACTTTTTGCACATTTTCCATATAATGAACACAAGGTCCTAACACATCACCATATAAGAATATGAAGGAGAGCTTCCTCACTGCAGTGGAACTAATGTGCTCACCGGGGAAGGACTACATAACACAGCGAGCCCTCGGGCTGCCTGACCAGTATCTCACCTCCGCTCGTAGCCGGGGCCGTAGGGGTACTGGGGTCTGGGGCCCATCCCCGTCAGGGGCCCAGAGGGCGGCCCGCGGGGGTACATGTCCTGCATGGCACCGCTGGGCATCTGACCGGGACCAAAGGCCTCACCGGGCCCTGGACCTGAAGAGGAACGGGTGAGGACACATCACTGCTCCGCTGTGATTTATTTTATTCATTAGCTTGTTTGTTTGTTTTTTTACTAATACACTACTTTTAATCGCCCGGAAGGAAGAGGATCTAAAAAACGGATCGAGGTTTTGGGAAATGCTGAGTGGTGATGTAATGTGTGTGCAATGTGAGAGCTAACAGGCCTTTAAGGAGACTGATGATGCCACAGCGGAGCTTCTGACCACCGGGGGGCAGCAGAGCACAGCACAGAGCCAGGACGCTGTTCACGCCACGCCACTGCTGGTGTCCTCACTGGAAACTGATCCTGGATCAGGTGTGCAGACAGACCAGCAGGGATCTGGGTCCTGAGTAGCGGGGTGGGGGTGGGGGGGGAACCCCAGTATCACCATATTTCATGGTATTGTTTATTAGCCGCTGAGTCCAGCTGATCTATATCAAACTTTAAACTAACTTCAAAGTGATGAGACTGAAACACGTCCAATATCAAACTAACTTCAACCTCGACTTGTGATTCCAGTTTTTCCCCTGAACGAACGATTCCCCTGAATCTGATCCCGGTGCATCAGGACGACATTTTCCTGTCTGCGTGCTGCGCTGTTGCTGCTTTCAGAGACCTTTCTTTGTTTCGCTGGTTGCTGCTCCAACAAAACAAGGCTGTAAAAGTTAAGAGGGGGACTCTTTTTCTGCAGTTACTGAAAAAGGATTTCCTGCAGAGTTTGTTTGGTGGCTCAGCGGGGCCAAATGATAAGTCGAAACTCTGTTTAACATGAACGCTGGGCCTCCACAGGAATGTTCACCCAACTTCTAAATTAACTTGAAGAGTTTGTTCAAAACACATTTGTGCCATTTCACACATTTCATCTCTGTTTAAAATGACTGCTGGAATAAAAACGGCGTTAATGTTTATTATTAGTCTTAAATGTCATCAGAAGCCAACATTTCATCCGTCAACAAAGTGACGCTTTGGGTTTTCCCTCCTCACCTTTCCTCGGTCCTCCGTATGGGTCTTTGTTGGCATCGTACTGCATCCTCATTGAGGGGTCTGTCGGGCCTCCTCCCTGCTGGTAGGGGGGGCCGCCGGGTCCCGGGCCTCGCTTGTTGTGGAAGGCTGGATCGCTGCCTTCAGAGAACGGGTCCTGGACGCTCACTCCCCCCATGTTCCTGAGAGACAAACCACAGCAGAAGGCGAGTATCACTCCCTCCGGGAAATAAACGACGCCATGGTTCTGGATACTGATGGATTTATCGCCTTCCTCATTCT
Source organism: Siniperca scherzeri (assembly GCA_027580175.1). NCBI lineage: Eukaryota > Metazoa > Chordata > Actinopteri > Centrarchiformes > Sinipercidae > Siniperca > Siniperca scherzeri. The sequence continues at coordinate 28,121,148 of CM050851.1, read as the reverse complement.
TTTCTCCGCTATCATCTTCACCGTCAAACTACAGTACGACGATGTGAAACATAAACACATTCACATATATTGCAAAAAAACTCTATACAAATACACAAACATGCTTCTCATACCTCGCTGGCTGCGTATAACCAAGAGGGAATGAAATGCCCCGATCAAAATACAAAAATGAAAAACATCTTTTCTTCTTTGCAACTTCTTTATAACTTTAAATCCACATGCAGAGATATTAACTTCTCACCTGTTGCACCTTTCAAAAATGTCCGTGTGTAACGCATATGTACTTTAGTTCCTACTTAACATAAGCACTCAATATGCATGAATTTATTTAAACAAACATAACAAAAACATGTTAAAACGACAGAAATAATATGCGTGGAAATTATAGAACATATTAATTGAAAGAAATATGTACGGCAGTTATAGTGAGGATGACATTTAAAAACAGTAAGACAGCATGCATGTGTTCTGCCAGTGAGATGCGGATACAGTGTCACACTGAACAGCTAATCCTAAAGTTTTTAAAATCAACATCTGCATGTGCAGCCGGGAGGCAGAAAACGCATCGCCACAATGTCACGAAAACTCATATCTGGACATTTTCAGTATCTAGCAATAAAGCTTTAATTCTAAATAATTAGAATGACTGTTTAGAGGTACATTTGTATGTGGCACTCAGCCTCATGTTTCCAAACCTTTTTTTTTTAAATTCATGCCACAAGTTGACGATCTGTCAGTTATAGCTAATGCTAGCTAACATAACGCATTGAATTCCAACTGCGACTAATGACGGCTAGTAGCAGTGATAACGCTAAGTACAAACCGTCAACAGGCAACGCGATACGAGCCAGTTTCTTCCTCACAAGTTTCTGTTCAAAACTATAAATATAGCGCTCTCACTAGGTTGCTAAATGCTAATAGCTAATTATGCACTTTGAACTGAAAGGGGGGTTTACTTCTTGCGACACTAAACACTCTCCGCGCATTAGGTTTGTGATTTGAGCAGTTTTGGGCACAAAAACTCACGTTGATTGTCTCAAACTCTCAGTCATTACAACAACCTGTCAACAATAATATTCTCTGCAACAGGCTCACCTTCAAAATCAGAAATGTTTTGTCCCTCTGGGTGTTGTCTCATCGCTGTTCATTTTAGAGGTGTGCCACAGGGCTCGATCACGGGGCCTCTACCATTAAGTTTATATGTGCTATTTTTAGGGGCCGTCAGCTTAGTCCCTTTAAATCTCTTACGAACGTCATATCTGAGATCAGTCTGTGGGTTTTGTATCTTCCTCAGACCGAACCACGATACAGCAGAGCGTGTGGTAATCAGAGAGACGGGACAAACACATAAAATTACTTTTCTCAAAATATCACATTTTAAGCTTTCAGCTGCACATTTTCAATCTAATAGAAGCCGATAAATCTGTTGGATCATTTCCACAGATCTCTGCTGCTGTGCTGGTGAGTAACTGCTGACTCAGCTTAGGATCTGAGCCCCTCCCCTACCTGTTTCCGGGCTGGGGGCCCATCTGGCTGTGCGGGGTGGAGGCGGGGGTCGGGGGCTTCAGGTCTCCGGGGGCCTCGGCCAGGGAGCTGCTGCTGGACTGAGGGGTGTTGGGGCCCTGCAGGGAGCCCGAGTTGGCTGCAGAGATACAGACCAGACAGAAAACCTGCTGAGAACAAGATTAACGTGTCATCATGTCGCGTCACACCGCAGTTCTTCAGACACAAGAGACGGGGGACCGAGACGAACTTCTGGACCAGACTGGTTATTTTAGCACTTGTGAGGACAAGTACCTTTTTTAATATTTGTGGGGTCCATTTTTTGGGGGACCAACAGCTTCCTGGAGACCAGCAGAGATCATAACTGCAATCTGTAACTGTGTAACAGATATATTTTACTCCATGTTGACTGTTTGTTTGCTTGGTGGTCGTCATATTTGAGTTACAATGCCCTTTTTATTGCACAAATAGGTATACATTATTATTATTATCGTAGAAAAGGTTTCAGTCGTGGTCGTCTGGACGCTGTTTTCAGAATCAAGACGTCTCGGCTCCCATCCGGAAGTCATTCTAAGTTGTGAAAATGGTCTGAGAACTCAGAAATGTAAGCTACTCTGTGTTGCTTAAGCCCCGCCCTCAGGGAGGAGTCTACCTGAGTATCTGTTGATTAGCTAGTTTCACCTGAAACTGACCTAATAGTTTCCATGATGGCCCAGTAATCAGTAATCAGGCCTGTTGTTTTCTGGCTGCACCTCCCTCATCACTGTTAAGTACCTGATTAGCATGTGATCGGCTTGACCACGGTGTTAATACACTGTGGTAAACTTTGGGCAGATTGAATCTCAGACCACCATTTCTGTTCAAAGAGGGGTTTTCTTTCTAAAGAAACCCCCTCTTTAAATAGAAAAACCCACAAAAAACCCACAGAAATAACTATATTGACAAATTAAAAAGTTTTGTTTTAAAAGAGCCTCCAGGAGATGCCAACGTAATTTGTTATTATAAATTTAATTTATTTTATTTAGATTAGTTTTCTCAGTATCAAATGGATGTCCTGTAAAATGTGGCGCGGGCAGAAGACCACGCCATTCTGGATCATGTGAGTGATTCACACCCCGACTCCGATCGTACTCGCTTCTTAATCCGTTCACAGATCCCTAAATCAATTTTCATACTTTGTTAATAAACCGTAGAAAAGGTTTCAGTCGTAGTCGTCTGGACGCTGTTTTCAGAAAAAAAGAAAACCCCTCTTTGAACAGAAATGGTGGTCTGAGATTCAACCTGCCCAAAGTTTACCACAGTGTATTAACACCGTGGTCAAGCCAATCACATGCTAATCAGGTACTTAACAGTGATGAGGGAGGTGCAGCCAGAAAACAACAGGCCTGATTACTGATTACTGGGCCATCATGGAGACTATTAGGTCAGTTTCAGGTGAAACTAGCTAATCAACAGATACTCAGGTAGACTCCTCCCTGAGGGCGGGGCTTAAGCAACACAGAGTAGCTTAAATTTCTGAGTTCTCAGACCATTTTCACAATTGAGATTGACTTCCGTATGGGAGCCGAACCGTCTTGATTCTGAAAACAGCGTCCAGACGACTACGACTGAAACCTTTTCTACGATAGAACAGTCCTGGACGAATGAGGGACGACACCGTCTTATTATTATTATTATTATTATTTTTGTAACTGTTGTCATTATTAGTTATTTATACCTAACGTGGTTATTACTATTATTATTGTTAATATTTGTTTGTATATTTGTCTTTTCGTGCCAATAAAAAGAGAGAGAGAGGGAGAGGGGGGCATTGTGGGAAATTAGGTCAGATTGAGGTCACTGATGTTTACATTCACGCTCTCCTCCCCGTCTGACAAACGAGTGTGTGTGTGTGTGTGTGTGTGTGTGTGTGTGTGTGTGTGTGTGAATTCACACAGTGAATCTGGAAGATTTCTGGCTTCGTCTTTCTGTTGGCGTCTGTGATGTAAATGTTCCTGACGGCTTCAGTCACAATGCCTGTTGATATCCGTCAGCTGGTCAGCAGAGGAAGTGATGTCACTGCTGGAAAGTAATGATACCAACGAAGAAGAGTGCTTCCTCAGCTCTCTCGCAGGCTGCATCAGTCATGGAGCTTAAAACCTGTTTTTTGGCTGAATGACCATCGTGAGCGACGGTCACCTCCTCTTCTGAGATAATCCACTCGTTCTGTTCATCTGACGACGTTCAGCTCAGGCTTCAGAAGCGTTCAAGCGTTTCAGAAGCGTTACAGAAGCGTTACAGAAGCGTTTTGGTGTTTCAGAAGCGTTCAAGCGTTTCAGAAGTATTACAGAAGTGTTTCAGAAGCGTTTCAGAAGCGTTCAAGCGTTTCAGAAACGTTACAGAAGCGTTTCAGAAGTGTTTCAGAAGCGTTTCAGAAGCGTTCAAGCGTTTCAGAAGTGTTTCAGAAGCGTTACAGAAGCGTTCAAGCGTTTCAGAAGTGTTTTGGTGTTACAGAAACGTTACAGAAGCATTTCAGAAGTGTTCCAGAAGTGTTTCAGAAGCGGTTCAGAAGCGTTACAGAAGCATTCAAGCGTTTCAGAAGCGTTCAAGCGTTTCAGAAGTGTTTCAGAGCGTTACAGAAGTGTTTCAGAAGTGTTTCAGAAGCGTTACAGAAGTGTTTCAGAGCGTTTCAGAAGTGTTTCAGAAGCGTTACAGAAGCGTTCCAGAAGCGTTCAAGCGTTTCAGAAGCGTTTCAAAAGCGTTACAGAAGTGTTTCCGAAGCGTTGCAGAAGCGTTGCAGAAGCGTTTCAGGTTGAAGTGACTCAAGTGTTTATTCAGACATCAGACCAACTCGTTAAACTGCCACATCTTTTACTTAACGAGGTGAATACATACAGTCATTGAAACACACTTGTCCTTTATGGAGACCACCTGTCTTTTGGTGACTTGTGAGGACCAACCTTTACAGTGGTCAGAAATGCCTGGGTCCCCCATTCACACATTCTTGTTGTAGTTGTGGGGTCCACCTTAATAAACTTGATTTTGTTGTGATTCCTCACCTGGGGAGGGTGGCTGGATCTTGGCCTGGAGTGACGGAGGTTTCTTGGTGTCTCCGGCGGGCCCCAGGGCCTCAGGTGGAGGCTCCTCTCCTCGCTCCACCTTACACTCGTAGGCGAACAGGTACTGGATGTACTGCTTCTTCAGAGAGCTGGCCGAGCTGCTGGACGTCCCCACGTTCAACTGGGACGACAACTCCCTCCACTTCTTATTCTTGTTCACCTGAGGAGGAGGAGGAGGAGGAGGAAGGATTTATGAAAACATGCTGCAGCACGAAGGCATTTATAAAAATGTAGACTGCGGTTAAAACATTATAACCTAAACGTTTCTTTCAGTTTGGTGTTTAGAATATACATATTGATCAAAAGACTAAAACTAGAGTTGCACAAGTAGACTAAAGGGTCTGACTGACGCCTCACCATGGCCAGGCCTCCGATCTCTCGGACAGCCAGGTAGAGTCTGCAGAGGTCCAGAGGTTTCTTTCCCACTGCGGGCAGGTTCGGGACGGGCGTCCCCCTCTCCTCCATGAAAGACAGGTACCGGTCCACCCACGGCCTCCTCTCCGGCTCAGAGCCCATCTCATAGAGCCGAGTGATCTTCTCGCCGGTCATGGTGGCCACGCTGGGCTTCTGGAGAGACCGAGACAAGGAGACCCCTGTCAGCTTCAGGTTTACAGATCAGAGCAGAGGAGGACTGCACAACACGACCAAAAAAACTCACCTCATCGCAGCCAGCACGGATTAAACAACCGTTTACCAGCCACACGAGGTTTGTCAGAGGGCGCGTGGCCTTTGAACGAAGGTCGTCGCAGCAGACTAACGCGCCACTCGCAATCCTCCAGAATCGGATTTAAAGCCGGTGGCAGACGCTCATTTTCCACCATATTAGTCACTTTAAAAGAACCGCTAAGCGATTTATTCGGCACAAACAGAAACACGTAGACGTAAAGGGTTCCGTTCACCTCCACCGTGTTAAGGTGGAGGCAGAAACCACAGACAGATATCTCAAAACTGTCTGACCGGAGAAATACAACCACAGGGACAGAACATGCTTGTATTAAAAATGTATATCTTTATCGCTATAAAACATTAACAACATCTGAAACGGCTTTGAAAAGGCTAAACTAGAACCTCCGTCATCTACATGTACAAACTGCGACTTCTGACTAAAAGAAAACGCTGTTTTATTCAACATAATGTAGCATTTTCAAGGTGGAAAAAAAACACGTTTTGCGTAACAAACCGAGATAATAAGCAGCCATGTTAATCAGTACTTTATAATCACGCTGAAGGGTACAGGGTCATTTCAGAAGTGTTTCACAGAGCTGCAGTCGGAAGAACGCTCAGAGGAAAATGCTCCTAAAAGGTGCACGAGAAACTTTAATTCAGACGTGTTTGATGTTTTCAAAGCTGTTCGTGTGGCTGGAAAACACGCCACAAGGCAGGTTTTTACGAGTCAGTACTGCGCAGGCCGACGCAACAGCTACATACGGTCACATCACGACGACACACACACAACAACGACGACGACAGTGCTACCCAACCTTTGTCATTTTAGTCAAATGCACTGCGCTCTCCTACCAGCACCGCGATCTGTTCATCCAAACACTCTGACGTCACTCCACTGCGAATTACTTTGAACATGTGATGCCTCCGGTGTTTTGTTCATATCAGGAGTAAGTTTGGTTAAAGGTCATAGTAGTATTCACAGTTCATAGTTTGTTTGTTTTTTAGCTCGCAGCTACCGGTGCCCAGTGGTTACAGTAAGTAAGAAACGCTGTTGGTTAGAAAACTGGTGCTGCTAATACTGCCAGGGTCACGGGTTCAATTCCTCCGGGACAAGCGGTTCAAGTTACATTTACAATACCAAGCTTACAGGTTCATTTCTACAGAGGTCCTTTTAGGATATAAATGCCGGAGGAGGTTGGGCAGCACTGTGGCCGACAGCCGGCACCGAAAACACAACCAGGGGATCGAACGCTGTGTTCGTCGCAGCTGACCGGAGCCGGACGCAGAAACCAGCTGTCTGAAACACAGTCGCAGCTCACACAGTGAGACTTTCTCATCAAAGCAGGTGTGTTAGGTTAGTTAGTTCATTCATTCAGAAAGTCTTTTCAAGCCCGCAGAGCGTCAAATTCCTTGAATTAAACCAATTTTCTATGATCCATAATTTCAGCCGGCAGAGGAAGTCTCTTAGTCAAACGCCGACCGCACAAAACCTTCACCCGGCGGCGGCTAACATGGATAAAATCCGCTATCACGGCACTTTTACACTGCGATGCCAATGCCCACATTTTCGCTTCAGTGCCCAGAGGATGCTTCGTTAGGCCTTGGACACGTTACAGGCTGATTTAAATGCGCTAATCAATTGGCAGTCATTGGCAAGCTAGAGAGCTAGCTAACGCTAACACATGTCAGAACACAACCGTCGAGGGCTCAGCAAGGTCTCCGTGTTCCCACCGCACGACTGTAAATAAAAGACATGGCAGCTCCCCAAAAAGTGACGCCAGAACATCTGGGTCGCCCCCTGGTGGCGGGCTGCAGTACAGGTCATAAGCCCCGCCCCCTCCCATGTCAGCGGATGGGACAAACTAAAAAACTCAAAGCGCACGCCAAATAAATGTTTCCCCAAAGGTGGTTTCTGTCCTTTTAGGCCGTTCTCATCTCGCTGATGTTTGTTCACGTGTTCGTTCCTGTAAGCACCTGCACTGTAGCAGCGAACACGCTGAGCGGATTTTAAATCAAGGAATCTGGATTTGAACTTGAACCTTTTTTTTTTTTTTTACATGAGAAAGTCTCACAGCAAGCATCAACACGGTGTACAGCATTTACAACAAAATATAGCAGCTTTCGGACAAGAAACAAGAACAATAAAAGATCAGACGCAAGCACCGGTGCTGCTCTGTCCAATGAAAACCTTGCATCTCCAAAAAGTCACATTTAGTAAAGCGCGTAAACTAGAGGAAACATTGATCGGGTTGGAGAGTACGGCACCCGAAATCCTGAGCTAAGCTAAGAGAGAGAGACTAAAAAGCGACAGAATCTGGAGTTACGAGGTTTTCACACATCAGCAGCAGACGTAGGGCTCTACGGTGACGAAAGAGCAGACGACCAAACATAGTTACAGTCAAAGTCATCGAAAAAGTAGCGCGATTTGACTTTTACACACCGCAGAACCCTCAAAACACACAAAAAAAACCCACACAAAAACACACAAAAACACGTGCTTTGCTTTGCACTTACGGGGCTGGTTGACGTCTTGGGCCAGGCGGGGCTGCTAACGCTATCGGTGTCCTCCCCGTGACAGGAGGACAGACTAGCTGAGCGGGGGGACATGGGGGAGGGGATGGGGGGCTTGGACAGACACTGAGAGCTGTAGCCGTCCTGTGATACAAAACACACACACACACACACAACAGAGCCACATGGTGAGGGGACGGCGGGACGGCCACGGACACATTTAAAAATAAAAACGAGAGTTTTGTTTTTTCAGCGTTTCGGAGGGCGAACACAGCTCGACACTCACAGAGCCGACGAGCAGAAGCTCAGGGGTGAAGCTTTGCTTCAGGCGTTAGCGTTAGCATTTAGCATTTAGCAGCTGGGAGCAAATGGACAGTCAGGTTAATGTTAAATCACACAGCGGACAGGAAGCAACCACCTGGTTAACAGCAGGTCATCTTCACGAATGATTCCTCTCTCAACGTAACGTACAAGCAAGTGCAGATTCTGACGTAACGGTCATTTAACACTTTATATCACATTCTGGACCTGATTAAAACAATCTCAAGTCATGTTAAGTAGTGACATCAAGAGTTTAAGGGGCTGTTGAGGGGGACGACTGGAAACAAAGGGGTTGTCCTGAAGTATGAGGAGTTTCCTTCTTTAATTTGGTTTATTTGACCAGATGAGACCAGATGCCAGCAGGGTTCAACTGAGAGTTTTCCCCTCTGCTTCAAACACCCCGGCCTCAGTCGACCCGCCAGGTTACTGTTATTTTGAGTTTCTCTCCATAAAATCTAGTTATCTGGGAAAATAGTGGAATTGTCAACTGAGCTTCTAGACTTTGAAGTTTCCAGCCTGTTCGCATTTTCCTGTTGTCTCACATCTGTTCTGAAGTCTCTCTGACAAGCTGACATGAAAACAAAAAAATAAAAAAACACACGTAACCGGCGGAGCGTCAAACTATGAGCAAACTGCTTCGGCACAAAACAAAAAGCAGCAGAAATTAGCAGCGACGCAGTCTCTCCGGAGCAACACGAAGCCCGAGCTGCTGTAGCTCCTCGACGAGCTGCAGACACAAAGCAGCCAGTTCTCATCAAGCGAACCCGAGTCAAAGCAGAGACGGAGACGCGAGTCGTCTCACGTAACCCCCGGCCGCCAGATCTGCATCCTACACAGATCCGTGATCAAGGCCGACTCTTCGCTATTGGATAATGAGGAGAGGGAAGTCAAAGGAGAGCAGCGAGGAGGAGAAGTCTGAGCGTTCAAAACTCTCCAGCTGCTGAGCTGAGAGTGAACTAAACAAGTGGGAAAAACAAGATAAAACAAAGCAGCAGCAGACGAAGGAATCTGAACAGAAGCTGCGTTGGAAGGAACTCTGGCTCATGTCGGCAGGAACTGGTTATTTTGGGTTTTCTGTAACTCTTCCAAACCAGCCAAACCCAGACGAAAAAATGACAGGTGTAACGAACACCAAGCTGCTGGAGACAAACTGATCAATACTGTCGACTGGAATGAGGACTGCCAGCTAGGAAGATACTAAATAAGCACCAGGGAATCATTTTCTTTGTGAAACGTCTCCTGGTTGGAACAAACAGACTGCGCTAAAAAGCTGACATGTCAGCCTGAGTTTCAGTTTTCTTCCACAAGTTGCCCACGAAATCTGACAGATGCCGTTTTCTGATTTTTAAAAACTCTGCGTTGTTTACATCCTCGTCGACATCCCTTTCTGGCCAGATTAACATAGAACGTGCGTTCCCCCAACTAGTTTGGTTCTAAGTTGATTTATTTAATAATATGCACCATGTAAGCGTATCAACTGAAATATTAAAAAAGGTGTGAAAGCTTTATTCTGACACTGCTTTAAGACAGGACATCAAGATTAGGTACAAATGCAGGACTCGCCTTGAGGCCTTTTCCATTTCGGTTTATATTAATCAGTTAATGAAATTACCACGTGCTAATTGTCACCTAGTGAACCTGGAGCCTTTGGGGCCCTGAGGGTCTGGGGCCCCGGGGTATTTGCCCCTTTTGCCTGCTGCGCTGTTAAGTTGAAAGCTGCGGAAGTGTCCACCCAAAAAATGGTAGGACGTACATATTCGTTAGACCTTAACGCAATTAAATTCGGTGAGAAACACTGAATGCAGGCAGAACAACAATGGAAACTCCACAGGGTGCCGTTAAACAACCTTTAATTCGTTCTGACTGACGTCATGTGTAGGGTTCCTGGCACATCGACAGTCGCATGTTCTTGCCAACTACAACGGCTGATAATCATGTTTAAAAGTTGTATCATCTGATCTGCGGCCGTAAGAAAATAGATAAACACGTGGAGAATACAAGCGAAGCTGCAATTTGATCACGACTCGGTGGTTGTGGCGGAGCCCGGAGGACAGACCTGAACTGGCGCTGTCTTGCTGAGACCCGCTGAGTCTTTAAATTGCCTCCCGTGGAGGAATTTTTTCTGCATCCCAGGAGAGGTTGGGAACGCGGCCATGCTCAAATTCTCCACTGCTGAGGCATCAGTGCCTGTTGTGGCAGCAACCCAAACCCCCCCCCGGGGACACCAGGAAGCTGTCGAGCTGAAGGCGGCCCATGGGACGCTTGAATCAGCAGAAAGGTAGCCTCTGCAGTTTCAGAAGCAAAAACTTTTTTGTTCTGGGAGGCCACGGAGAAGGACTTTCTGTCTGCTGGAAAGAGCTTCTGGCCAACAGCCGGACAACTCTACGAGTTGCTGGCCCAAACGAAGGAATTCAAGCGTCTTAGGAGCTTGTTTGTGAGTGACGACAAGACAACCTGGGTAGACTGTCGCCCTCAGGCTCGGCTCTCAATTTACCCGTCAATCTACATGCGAACCTTCACCTGCAGTCATGAGCTCTGGGTTCTGACCAACACAAGGAGACTGGACACAAGAACTCAAAAGTAGCTCCTTCAAAGGGTGTCTGGGTTTACCCTTAAAGGAGTTCAGAGGAGACTCTGAAAGGAGCCAGTTGAGGTGGTTTGTGCCTCCATGACGTCTCCCCGCGGAGGTTCGTGTCCAACAGGGAGGAGACTCCGGAGCAGACCCAGAACACACTGAAGGGATTGTTAACGTCTCAGGATCCATCAGCGGGACTTGGACGACGTGGATGGAAAAGAATGACTAACCCTAAAAATACTCTGTGACCAGGGGCCTGCATCATGGGCTGACTGGTGGATTTGATTCTACACAAGTATGAATGTCGGTGGAGGGTTTTAAGGCCGAAATAACTTTTCCACCCTGCATCTTTGCATGAAAGGTGCAAAACAATCCTGCCATTCAAAGATCAGCGCTGCAAAGATGCATCCTTGCATTCGGCTCAGCACACATGCATCTGTTAGAGCATGCCGGGAAGAGCAAAAACGGCGTCGTGAGAGCTGGCGTGAATGGCACGGCAAACGGCCGCTGTGACTGGTTAACAAAGCCAAAGGACACACCTTGGGTTTGGGTGGTTCGCTGGCAGGGCAGACGCCCTCTTTGCTGAGCTCAACCCTCTGCTTGGCGTCTGGGTGAGCACCCATCCCCTCTGCTGGCATCATCACGGGGCCTGAAAGATGAATCATCAGGTCATTTACAAAAGGCAACAGATCCACGTTTAAATGGTGGCTACGCAGCAGCCCAAGTATTCCAAAAATACTCCTAATCCGAACAGCGTTGGGATCTAAGGTCCTACCTGAGGATGGGGCGTTGTAGGGGGGTCCCTGCGGCGTCATCCTCCCAGAGTTACTGCCTGGTTGCTGGCTGTAGGGACCTCCAGGACCACCGGAGCCTCCGGGGCCCATTCCTCCCATTGGTGCCATGCCCAGGTAGCTTCCCTGCCTGGACGCCACAGAAGAAAAAGGGGTTTAATTATTATTATTATTATTATTATTATTATTATGTGATCAAAGTGGCGAGGTGGCAGCTTGCATGCAGGAGGTTACGTCGAGGAAGGCCATGAGGAATAAAGCGACTGTCTCCAGGACCCGTGCAGTTAGTGGAGACAAAGGCACAGCTGAAAACAGAAAAATAGGCCGATGCAGAGATTTCTTATGATCTGTTCTCGTCTTCTCGAGCTGGTGGAAACAGCTCAGTGGAGAGTCAGTGTCAGACGGTTGTCTTAGGTCCCCTGTACCATTTTGTTTGCTCGATTTTATGATTTAGCCGACGTGCAACCCAAAATTGAAAACCACGCGGACCGAACACGCCGGCAAACAAAGGTACGGTTGAAAGCTCCAGAACAGCTACTGAGCGGATCTTGTGCTGAGATTGTTTTGCTTTGACTGCTGTTTCCGAGATTATCACAATATTATTATAAGAATTAACTTCAATCTCAGCTTTTAAGCCAATTTTGACGACGAGAAGTCCTTTAAATGCTCAAAAAAAAAAAAATCTAAAACTGAAAGACAACTGGGCAACTCCATCTACTGAGGAAGATCGTGCGATATGATCAAAAGCTCCAGAACAGCTACTGAACAGACGCGTACGTGGCGAGACCGTTTCAACCACGTCTGCTGTCCGTTTCGGAGTGTATCCGGGCTCTTTCGGACTGCCACGCGGACCCTTGCGGACGTGGGCAGACTGCAACTGGATCGAGCTGTTGAGGGTTTCAGCTGACTGAGCATAAAGGAATCTTAAGCAGCTGTGGATAAAAAGAGAGTTAGCTTTATTTCCTGATGACGGCACATCAGCGACAGCAGCAGCCCCTGCATGAAGCCATGCGGGACCCGTCAGAGGACAGGTCTGGTTAGTAAAACATCCCATAACGTCTCTGTGTGCAGCAGAGCCTGACACATACTCACCACACAGCTTTATCTTTTTTTTTTTTATTGTGAGAATAAACCAAACATGTGCGAAGGCTGACTGGACGAGTTAAAAACTGACAAATATCAGTTAGTTTTTATGCTGACTGTCGCTTGTGGATACGGGTGTAACAGTACGCTATTCATTTTGTTCGTTTTTTCCGGCTTTACTAGAAACGTACTGAACCGTGACCTCAAAGCGGAGGTACGTACCAAACTGAGGGTTTTGTGTAACGTCACGCACCTGCTTCTGAAAGGCTACCTTTCACCTTTCACCATGGTCACGCCAATCACATGCTAATCAGGTACTTAACAGTGATGAGGGAGGTGCAGCCAGAAAACAACAGGCCTGATTACTGATTACTGGGCCATCATGGAAACTATTAGGTCAGTTTCAGGTGAAACTAGCTAATCAACAGATACTCAGGTAGACTCCTCCCTGAGGGCGGGGCTTATGTAACACAGAGTAGCTTAAATTTCTGAGTTCTCAGACCATTTTCACAATTGAGAATGACTTCCGGATGGGAGCCGAAACGTCTCGATTCTGAAAACAGCGTCCAGACGACTACGACTGAAACCTTTTCTACGATAGAACCGCTCCTGGACGAATGACGGACTGCACGCCGTCTTATTCTGAAAGGCTAGATTTTTGAGAAAGAGCACCGCGGCTGTTTCGTCCAGGGATTTTGGACGACGCACCAAACAACAGAGATGCTACTTCAATGAGGAACCACTTCAGGAAAAAACGCAGGGCTTCGTTGAAATGTTTCTGTATCTGTCAGGCTCTGGTACCAAACCTACCCATAATGCTCAGGGGCGGTATGCACGGTGGGTTGGGGCTGAGCATAGGTTTCCTGCTGGGAGTGGTGAGCAGGGTGAGGAGGAGGAGGAGGAGGAGGAGGAGGGTGAGAGGGGTGAAGGGTAGGAGAGAGGGCAGGTCGACCCCCGGGCCAGGACTGGCTGTGGAAGGCTGGGGAACAAGTGAAGGGAGGCCTGGAAGGATGGAGGGATGAGGGAGAAGCAACAAAAACTTTGGTTTGGTCCAAACTGTCGACTTTCTGCAGCTTCAAACAATAAAACATAAAATATTTAAAAAAAAGGTCAGATGCAAAACTAATGAGAGGATTTCTTTCTTTCACTCTTTGGGTTTTGATCGCTGGATCCGATTCCAGGTTGATAAAACAGCTGGATTCACTAAACTCCATATTAAATATTTGATCTCTCTCCTCACCGTTTTCTGATTGCAAAGATCAATGTACAAAACAATTAATTCCTTAAGTAACTACTTCTACTGTCGGTGGGCCCTTTAACAGATGTTGAAAATTAAACCTAAACAGATTTGATAAGAGATTCGGAAAGGATTCATTAATCACATTCGAATTACAAAGCATTTGTAAGGCCACACTTTGACTTTTAAATCAAAAACGAGAAACCACTTGATGCCTTAAAGTGAATCTGAGAGCTGAGCACCACGTTTCAGCTGCTGATGAAGACTGAAATGATCGAATTAAACCCAGAAGACAAACAATAACAGACACGAGTGTTTTCAAAAGTATAATGGGAATTTGGTTCCTTCTTGTAGTAAAAAGGTTTCTGTTCAGCGACAAACTGTCAAAACCTCAGATGCTGGAGCGTCCTTGAACAGTCTCTGCTCTTAACTACAACGCTAACAATTCAGTAACTTAAACCGTGAAATAAGACAGACCGAACGTGGACCGTGATGGATCAGCGCTCGGCCCAACGGCTGTCTGGAAGGAAGCAAATCAATCTGCAGACCGAAAACTGGAAATTGGTTTGTGATAACGTAGCAAACCGGCTGAAACGCGTAAAAACACGCTTTGGTCCTTCATCATTTCTATCCACAGCTGTACAGAGTGTAAACCGAATGTTACTTTTCAGCGTTTTTATGTTTAAGTGTTTTTCTCGACATGTTATGAATATTTAAACTTTCCTGGAACTCCTGTTTTGATTTTCCAGACTCTTCCAGACTCACCTGCCCTGAGCAGCTGCGGCAGAGGTCGAGGAGGAGTTGGCACTCGGCCCGGCGTTGGGGCCGACCTCAGGCAGTTTGCGGCTGGCGTTGGGCCCCGGAGGCCCCATGCCCTGCCCCGCGGGCTGTGGCATGCCGGGGGAGGTGGGGGCCATGGTGCTCCCTCCGGCGGGGTAAGGCCGCCCCCCGGGGCCGGGGCCGGGGCCGCGACCTGCTGGGGTGGACGGGCCTTGACCGTGCATGGGACTGCTGGCATTCAACCCCAGGCTGTTGGCTAAGCCGGGCCCCGGGCCAGGGCCGCAGTAGTTGGCACTGGGGGCCCCGCCATAGTGGGGGGGCCGAGGGTAGTTACCTAGAGAGGGTGAGGAGGGAACATTTTGCAAAAACAGTTTTTCTTTTGTAACTTTTTGTAAGTAAGTGTTTTTCCGTCCAGGTGACGGTGTATACCTGGGGGCCCGTACTGGCCATATGAGCCGCCCTGCTGGTAGGAGCCGTGGTGCATGGGTCCCCCCGGGGCTGGGTGAGGGGACATGGGTGGTGCTGACTGCTGGGGGCCAAACTGAGGCCCCTGAGTGCTACACTGCATGGAGGGAGGGAAACCTGAAGAAAAGACAAAGACAAGGGAGGAGGAGGTAAGAGACTGATGTGTTTAGCCTAGCTTAGCACAAAGACTGGAAGCAGGTGGAAACTGCTAGCCTAGCGCCTTTCAAACAACTCCAAAGCTGTATGATTTGCATGCTAGTCGGTCCAGATCTCAACAACCGTTGGATGGACTGACGTGACATTTTGGACAGACATTCACGCTCCCCAGAGGACGACTCCTAATGACTTTGGTGATCCTCCAACTTTTCCTTTAGCGCCACCATGAGGTCGACATGGCTTGTGGCTTTCAGTGAAATAAATGCCTGTCAGAGCTGCTAGCATGGCTGCAGCTCAGAGATCAAGAGACAAAAACACAAAGCAAATCCAAAGCGTGGCGCTTCTGAAGTGAGATGATGATGATGACAAAATGAACAATTCATTCACAACGCTCTGTCGTACTGACGAGTCAGTCGTACCTCTGTCCTGAGTCATGGCAGAGGGATGAGGGCCGACATCGGATCCAGGACCAGAGACCTGAGGGGTCATCTGAGAGCCTGAGAGGGAGACAGAGAGAGTGTTGGGTCTGAGTCTGTGTGGTGGTCTCGTTTTATAACATGGCTCCAGGAGTTTGAGACAGGAAGTCGCAGCGTCGTCCTACCTGGTCCGCTGGTGGCAGGGGACAGAGGTCCAGATCGTGATTGGCTGCTGGACCCAGCGGGGGATGGCGAGGGGGACGGGGAGGGCCCGCTGCGAGCTGGCGGGGGGAGTCGAGGTGAGACGTGGGGGGAGAAAGGAGAACGGGTGGGGGTCCCCTGGTCGCCCTGAGCGCTGCCGGAGCCCGACGCCCCTGAACTCACCGCCGCCTCGGTGCCGGTGGGCAGGTCATCGATGGAGCCGGACAAATCCTGAAACACAGAGGAGACACACGTCAACACAGCTGCTGCTTTTATCTGGATTTTACTCTTTTAGCTATGAATCTCGCCGACATTTTGTGGAGATGAATTCTATTTTGGATTGAAACAATTTTTAAAAAAATATTTTGATTCTTCCGTTGGTTCAGGTAGTGCGGTGGTTTGTTTTTGTTCCCAGCGGGACGAGTCGCTCGATGAAACATCACGGATGCAGCTCAGCGCACGATGTCAACGACACGCTTACAGGAGTATCGTAGAAAAGGTTTCAGTCGTAGTCGTCTGGACGCTGTTTTCAGAATCAAGACGTTTCGGCTCCCATCCGGAAGTCATTCTCAATTGTGAAGAAATGGGACGGGAACTAGAAATTTAAGCTACTCTGTGTTGTTTAAGCCCCGCCCTCAGGAAGGAGTCTACCTGAGTATCTGTTAATAGCTAGTTTCACCTGAAACTGACCTAATAGTTTCCATGATGGCCCAGTAATCAGTAATCAGGCCTGTTGTTTTCTGGCTGCACCTCCCTCATCACTGTTAAGTACCTGATTAGCATGTGATCGGCTTGACCACGGTGTTAATACACTGTGGTAAACTTTGGGCAGGTTGAATCTCAGACCACCATTTCTGTTCAAAGAGGGTTTTCTTTTTTCACAAAAATGGCTTCTTTGACTCGTCTTTCAAACCAACTCTTCTCTCTACTTAGAATCTTCACCTCGCTGTCTTCAAATGTGCGGTTTGTAGCTTTTAGATGCAACGCACGGCGCCTGCGATCCCGAGTTAGCGTGTCGTCTGTGCTGATAAAGTCTTCTGTGAAGCGGCTGTTTGGTCTCACCTATGTACCGTTCTTTGCAGTTTTCCTCACTGCACTGAATGGAGTAAACTACATCGCTCTGTTTCTGTGTGGCCATCTTGTCCTTAGGGTGAACGAGTTTCTGTCTTAAAGTGTTGCCTGGTTTAAAGAAAACAGGAACATCGTGCTGTCTAAAGATCCTTTGTAGTTTTTCAGACAGTCCAGATACATAAGGGATGGAGACACCGTTCCTTCTTGGTCCGACCAGAACCGACAGAACCAAGAGGAAACTCGGATTCTTAATCTACGTCAGACTGAATCTCAGAAAGCGCCGACTCAGCGATTCGCTGTTGAGTTTGGTGCAGAAGAAGAACAAAGAGCAGCCGAGTGAGCTGCTTCTGACCCGACTGAAGTGCTGTTGATGTGTTCTCGACCCCTTTTCTCTTCCTCGAGTTAAGATATAAATGTGTGACGGAGCCAGTCACTGGCTGTTACCTGGTGGATCACAGTACAAAATCAAAACAGAGCAAGCCTTCCAGTATTTTCCCAGGTTTCTACCCTCAGCAGATCGATCTGCGGCAGCTGACGCTTCACACCGAACAAAACTTAACAGCAGGACTAGAGATCATGTATCCATCCTCCAG
This sequence comes from Siniperca scherzeri, assembly GCA_027580175.1. Classification (NCBI taxonomy): domain Eukaryota; kingdom Metazoa; phylum Chordata; class Actinopteri; order Centrarchiformes; family Sinipercidae; genus Siniperca; species Siniperca scherzeri. Next base: position 28,103,681 of record CM050851.1, on the reverse strand, counting down.
CCACCGGAGGCAGCACCGAGCGCTCTGCTGCTGAGAGCAGCTCCATGTATCCATCCTCCAGCCATCTTTGACTTTACATGGGCGGTAACGGAGGTGGGAGAGCGAGGAAGAGGAAGGAAAGAAGAGGGGAGAAGACCAAACTGACGGGAAAGAAAAGAAAGAAGGAGGGAGGAGAGGAGGAGAGGAAGGAGGAGAGGAAGGAGGAGGAGGAGAGGAAGAGGAGGAGAGGAGGAGAGGAGAGGAAGGAGGAGAGGAAGAAGGAGGAAGGAGGAGAGGAAGAAGGAGAGGAAGGAGGGAGGAAGAAGGAGGAAGGAGGAGGAGGAGGAGGAGGAGAGGAGAGGAGAGGAAGAAGGAGAGGAAGGAGGGAGGAGGGAGGAGGAGAGGAAGGATAGACGGAGGGAACGAAAGGAGGAGAGGAAGGAGGAGAGGAAGAGGGAGGAGGAGAGGAAGAAGGAGAGGAAGGAGGAGAGGAAGAAGGAGAGGAAGGAGGAGGAAGGAAGGAGGAAGGAGGAAGGAGGAGAGGAGAGGAGGAGGAGAGGAGGAAGGAGGAGGAGGAGGAGAGGAGGAGGAAGGAGGGAGGAGGAGAGGAGAGGAAGGAGGAGAGGAGGGAGGAAGGAGGAGAGGAAGGAGGGAGGAGGAGAGGAGAGGAAGGAGGAGGAGAGGAGGGAAGGAGGAGAGGAAGGAGGAAGAAGGAGGAAGGAGGAGGAGGAGAGGAAGGATAGACGGAGGGAACGAAAGGAGGAGAGGAAGGAGGAGAGGAAGAGGGAGGAAGGAGAGGAGAGGAGGAAGGAGGAGAGGAGGGAGGAAGGAGGAGAGGAAGGAGGAGAGGAAGGAGGAAGGAGGGAGAAGGAGAGGAAGGAGGAGAGGAAGGAGGAGGAGAGGAGGAGAGGAGGAGGAGAGGAGGAGGAGAGGAAGAGGGAGGAGAGGAGGAGAGGAGGGAGGAAGGAGGAGAGGAAGGAGGAAGGAGGGAGGAGGAGAGGAAGAGGGAGGAGAGGAGGAGAGGAGGGAGGAAGGAGGAGAGGAAGGAGGAAGGAGGGAGGAGGAGAGGAAGGAGGAGAGGAAGGAGGAAGGAGGAGGAGGAGGAAGGAGGAGAGGAAGGAGGAAGGAGGAGGAAGGAGGAAGGAGGAGGAGGAGAGGAAGGAGGAGAGGAAGGAGGAGGAGGAGAGGAAGGAGGAGGGGAGAAGCACTGCACTGAAATCTCCCATCTGCCCCTGGGTCTCGGTCCAGCCAATCACAGCGTAGCAACCCATCCTCCCTCCCTCCCTCCGCCCCTTGCCAACAGCTCAGCCAATCAGGTGCTGCGCTGCCTCACACACACACACACACACACACACACTCCTGGTGTGTGTTCTAATTATAAAGAGTGAGATGCAGAGAGAGAGTGTTTGTCTGCAGCCTCGCTCGACCTTCCTCTCCTCCTCTTCTTCTCTTCCTTCACCTCTTCCTCGCCTCCTGATGTCTTTCTCCTCCTCTTCCCACCTTCACCTCCTCCTTTTCTCCCTCCTTGACTTCCTTGCCTCATTCTGGCCTCCTCATCTTCCTCCACTTTATGTCCTCCTCCTCCTCCTCCCTTCCTGCTTTCTCCCCTCTTCCCTCATCTTCCTCCTCCCCTCTCAACTCCCCCCCCCCCTTTTGTTTTATTTATATCTGTTTTATATTTCATATCTGTTGCGTTTCATTTCTTCAGTGAACTCGATGAAACGCTGAACAAAGTGACGCGTTGTGCCGAGTGTTTCCGAACAGCAGCGCGGCGGCGGCGCCGGGTCGAACCGCGAAAAGGGATCGAAGCTTCACCTTACTGACACTAAAAGAGACGATGAGAAACAGTCAGCAAAAACAAACCAACAGCCAATTAGAGTTCAGCCTCGCCGGCTGTTTAAACCACAGGAAATAAAATACGACAGGCAGAAGTGAACGCGATGGACTCCGGAGTCATTAGCGAGTCTGGGAGGCCTTCGGGTGCAGCCGATTTCTGCTGAATCCTTTTTTTTTTTTTTTTTTATATATTTATATTTATATTCGCTTCCTGCAACGGAGCCGTCTCCCCTCCGCCCGTCGCCATGGCAACTGCATCAGCACCCTGACTTCAAAAAGGAGGCTCCGAAGAGAAAAGGGAGGAGAGGAGGAGAGGAGAGAAGCAGGCCAACAGAGAGAGGAGAAAGAGAGAAAGGGATGATGATGGAGGAGGAGGAGGAAGAGTAAAGAGACGGAGGGAGGCGGAGACAGAGAGGTGGATGGAGGGATGGAAAAGAGAACTAGAGGAGGAGAAGCGGGGAGGGAAACAGCAGTCAGAGCGTCGCTGCTGAAGGCGATTTCGTTGGGTTTTCTAACAGCGTGAAGCGTCTGCAGTCGGATGTGGCGGCGATGCGTGAGGTTCTGCCGGCGGCCCTCGCGTTTCCTGACCGCTGATCTCGTCCTCGCCCGAGCAGACGGACTCAGGTGTTCCCCACAGCTCCAGCACTGGGCCTCTATCATTATTATCATTATTATTATTATTGTATATTAACATATGATACAGGACTGTTTATTCTTACATATTCAAAATCTTACGTTGTCTGCTTACACTGGAAGCTTCAAACTGTCACTAAATGTTATTGTCATTAAATCTCACGTTCAGACCCAAACCAGCAGTGAAGCAACAGGTAACAGGTGTGTGTGTGTGTGTGTGTGTGTGTGTGTGTGTGTGTGTGTGAATCACAGCCTGATGGATCTTCTTCCTCCGTCGTTGTCCAGAAACTATTAAAATCATCAGTGAGCCGCTCTGCTGCACTGGCTGACATGTTCCTTCATCACCACGAACACACACACTGTAGTTTATTCTGACTCAGCCCCACACACACCGTCCTGCTGCCCCAAACACTCACTACAGCACCACATGTGGATTCATCCGCCGCTGGAAATAGTCCCCGACAGACGCACTGTTTCCTCCTGTTGGTCTGATAGAAACTCCAGCGAGCAGCTGTTTGAGGAAACTACGGAGGCTTTTTAAAACAGGAAACTGTATTTCTGTGAGGAGTTTTGTTTTCTTCTACCTGCTCTCATCATACGAGCAAACGACCACATCCAAACTGCTGTTAACTTTTAAAAATAAAAGCGTGTAGACACGCGGAGACATTTCTCTACTTCGTTATATTTGTTCAGTCAGACGAAGACCTTCATCAAGACCGTTTAACTGCCAGTTATCTTTCGTATTGCGGGACCGAAGACGTCTTGTAACAATGAACTAATAATAAATATATATTAACCAAGGTAACAAACATTTTTGATGAAAATGACCCAGATCTGTATTTGGGACTACGACGTTTCTAAACCTCTACCAAACCTTTGGCGTGTCTCTACTGTCCGACACGGATAACATCAGCACAGAGCGTGATAGCACGGGCCTGGCAGCTTCAGGTCGCAGTAGTTTTAACATTTCAATGACTGGATTTCAGCCGGAAGCAGCTCCGAGCCGCATCTCGGCCAAGACGTCTAAAAACTGCCGTTTGGTCGAGTTCGCTTGTTAATCGGCAACTTTTCTCGATTAATCGTTAAAGTCACATTTTAAGCAACAAACGCCCCAAAATACACAGCCTCTCAAACGTGCAAATGTTCTAGTTTTCTCGATGACGGTGAACCGGACACTTTCGGGTTTTGGACAGCCGGTTTGGTAAATAGTTGTTTGGTTAACTGGACTCCAGGACATTGTGATGAGCAGTTTACACCAACAGATTAATTGATGATGCGGCCTGAGACGTCTTTTGACCTGCAAATCACAATATTTATCCGACTAAATGACGACGAATTCATTAGGACTTACCTTAGGGAGCCTGACAGCCTTTTCTCTGGGTTCAGCGGAACCACGAGCACTTGTTTTAAGGGTCTTTTAAAATGTGAACTGCAGTTCAGTCGGGGTTCACGAGGAGCGTCAGGCGCTGAGAGCGCGATACCTGCCGGGTTCAGCTCCAGAGAAAGGAGGGCGCCGTCATTATCCACAACAACGGCGAGCTGCAGGACAATCGGAGCCTGCAGACAGCAGGGAGGTCTGAAACACGTGCAGTCTGCAGCACGGCCGCTGAGCCTGACACAACAAACTACTGCTCGTTTCATGTAATCGAGCTCCATCTGTTGGCCTCCGCTCTTTACGATCGGAGCCGGGACAGGAAGTCAGACCTCACGGCCGCTTCAGCCCACAACTCACTGTTACGGGACTTTTTGAACCCAACGGGTTTGTAAACACGGTTTGGTGACCCGAGGAAGAAAACAGATGAACACTGTCCTGTGAGGGATTTCAAAATAAAACCCCTTCCCCTCCAGAAAAATCCAGACAACTGTTGCCTGCTCCTCGCCAACGATCTTTCGCGGTTGTTTCCACAGCAACGGCGGCTATCCCCGTCTTCAGTTCGAAGCCCTCGTGCGGTCATCTGCGGCTCCTACTGGCCACTCAGCAAAGTCAGTCAACGCCTCCAACACGAGCCACAACTCGACGCGGACGACTTCGCCCCCCCCCCCCATGCATAGCCAGCCAATCACGGGCTTCGGTAGGGACGACTGACAGGTTTATCGGCGTATGGAAAGGCAGGTTTACCGTTCGTACCTTTTCATACATTTGCGGAGGCCATTTTCTTTGGTTTTTACCAGAATATCTGGTGATTCGCAGCTGTGACTGCCTCCAGCATCATCCCCGAGTCTCTGAACGGCTTTCGGCTGTGTTCAGACTTACCGGCAGGCTGGACGGCCTCTCCTGTTGGCTCAGGCTCATCTCCTCGTGGTTTGGTTTCCCAGGAGTCATAGCAGCAGACTGGCCCCGCCCCCCGTACGCCTCCTGCGGCACCTCCTGCATCGAGACAGACGAAGTCACAAAAGTTCAGACCACGAAACTGCGATTTTAATACAGGAGCCGTTTTAGACAGCGCTGAACGGGATTTTAGTGAAATCTAAATCGGGGGGGCGCCAGTTTTGTCCCCAGCTGGAGAAGCCGTCGACTGGTGCGTATTCCAGGAAGAAGTAGTCAGAAAACACACACTCAGAGTTAATTAAGGCCGTCTCCGGGGAAATCCTACTTTATATCACCGTGACCTCACACACACCTGACACCTGTATACTGATTACATTAGGCTGAGCTGCCTGTTAAATGTTAGTTTCCTGTCTGCAGCGAATAAACTCTGACTGTGAGGCGACACTGAGGGCTTAAAGCTTCACAGTGGTGAGCCTCAGAGGGGTCGACTAAAAGGTCAGCTGCTCTTCAGTCCTGATTACCTCAACAACAACATACAGCCGGGCTTCTCTCAAATCAACAGACTCTTGAAGTGCAGTTCCTGTACAACAAGGATCATCATCATTTCATTCAGGGCGCTCCGCTGGCTGAAGGAGGAGATAAAAATCAGACGGAGGTCAGGACTTCCCCTTCTCCTCCTCACTTCACTGCCGATGGAAAACAAACTGACGCCATCAACACACTGAAACTCTCAGATTGTTTAACTGATCTGCTCAGTCCGACTAAATGCTCAGGGAGAGGTTTCCTTTTCCTGCCGAAGTTTGTGTCTTCAGTTTGATTCTCTTTCAGTCTTATAGTCCCAGTTCGCTGGGAACCAAAACCACGTCAGTCACGTCCAGTCTGCTGAACTGCAACATGAAACATAACCGCCAGTTCGGCGGCTAACTGGTCGTTTGAGCTACATGCTAACATGCGGATGTGTGGCAGGAGGGGGGCGAGTTGTTTCAGTCCAGTTTGATGTGTTTAAAGGTTGTTCACGCAGCGAAACACTGCAGGCTGCTCTCATACTCAGGCAGGAGTTTACAACTCTGGAAAGTTATCACAGCGACAGCTATTCTATCTTTCATCAGGACGATGGTGAGATAAACAGTAGAAACACGGTGTTCGCGTTACAAAGCACTCCACAAGGAAGGTGCGCTTGCACGTATTTGATTGGCCAATGCGGCATCTTGCCGGATGACGTTGCATTGCAGCAAAAGTTGAGGCTCGTTCAACTTTTCTGCCGGAGCGCTCTAGCATTAGCTAGTTAGCATTAAACACAGAGCGCAGCTGAGGCTGATGGGAGCGCCATCAGCTCTGCAGGTCAGAAACCAAAGCGTCGGACGCGTTAACGTGTCGACCTGATGGTGGCGCTAGACGGAAAGTCAGAGGATCAGCAGAGTTATTACAGTTCATCCTGAGGGGAGCGTGAACGATGAAGCACGCAGTCTGGACCGACAGACATTTCAATTGGTTGCTTCACAACACAGATCCGCCTTTTCTTCCGTCAACACAACTTTATTAACAAAGACGGCGTCGTCCCTCTTTCGTCCAGGAGTGCTCCATCGTAGAAAAGATGGGACGGGAACTCAGAAATTTAAGCTACTCTGTGTTGCTTAAGCCCCGCCCTCAGGGAGGAGTCTACCTGAGTATCTGTTGATTAGCTAGTTTCACCTGAAACTGACCTAATAGTTTCCATGATGGCCCAGTAATCAGTAATCAGGCCTGTTGTTTTCTGGCTGCACCTCCCTCATCACTGTTAAGTACCTGATTAGCATGTGATTGGCTTGACCACGGTGTTAATACACTGTGGTAAACTTTGGGCAGATTGAATCTCAGACCACCATTTCTGTTCAAAGAGGGGTTTTCTTTTTTCTGAAAACAGCGTCCAGACGACTACGACTGAAACCTTTTCTACGGTTTATTAACAAAGTATGAAAATTGATTTAGGGATCTGTGAACGGATTAAGAAGCGAGTACGATCGGAGTCGGGGTGTGAATCACTCACATGATCCAGAATGGCGTGGTCTTCTGCCCGCGCCACATTTTACAGGATGATCCATTTGATACTGAGAAAACTAATCTAAATAAAATAAATTAAATTTATAATAACAAATTATGTTGGCAACTCCTGGTGGCTCTTTTAAAACAAAACTTTTTAATTTGTCAATATAGTTATTTCTGTGGGTTTTTTGCCCTCAAATTATTCAGCCTGAAACAAAGTCAGAGTTTCTTGCTCGTTTTAAAAAGATGTTGGGAGACAAAACGCCTCGTAAAGACATTTTCCACACACAGTCGGAGTCTCGGCCTCGCTGGAGCTTCGCTACGAAGCAAGAGAAGCCGATGGCCTCACCAGCAGAAACTGCGACCGAGCCGTTTCCCCTCTGAAACCCGGCGAGAGAGGACGAAGATCAGAGCTGCGAGGACTCGCCGACCGGAAAACAACTTCAGCTGGAGTCTGAATGTCTTACAAGTCATCCAGTAGCGGCCTTTGTTTACCTGCATTTGAATAAGAAAGCCTGCTTGTTCTTGTCTCTTTCACAGTCTTATTTCACATTATTAGGCTTTTATTGAAACATCTGTAGGAAGCGTTTGCGTTGAAACCAGAACAGGAGCTCTCGGACACATCTGACAGTTCTGTGCTTTGAGTCGTACCTGTTGCGGCAGTGGGCGGGGCTGCATGTACGGCGGCTGGCTCGGGGCGGCGGGCTGCTGCTGTGGAGGGCTGAAGTACGGCGGCTGACCCGGCTGACAGTAACCGCCCACGCTCTGCTGCTGCTGCTGCTGACTGTACTGAGATCCCATCTGAGGACACAGAGAAACAAAAAAACATCAGGAAAGTTAAGCGTCGCCCCCTGCTGGCCGCTGACGTACTGCAGCCGGGTTTCCCTCCTGATGGAGCGCTAACTTTAACCGTATTTCGAGAGAATCCGCGAAAGAAAATGCAAATGAACGCGCGTTTCCATCCACTACCGTTTTGCGAATATTAAGAGATGGTTCGTCGAGATAAACGGGCGGAGCTAATTCTCCAGTCGGTGAAAAGGCTTTGAAAAATACGGCAAACAAGCTGGTGTTTGGATAACTGCTGACGTCACGAAGCCCGAAGAGCTGAGGGCATCAGATGTGTGTGGAGCGATGAGGAGGCTGTAACCTTCCTCACAGTAACACATGAAGCCATGAAGCTAACAGAAGCGTCATGTTTCCCATCGTCTGAGCGTTTAATGACGTCGTCATTAACGGCAGGTGAGGAAACTGAAAACACAATCTGCCGCGTTTTGGTCCAAATGACACAACAAGGTGTTTTGAATTCACGACCTAGTCACGCCTCTGGCTGGCTTCTTCGCCACGGCAACCGCAGCTGAGGCTCGTGGGGATTGTAGGATTTAGAGCCGTCCGTCACGCCAAAAGGACAAAACGTGATTTTCAGAAGTGAAGATGAAATAATTAACGCTGGCGGTCAGAACATAAACCTATAGGACGGTCACCTTATCCGGGAGAGCGGAGCGTCTACGTTCAGTAACTACAGAGCCATCGTGAGACAATATCTGCCATTAACATCCATCTGTTGATGCACCATTCAGGGTCTACAGGACTGTGTTCAGTTGGAAAAGTACTTCCTACTTTCTAAGTGTTGTTCCTCAGTCTGGTTTCCACTCTGCTGTGCTCCTAGAAAGTGACCAATATATTTAATAATCTGAGTTCTCTGACTGCAGTAAACCTCCGTGATATAATACTCATGGTTTCATCGTGTACCGTCCGAGTGTGGGGATAACGCATATATCCGGGCCAAGACTTCCTCTTCCGCGCGCCGCTCGGCTGTCGTCTGACGCTGATCTGAATGCAGATAAATTAAAAAAAGGTTCATGGCCGAAGGGATCTGAGATCACATTTCAGCCTTCACACGCAGAATCAGTTTGCTGAGATTAAAAAGACAACTGACAGAAGCGGTGAATGACCCGTCTGCTCTCACGGAAAGGGTTTTGTTACTCAGACTTATACGAGACGACGACTGAGTCGTGCGTGTTTAGCCGTTGTGCTGCTGCAGCCTGGAAAGGCTGCTTTACTGAAGCTAACTGGTCAAATTAAACCTCTACATTAACATTTTAATTCCACCTTAAAGAAAGGCGCACAGACCGGCTGAGATTAAATCAGGAAATGAAATGTATTCCAACACTTTCTCCTCAGAGCGACTTCCCCCCTGAAAGCACATCCTCTCCTCCGGAATAAAAACGCCACGAAATGCAATAAGACGCAACCTCGCTGCAATCTGTGGGACGAGGGGCTCCGAGCGGCTGCCGCAGGGCCCGAGGATTACCCCCGCCTTCCTCCCGCATGTACTCACACTCTCAGCCGTGACTGGTTCGCATCGACGGCGCCGAGCAGGGGCAACCGCGGTGCAACATCAGTGCGGTGATGTAATCAGACTGACACACTGTGTGGGAAACATCAGAGAGCAGAAGTGAGACCGGCGCCGCCTCGATCGGGTCACCGGACAGGAGACTAACCCTGGAACGACGTGAAACCAGCAGCACGTACACAGTTCGAAGACGTATTCTTAACTTGAGCAACCAAAAACACGATCTACAGGCCGATGATGAAAACAATCATTACTCCCAGCCTTTGCGTCACACTCGCCGATATCTGGATCGATCCAACGCGCGGCGTCATGTGACGACACGTGAGCTCACTTCTACAAGTTAAACCGGAAATCTCGAGGAGCAGTTCCACATTTTGGGGATTTGAGTTTCACGTCGGTGTTTAGCTCGGAGCTGGAGTCAGTTCCTTCCGGGACGTTTTTCGCACGTCGCCTTATTTATTTATATATTGCGATGTAGTTTAGTTTCAGGACGCGTGTCGAAGTACAGGAATAACGTCTGGTCGGGCTGTGAACTGAGTATTACAGGACTTTATTTTCGTCCGACCACAAGTGAATTTTTATTTGACTTACTCATCTTTAAAACATTTGTTTATTAAGTTTTACACACTGCTCTTGACCATGAAAGGAGATATGTAATTCAAAATGTCTTTTAATTGACTTTAATGGAGACAAACCTCTGCAGGTCGTCGAAAGCGCACTTTTATTGTAAAACTGTGGTCACTGAAAAAGAACAATTTTCTGCCCAAAGGAACTAAGAAATAATATAAATATATATATATATATATATATATATATATATATATATATATATATATCAGCTCATTGTCAGTCAGTCCGGTCTCGTCTGCTGTGAGACGCCGGAGACAACCAACAGATACGACGACGGGACGGTTTCATTTTAAAAATAATATTAAAAGATTTTTGGTTTACATCATATTTCTCAGTCGTATTCCTAACCTTGAAAACGGTTCAAATTACTAGTCTGCCCGTTATTCTCTCCATTAATCGCTGGAGACGATCGACTAATCGACCGTTTCAGCTCCGGCCGATATTGGTTCACTACAAATATAATATGCTTTACAAACGTGTGGTTTTATATTTTAAATTTATAATACTGTAGTTTCCAGTGAAGTTATCTGTTCAAAGCGTGCTGCCGCGTTTACTTTCACGGTCATCTCTGAGAACAGAGCTCAGCCTGCAGACATTCAGACATACTTGTTTGGGACATACTGATCGTGCAGGTGGACAGCGGCGAGACGGACGTTTTAATACTTTTATTAATATGAAATATAAAAATTATTTTCTCCACCCTGAAGACTTGCCTCCACTGGGAATCAAACTCCCAGCATTTTGGTTCCGGCTACAGCAGCCAAACGCTAAACAGAACTCGTTTAGTGTCCTTGTATGTGACGTATCAGAGGCAGCATCGGTCGCCCGGCCCGACCCGGCCTGACCCGACGGTTTCACGGACAAACGACCAACAAGTGAAACGGTGCCAGCTTCAGTGAGGCAGGAAACCCAAACTACTTCCGCCGCTTCACCAGACAACGAGCCAAAACTCTTCCTGAACGCTGAAATCATCCGGCGCGAGGGGCTCTATTACTGTACGCCACCGAGGCGTCTGGCCCGGGACGGACCTGCTGCGACCGCGTTACCGTCCGCCGTGTGTTGCGTTCAGAACAGAATCTCCAGGCTGTTCTTCGGTCGCAGAATCAAAGTCCATTTCCAGTTTCCACCGATAAACCAAACACACAGCCTAAAGTGTGACAAACAAACCTTTAGGAGCCCCCCGCCGTCAAAAACCCGTCGCCCTTCTGGCGACACCTGGCGACACCTGGCGACACCGGTGACCCTGCTACCTGTGTACCGGAGCCCTAGCTACCAGCGCAGCGACGCCCGGTGTACACACAGTGAATAACAATTTAATCGCGGCTTTTCCAGCAACATTTTCGGCTCCTACAGACAGAATCTGCCTCAGAGAGCATCGTGAGATCCAAACACCAGCAGCGGGAGAAACGCAGAGGAAATGTAGCTTCAAAGAGCGCCCCCTACCTGTTGCTGAGGGTACTGCATCCCAGCCATCCCCATCTGCCCTCTGCTGGCCATTCCCATCGGGTATCTGTGGGGGGACGGGGCGCCGTAGGGCTGGCCAGAGTAGGGCGCCCCCTGCTGCTGCTGGGAGTACGGGTTGGCGCTCATACCGTAGAGCTGAGAGCGCTTCATCGCCATCGGGTCCGAGGGCGGCACCTGGAGGAGAGAGACGATTGGTTGATGAGACATTTTCAACTTCGGCCCTCTGCGGGTTCACTGCGAACTTAAAAAAGTCTTTTGTCAAAGTTTCAAAAGGTTAGGAGGAACTTTTAAACCAACATGGACGAGAAGTTTTTAAAGCCAAGAAAAACGTAGCTGGGAAAAGTCCGTCTGCAGATGAAGGCCGTGCGATACAGTCGAAAGCTCCAGAACAGAGAAATGGACTTTGCGGTGAGATCGTTTTGTCAGCTGATCACGTTTGAGTAGGATGGTCCTAAGGTTGGATGAGACCCAGCTGACATCTGGACTCGGACAGGAACCGGCCCCGAGTCCGAAGCGGCCTCTGAGATCTTTAACTCACTTCCAGATCTTCAGTCCGGCGCTTTCAGCGTAACCCGAAGTATCCCGACGCTCCGAGAGTGAAGCACCGTGAGCCCGCGGGGGGGCCGGGGGGGGGGGGGTAACTGCTGCAGTCACGAGTGCTGGTCCAGGTTTCAGGCCCGACGCCGTTTACAGATCAACCTCAGAAAGAGCGAAGCCTGTGCGGCTGCAGAGTTCTTTCTAAAGACCAGAACACGGACTCTGTATTTGGGACAAGAACTTGAGTCACAGGCAGAGGAAGAGAGTGAAAAACCAACATGTTAAGTGCTAACTTGGATATACGTGAGCTTTCAGGAAAAGTGCTGTAACTCTCGCGTGACATGACGGCCGAGTGGCTGCGGAGTGAAGAGTCGGCCTGCGTGAGGCGAGCACGCCGGCCAGAACTGTGACTTTGCACGTTGACGCCGTTTACAAGTTGGATTACGATTATGATGCAGGTCGAATACAGTTTCTCCCAGAGGAGGCGGGGCTCGCTTATCGCCCAGCAGGTATATATATATGATGTCTCACTGGGGGGGGCGGAGGGGGGGGCAAAACAAATAACAGCTGAGACTGATCTCGTGTCAGAGCAGATTCAACTGGAGCCGCACTCAGACAAAATGTGAGCAATCCAAAAGCCTGGGAGGCCACTTATAACTGGAGTCAACAGTCACGGCTGGGTACGCTTTAATATTCACACACACACACACACAGTATCTGACACACACACACACACACACACACACACACACACACACAGTATCTGACACACTGACATAATAGTAGGTGAGAGAAGTGACTCAGTGACAACAGATGTTTCACTGCTGCTCCGGCTGCGGATAAAAATAGAAACCGTTTATGGATTTATTTTATTTTTTACACACACACACACACACACACACACACACACACACACACAAAAGAAGAGATGCAGACGTTTAAAACCCGTCAAGAGACGACCGCCTGGGACACACCCGATCGGGGGTCCGGATGTGAACGGGACGACGGAGCTGCGGTTAACCTTCAGCACCTTTGAACTGCACAGATGAGAATTTGTTTAAAACTGAGAGGAAAATATCGATCTTTTCTCAGCTTTCGTTTGATACTTATGTAAAATATAACTTCTATTCAAAACCGGGATTGGTCGATACGGTGTGTATCGCGAGACGATATATAAATCTGCCAGCCATCGCAGACTCTGCTTTGCTGCTAATACCGACGTGGTTTTTTTCATCTCATACTTTGATTAATATGAGAAACCGATCAGGTGTTTAATGCACCCGGTGAGTCGGACACAGACTTCCCTGTCTGGTCCCGACTTTAAAGTGTTTCGTTCTGCGACCGAAACCCCCCAAAAAGGGGCTTCAGTCTGGGATTTAAAACAGAGAAAAGCAGAAGCTGGTGGTTTTGCGTAATAATTGACTTTATGCGATCAAAGACAGTCGCTGATTATCTGTAGATCGACCAATCCACTAACCGCTTCGGCTCTAATACTGAAAGTTACCCTTTACGTGTTTATTTAAATGCGTTTTAATTGTGACTGATGTTTTCTATGTGGACAGAAATGTAAATTATCTAATAAATCTTAATATAAACTGTGTGTTTTTAAATCCAGACAGGTGAAGAGTCTGGAAATAGTTTAAAAAACAGACGGCCGGACCTGTAAGCTGGAGTCTGCCCTGGATCTTACCTGCCGATATATCATCGTTAAATATCATTTTGATCATCGATTAATTATTATTTAAGTCACTTTTCAGGGCAAAAACTGATTGTTCCTGGTTCTCAAATGTGAGACTGTTCTGCTTTTCTTGGTCTCGCACTGTAGGAGAAACATTTGTGGACAAAACAAGACATTTATAGAGGTCATGTTCGGCTCCAGGGTAGTACGCTGGTCATTTTTCACAGTTTTCTGGGGGGTTTTTTTAGACCAAACTATTAATAATAATAATAATAATAATGAAAATACTCGTTAGCTGCAGGCCTGTATGCAGGTGGTGCAGGTGGTGCAGGAAGCATCCTGCCCCGTTGCTCAGACAGTGCAGGGGGCCTCCACAGTGCGTCCAGGGAGCGGTGCTCGTGGTGAGCTGCCCCAGGAGCGCTGCCCCCGGGGCTGAGGCCTCCAGCAGGCCCGGGCTGCTGCTGCTTCCGGGGGGGGGCAGCTGGAGAAGCGTGACGGATATTTGGCTCCAGTGTTTATGCCGGTGGTAATGGGCACATGGCTAATCTGCATGTGTGAAGGTCAGGGCTCTTGTGCGGAGATGGGGGCCGTAACGGGCTCCCTGCCAGCTGAGCCGAGGCCAGATCACTGAGGCTGAAAGGAGCCGCACGCACCGCCGGGAGAAGCCGGCTGCTCCCTGCGTGACAGAGAGAGGGGCAACAGCGGCTGTTGGAAGCGACTTAATCGCACCTTAAGCGACTTCACAAAGACACAATTAACATACGTGGAGCCATTAGCTGGTGTCGGTTTCTTTTTGTTGTTGGAGCTGTCAGAAAACGGCCAGGCGGCCGCAGCTAAACGTCAAGTCCGGTCACCACCATCTCTCTCTCTCTTAACGTCCTCAAACTTTATTTCACAATATGTCGGCTAAATGTAGTCACAGTGTATATCTCAGTGTAAGCGAGCTGCCTCCACATATACATGCGGCGTCTTCGGGCCTGTGCGGCTCGGTTAACAGTAGCTAATGTGCTAATGTGCTAATGTTAGCTTAGCCGTAGCAAGCTAAACACGGAGTCACCTTGGACACGGAATCGAAACACTGACTTTTACCAACTGCCGTTAACAAGTTCGGCCGTTATTTACTGCCGATTAGCTGAGGACGAACCTTTTTATTTCATTATTTGTCAAAATGCCCAGATATGTGTGTCGTGTGTATAAATGACGCCTATCTGCAGTGGAAGTAAAAAATAAATAAATATATATATATAAAAAAAAAAAAAATACACTTAGCTCACCAGCTAGCTGGCGTTAGCTATTTGGGTTAGCATAGCGGCTAACTGGGTGAGCTAGCGTATGCTAGCAGTTAAGCTGTAGCAAAGATCTGTCATTAATCGGGCGAGTTTATTACCAGCTAACAACGCCGGACCGTGCTTTAATAATGCGCTATTCACCTGGGGTCTGCCGCTGCCCTGCCCGTTGTTCCCCGGGCTCATGGTCGGGTGATTTCTTTGTTGTCCTCCCCAGCCATGAGCA